>JBAMAX010002560.1:0-196827 GCA_037043745.1 Chymomyza amoena
AAAAAATCATGTTCATAGATTTGTTTTGGAACCGTGCTTCTCAGGCTAAGAAGTCTTTTATTCACGATTTCTTGTGAGCATTCTGGGAGAAGTGAACGTTCGTGTTTAAAAAGCAATTTTCTATTATTTTGAGTTATGCCTTTATGAAGATAATTGATTTCAGAGATGAGAGAAGAATTGTTTCTGCACTGCAACCAAAGTCAAGCTGAGTCTTAAAAATATTACAAAATGACACTTGAGATTTTCACGTTACTTATAAAGAGTGGGCCATCTGTTGGTTTGGTTGTTTAATACTCGTAAATTGGTGCATACCCAAATGCTGGACTGCATATGTCCTACTATTAGAAAATGTCAAAAAAATATATAGTTGAGGCCTGTGGCGACGATTTGATGGAACCATAGACGAGCCATCGTTGCATAATTACACCTTGCTTCAAGATTCAAATGACGTAAAAATTGAAGCCCAGGGCCCAGAGTCGCTTAATCGTTCAATGGGAAAACCAGCCAGAAGAGTTTTCGTCAAAAACAAGTCATTGAAAATTACCATGTTCACCTACGGGCCTTTAGAGGCAGGCGCAGCGACCATTTGGCATCTCATACAAATTGCGTACGTGCTTGGATACCAATTTTTAATTATGATTATGTACTTTCAAAAATATATGGAACTATCTAGGCGATTTTACGTTAAAAACTTGTTTTGGCAATTACAGTACGTGTTCTTCTCTAGCTTCCAAGGCTTTTAATCTTGAGATCTTGTGAGCAATCTGGTAGATGTGTCTTTTAAGCATTTTTTTTTATAAATTTTGTATAAATTTGAGATATATCTTTATAAATATAATTGATTCACAATGAGAAGAACTGCTTCTGATGAGTTTAAAAAAAAAGTTATCGAAAATTACGGTGTTTGGGGCTGTAGAGCCATGGCAGCAATTTGGGCGATATTATTTTCATAGTTTCATATATTTGGAAAATTATGTTTCAAAATATATGAATTAAATGCAATTAACAAACTTAGCAACAGATGGCCCATCTTATGCCTTCCTAAAAGAAGTGTAACACATGGAATCTTTTTTTTAGAAGAAATAAAAAAGAATCGGAACGGCGTTAGTGTAAGTGTATCGAGCTATGGAGAAAATGAAGTTGTCAAAAAAATTCTCAGGAACGTATCTAGTTTTTTTTTTTATGAGGGGTAGTAAAATACAGGCGCAGGAGCATACATTTGAAAGGATAAAAAAAATTGAGGAGAATGGATTATATGGAAGAATTGCTAAAATGTGGATGAAAATCTATGATATGGAAGTATTGCAAATAAATTGGATGAGAATCTATTATATGAAAGTATTGCAAAAAATTGGATGAGATTCTATAATATGGAAGTATTGCAAAAAATTGGACGAGATTTTACTATATGGAAATATTGCAAAAAATTGAATGAGAATCTATTATATGGAATTGCAAAATATTGGATGACAATCTATTATTATATGGAAGAATTGCAAAAAGGTGGATGACAATCTATTATATTGAGAATCGATATGGGAAAATGGCAAAAAATCGGATAATCTTATTAATTAATTAATTTAAAGAAAAATTGAAGAATCCATTATTTGAAAGAATTTAAAGTAATTAAAGAATTCATTATTTAAAAGAATTTAAAAAAATTTGACAATCCATTATTTGAAAGAATTTAAAAAAACTGGACAATCCATTATTTGGAAGAATTAAAATAATTGAAAAATCCATCACATTGAAGAATTTAAAATTGTTTAAGAATTCATTATTTGAAAGAATTTAAAAAAGTTGAAGAATCCCTTATTTGGAAGAATTAATACTAATTGGAAAACCCTTTATTTGGATGGAATAAACCAAATTTCGAGGGAGTCAAGGATAGCAAAAGAAGAACCCGCAAAGTTATCGAGCTAAGAGTAGACTAAAGCTGTTTTGTAAAAAAAAAAACTGTGGGGGAGTCGAATACAGAAAAAAATTGATTTTGAAATGAAATTGGGCAACCTATTTGGAAGCTTTAGCGATAACTTTTTATGTAAAAAAAATTATATCCGACTAATGTACCAAGACAAACGTCGATCCAAAGCAATGTTGGGTAACCTAATTGGAAGCTTTATCGATAACTTTTTATGCATGAAAAATTATATCCGACTAATGTGCACCATGGCAAACGCTGATCCAATGCTCACAATTTTCGAGGACATTTTGCAACCGAGACATTTCACGTGCCTCGTTGGTAAAGCTTTTTGTTTGGCGCCTTTAAAAACATCGCCATAAAATCCCACATGATCTCTGAGCGCCAATTATTATTCCAGCAACGTATTTTATTTAAAAGAAAAAATGTATTTATTTTTTAATCTTTTTAATGCAGTCGTCAAACGAATATGTCTTCATATCACTTTCATTAAAAAGAAGCTTGACAGACAACCAAGATGGCGGCTGTCAAAAATGAATTGCCTTCCCGCGCCTGCATTAAACTGTCCTTTAAAATTTTTATGCATCACCTTTTTAATTTTCATATTGACTTATCGTCGTTTCTGTAAAGCGAGCTGAGTGACGTCAGCAGCTATGGCTACCTCTTATTATTTATTAAATGTATCCTTTAGCATAGTTTTGCTAATTGGATTATCTGTTCTTTGCAGTTATTACTCTTAAGTTGGCCTTAAATACGTTGTAAAATTACGAAGCTTAAGCCAAAGTAAACAATATTAACAAGAGAGCTTAAGCTCTTGTGCTCTTTGGTATTAACTTGGCAACTTCTTTAAAGCGCTTTGGGCCAAGAACAAAAGTTGAGAGGAACAAAAACTCTGATGAATTTCATTTAAAGTTAAAAGTTTCGCTGTTGACTGCTTAATTTAAATATAATATTACTGAGCATTGATGTTATATATACATCATCTTATATACTATGCTGGCTGCTGCATAAGAAGTTAAAAGCAATCATAAATAAAAAGATTTTTCAATTTGCATGTGGCAAGCCAAGCAAAGATTTTTCACTTTTCCCTCCAGTTACTTTAAGTATGCAAAGAAATTTTCCCCAAAAGACGGAAGAAAAAACACAAACAAATCAAGTCAAGGAAAAACAAAATAAACTCCAAAGCCATGTGCTTGCTTATGCACAATTGTCAAAGGACTCACGTGGGAGGCGTATATAACCCCACCCCTCCCTGCACACACATTGTCAAACACTAGCAATAAACTGCGGGCTGGGTGAGGACGAGGGGGGGTGTGACAGCATACGCTAAGGAGTGCTTAAGCATTTGTCTTTGATGTCAATGGCAGTTGGCAGGACCAGACCAGGAGTTATGAAGCGAAGAAATCAAGTTGGCAGCAGAACAATTCAGCGGTTTTTGAAAGGTTGCGAGGATTATCATTGTGCAAAAAACCCTTTTAATGGAATTTATTTTTGGTCAAACATGCGACGACGACTGACAAAGGCCAAAAAAGATGCTACTAACAATTTCAAATGAAATCAATTGCTTTGGTTGAGAGATGATTGTCCCTACGTCCTTCGGTCCAAAATGTGTGCCATAAAGCTGATGACGTTGCAATGATTGTCTGCAGGCCGCCTAGGGGCCTTTTGGCTGTCATCGGGCTGCTGGACGAAAGGACGACAATCAAAAAGCACTCCTGCTCCGAGAGAGCTAGGATGCCCACATATGTTTATCTAAACGCTTTATCTAAATGTGAGTGTGTCGTCCTGGGGGGCGACTTCGTCCTTCTACGTGTTGTGTATTCCCTGCTAAGCTGCCGACTTTTTATTGCGATTCCTTTCATTTCGGTTTGGCTTGGCTTGCTTTTATTTGCCACATTTACAAATGGCCCAAAAATGCCTTGCGGTATGCTACACCTTTTTTTTATCTTCTCTTTTCTTTCTTTGCTTATTTTTCAACTTATTTTAGCCAGCTCAAGTCATGCATTCCCTAGAAGTCTAACTAAAGCAATCAATTTCCGTTTTAGTTTCGTTGTATATGAAAAACCCGCTAAGTGCAATTTAAAGCCACATTATGTTGGCCACATTTGCCAGCTCATTGCTTAATAATTTACCATAAGGAGGATACCGGAAACACGCAAAAAGCCACAAAAGCGGAAGGCCTTTAAAATACTATATATCCTAAAATAAAATAACTATAAAATACCAAAATGTACGAAACGAAACTTACCCGTGCAACATTGCCATAAAGGCACACCAAGTTGAAGAGCTTATCTGTGTTGGAAGTGTCGTGATCCAGGCCATAGACCATCATGACGGCACCCTGTATAGTAGTCGGCGGTAGAGGTGGGGGGAGAAAAAAGTTCAAAATTAAAATAAGAAAAACAGCAAGTTAATTAAAAATTGTTTTTTTGGAACTGCTCTGCAGCGAGCTCTATCCGAGGAGACGGCACAGTTTCTAAATGAAAATATTTTCATAAGAGCTTAATATTATATGAAAATTTCATTTAAAAAGCTGGCCAAGGCCTCTGTTACTTTTTACTTTTACTCTCTGTTATCCACTTTTCACTATCTCACTCTTGTGATACTCTTTCGTGCGTTAGTTTGGTTATCAAAGCCATGGAAAATTTATTTGTATTTCCGTACCTTATATATTCTTGCCAATTATATTATATCCTATTTTACTATTGTTTTTATTTATCTCTTTTTCGCTACTTTACATGTTCTTGGCTCTCCATAAAATCGATATCTGGGTTTTTTTTTCATTTTGAAAATTATGCTACAAAAAATCTTTATTTCATTATATCCTATCTTGCTTCAAATCTTCTTAGCATTTCCTTCAATCCTTTCCTACTTCAAATCTTCTTGGCATTCTGTCATGGCAATGATATCTTCCTTAAGTGTTCTTGGTATTTTATAAAAATTCTACCCTATTTTTCTATTATTACTAGTATTTATCTGTTCTTGCCTCTACAAAATCGAAATTTTGGCATTCCATTTTAATACCCCATCTTTCTTCAAGTCTTCATAGCATTCTCTTCAATTCTGTCCTACTTCAAATCTTCTAGGTATTCTTTTTTGGGAAAAGACTTTCTTTATATACTATTTTTAGTATTTTCTTAAAATCCTACCCTACTTTAATTATTATTGGTATTTTTTATCTGTTTATCGCTTCTTCATATATTCTTATGTTAGGTCGAGGTAAGTAATTTTTGGTATCCAATAAAATACTAGTCTACATCAAATATCGACTCCATCCTTCCTCTACTTCACAAAGATACATTTTTTTTTTACTTTACAATTAGTTTTATAAGAATTCATTTTTTTTCAAGTTTTTAATCGATCTCATAATGTATTTGTTTTTGTCAATATAAATAGTGCAATTTTCAAAGTTCTGATATGATCTCGTAAAAAATTTATAGACCAATAATAAGCTTTAAAAAATATGTAATGGATATTTGATTTCCTTTAAAAGAATTTTCAATTTATTTGATTGAAAACTATTTATATGAAAGTCTAGTATGCAAGATTATTCTTAAAGCCGACCTTAAAATCTTTGGAACTACGTCGATCATGATTTTATATTAGTGTATCAGATTAGGGCTTGATCCAGTGTTCCACAACGAAACGATGGAAATAGATATATATAATGATATCCATCTGCAATATAGGATAGACTATATTCAAATTTTTTTTCGTCTGCCAAAAGTCTATGCCAGTTAAATACTATATAGTACATCTTAATATCAAGTTTTAGACGTCTTAAAAAAAAGAATTCTTTGAAAGGATTAGGTTGATATTGAAAAATAACTCTTTTAAAAGATTTATTTGATATATTTTAGAAACTTTTGAATGAATTCTCAAAAAACTAAAGGAAGGAAGAAATGAATCCTTAAAAAAACTGGCATTTGTTTATCCGAATTAACGAAATTGAAAAAAATTAACGTTTTAGAAAAAAACTCTTAAAATCCTTATCGACTGAAGATAAAGAAAATTTGCTAATTATTGGGAAGCGTCTTTTGATCTGAATGTACGAAGTTACAGAAAACTCTTGAAAAATTTTTAAAAATACCTTGAATTATGGATACTTTTCTTATTATGTCAGAACACCTGACTTGATATTTTGGACATAGTATTCGGATAACATGGTTTCGAAAGTCACTATTTTTTATGAGGCTGTATTACGATTCCTATTTAATCTTCAATATTTTTTAAAATGTTTGATTCCTTAGAAGATATGTTACCTTACAACATAAAAATAGTTTTTAAATTTCGAGGGAATATAATTATATCCATTTCTAAAAGATATATTCCTTAATGATATCGACATAGATCCCAAAGAACCTTTTTTTTTTTTTGTGAAATTTTTCATCTTAGATATATTCCCCGATAACAAATGAAGTTACAAAATTTTTAACTTCGAGGGATTATGATCCAATGTAATTCTTAAAGATATTTTTCTTAATTTAAACTGCTCGAAATACCTATCGGCCAATCCTAATGAAAAACTGCCAAACTATTCTTATCCTATTAAGCATTAAAAACTGCTCCTCAGTGTTTTTAAAAATCGTCCAGCTCTATAAAAGATACGTTCCTAGAGAATTATTGGAGTGTACAAATTTTTAAATTTTAAGCCATATTATAAATTAGTTTCTTCTATCATAAAAAGTATTTTAAATTTCAACGGATCATACTTCTTCGTCTTTTCTAAAATATATTTCTCCCAACTTCGACTGTTCCAAATGGACTTTTTACCTCAATGCCAATCTACTAGGTTCTTCTATTACTTTTATTAAAAACTACTACATAAAGTGTATTTAAAATTCGTCAAACTTTCTCAAATTTCACCTCAAATTAGCTCTTTCATTCTGCAAGAGACTCTCTCCCTATCCACCTCTTCTACTCTCTTTTTAGTACAAGTTGCGGCCAAACCAAACTTACCTGAGCTTGTCCTTGCTGTGTGAATGCAACCGAAGTATTACGGCCGGGGACAACGCCAGTTGGCTCCTTCATTAGACCAGTTGGATGTATGGTGGTGCCCTTCCAGTTCTCTGGGGTGGTGGTATGATATTCGGGAGCTCCAAAGGATGTAAAAGCGCCTGGTCCCAATAGCGGTGGCTCTTTAAATTGACAAAGATTGTGCGTTTGAGCTGGAGCATGATGATGTTGTTGTTGTTGTTGATGTATTTGTTGTTGTTGATGTTGTAATTGTTGTTGTGTTGTTATTGGTGCTTGTTGTTGTTGGTGTTGATGGGTGGGCAACAAACCAACTGAACAATTTTGGTGCATTTATTTTTTTGTTATTATTTTTTATGAAGTGGTTTTTTATAGTTTTTTTTATCATGCAACAACAATTAAGCAAAAAAAGAAAATTGTAACGAAAAAAAAAGAAAAAACAAAAAACACAATAAAACAGTTTGCAAAACGTAAGCCAATCAAACACAATAATAACTTAAATTAAATTAATTAAAACACAAAAAGTTTACACACAGAGAGAGTTAACATATTAAATAGATAAATATTAATTTGTTTTTGTTGTTGCATGTTAAAAATATTTTTAAGCGCATTAAAAAACCAGCCAAAAGTTGAAGTTAAAAAAAAATACCAAAAAAGGAACAAAAAATACTAAGCCTGAACTATTTTATGCTGCCAGTGGCAAAAAATGTTTGCCAGACAAGCCACAGACTGGGCGGGTAGGTGGGGTGCTCCGCCTCCTAAGGGGTTTATGCTGCCTTTTTTGAGGTTTTGCTTTTTGGGCAACCATTTTCGGCTGTGGTTTGGCAAAGCAAGTTAATTGAATTTTTTTCCCAACCAGCTCTCTTATACCAACTAAAACAACAAAATGGCGGCTTTTGTGTTGGCATGTGATTTTGGTTTATGGCCAGCAATAGGCAAGCAATGCCGGAAAACTTTGGAAATGTACGACAATTGGAAAAAAGGCATTCCATTAGAAATGCTGTTAATAGAAGTGGAGGGTGTAGATGGAAAGCGGGTGGCGTGGGCTGGTGCAGGGAAAACTATTTTAGATCAGAAATCTCAAACTAAAGCGTTTTAAAGCTGCATGTTTTGTTGATTTTGGTTTTATAAAGCAATTCCGCTGAAAACTAGCATCAATTTTTGCTACAAGTTTTTTTTTGCAGTTTATTTTTCGTATGAAAATTACTTTTTGATTCAGACGAAATTTCAAAAGCTATTAATTCCTTGGAAAATTGTATAAAGCAAACGTCAAGGACTAAATAAAAACCAAATATTGTGAATTTTTGCTGAATATGTTTAACGTTGTGCAGCTTTGTAAATAATGTTGTAATCAAAAGGTCAGTTCTTTGCTTTTGAAGTACATAACGAGAAGCTTTTTCTGAATTTTAATTTTGGGAATTTACATAACATAATCATCAGAATTCAAAGGCTCCCAAGTCTAAAAAGGATTAGTGGAAGGTTTGTTGGTAATGGAAAATTTAAAGTCAAGACTGCAAAGATAACACAGGTCAACATGGTTTAGTTGCTGGAAAGCTAAGTTTCATTTCCGAAGAAATGGGCTGCGTAGAATTCGATTGTAGTTTTTAAGACAAATTATGATCCAGGAATAAGCTCACGATTAGATGGGTTGCGGGACATAAAATTCCTGGAAATTAAGTGGCAGACAAACTTGGAAGGCCCGGTGCAGTAACACCGCTAACCGGACTTGAACCACACTGTGGGATTGGTAACCATGTAGTACTGAGAATAGAAGAGAATAATAAACTATTGCTTCACTGGACACAGATACCAGGGCTTAAACCAAAAACCCTCTAACTACAACCGTAGGAGGTTAAAAGTCAGGATAACTCACGGAAAGAATGATGGCCCTTCTGACGGGACATTGCAGGACTATGTCGCTTCTGTGCATGGAGAAAGAAACTTCATCGCATGTCTAATGTGAAAATATGGAACTCGCCGAAACAAGCTCCTTGGCATGAACGTTCTTCCAACGGATATCATTGTTCCCATAAGTCCAAATTAAATACTGCAATACATGCAGGCCATATGACTTTTGGGAGAGCTCCGAGCCATGAAGGGGTTACAATAGCTGCTGGACTCGGAATCAGAGATTGCACTCGAATGACCTCTTCGGAGCCATGATGATTGTCATTTACTAAATTCAACATCGTTTAACGGATAAATAAATCTTTACTACCCAGATCTTCAAAAATTGTCTTTTCCAGAAATTTTCTATCTCTTCCTCATCCTCGCCCTGCATCCTCTCAGCCAGAAGCCCTATAGCGCAGTTTGCCCCCGTTACAACTCTTGTCACCCTCCTCTAATGGGTTGTATCGTGCCAGAGCGTTCGGGAGATGTGACAGCAGGACAAAGTAGTCTTTGAAACTACATCTGGCAGAAATCTTGCTATATCCGTAACAGATAATGCCCGGCAGCAGAGATTGCAATGGGGTGATTTGTAGTTTGGCATTCCTCGTATCTGGAATTTGGGTGTCCATTCGGCATTTAAGTTGGCTTGGTTTGCAATATTTAGTTTGTTCAGATTAACGGCTGTTTGGAACAGGGCTAATTCCTAGCTGAATTTTCGAATGCAAATTAACGAAGGCAGAACAAAGCCAGAGAACGCCATCAACGTATTCATAAATTTGTCTTTTGCAATAGATAGTAAACGTTATGCTAATAACTTCAAAGTTCCTTCGAAACGAGTTCGTTCTGTCTATTCATAATGTACTAAACAGAAACAAGTTTCCTTGTTGCATTTAAAAAGAAAAACTGAAACCCAAAGCACATAAAGGTATTCATAAATTAAGGACAACAACAGTAACTAACCTGATAAATATCTCAAACCAGCCGGAATGGAAAATTCTGCCTAGGCATACAAACGATTTATAAGGAATTAGACCATAAATACTAAAAGCTGCTTTAAAGGGGTCACAGCACATGACACACAGCACTGATATGAATAACAATCTCACAATTAACTTTTATTACGTACCACTGTGCGTGTGCCAGCTGCTGGCAAAACTCAATAAAGCTGCCACTGCCATCTGTCTCATACCCCCAACCCCCCACCCCCTTTAGCTGCACTATCGATAAAGCCAATAACAACAACTAACAAATGGCAATGTTATATATGGACGACCCTCTAAAACACCTCAATAAATCGCACCCTATAGTATAAACCGCAACATTGCATATAAACCGCGCGCTTAGAAGCTGGTGGGCAAGGGAGCTCCCCCACCAACCAAGTGTGCAACCCCAAGTTCAGTAGAGCAGAGCGAAACAATTAAAAGCAAAACTGTCAAAATGTCGCACAAAATATGGCAGCCAGCTGCCCTTATAAAGAGAGCAAGCAAGAGAGTTCTCTCGCTCACATATAGAGACGACTCGAAATTACGTATACGAACCGTATACGCAGCAGCAGCTAACTGCAAGACGAAATTTAATTAACTTTAAAAGTGTCAACACAAAATGTGGCAAAAGCAAAATGGCGACACATGTTAATGGCGGCCAACTTTTTGGTTTAACTTATGCAAGAGGCAGCTACAACCGTGTTTACACTGCAACAACAACAAGAACAACAAAAAACCGAGTCAAATTTGCAGCAAACACTTTAACTTGATCACTCATAAAGTTAATTCTACACTCAAAGCCCAACGACGACGGCGACAGTGTTGAACAACTCAATTTGCATGTGGCAACACAAAATGGCTGCCACAGGGTTGTCATTGTTTGCCATTGGCATTGTGCTGCTTGTCGTCGTTGACGGCCATTTTGAGCTGTTTTTGTTTTGATTCAGTTGACGGTTAGTTTATTTTGTGACATACCTGACAAAATATTTACATAAAAATTCACATACAGTATAAACTACTACAAAAAAAAAGACGAAATAGTTTACCTAATATACGAGTTTGTGCAGCTGCGGGCTTAGTTTGTTAGTGCGAGCGACGCCATTTTTCTATTTTAACTGCTTTTGTTGTTTTTTCATTTCAAGCACATCAGGCCGAAAGCCTTTAAGCTGCTGCTAGCGAAATTTTTAAAGCAATATAATAGTACATATATATTGTTTCAGAATTTTTGCAAAAAGCAATCAAGAGCATGTCGAGAGCGAAAAAATCGTGCACGATTCAATTTAAAAACTTGCTCTTAAGTAAATAATCCCAAGCAACTTGAGGAACGAGGAACTAGCTCCAGGCGAAATGTTCGAGCTGGCTGATGCGCATGCTAATCGCATGCTTAGCCCAGTCAATAACATAAAACGCAATGTTGAACTTGTGGCCAGGCTATAAGATACAGAATACGGCTGGTACAGACATACATTAAGGTCATGCACTGAGAGAAAAGGGGCGATATATAACATAAAGAGCCTTCAGCTGCTTCCCAAAACTAACATTGAAAACTTTAGTTCTCCTTACCAAAAGTGTGTAATTTATGTATTTTTAATACTAACTTACTCCTTTCTCTCAGTGTACTCCCAACAAAGTGTAATAAAAACCCAGGCAGACAAAGGCAAGACGTGCCAAAGCCAAAGGGCAGACAAGCGCCAGAAAATGTTGCCAGGTTCGGTAGCTACCGAAAAACATAGCCATTTATTTTAACAACATCATGGCTGCTGCTGGGGCGACCAAAGGGGCGTAACCCAAATTTTCGGGGGGCGTCAGCTATCGGCTTCCAGGCCTTTCTTTTGTCGAAGTTTTTTTCTGGTCTTTTCGGGCTTGTATTTAATTGAAATTCACAGCGTCTATGGCTGAGGGCGCGCTGATTTGTTGCAGTGTTGCTGCAGCGCATACACGGCGTATGCGTGACGCGCAGACCAAATTGCTCAAGAGGCGCCCCCCGCTAAGAAATGGAGTCCAAAATGTTGGCAGCACATTGGGGAATTTTGTTGCATGCAATTGCTTGAAAATTTTCACACGCAAAGCTCTGGACTGTGGCAGGTGTAAATTTTCAGAGCGCACAAATTATTTTAGATTATGTGTTTTTTGGGGGCGCGGTCATTGGGTCTGCGATTTTTGAACGGAAGTTCAAGTTTAGTTTTTTATGAGGCGCTAAGTGTATTTAAGTTTGATTGCGGTTGGTTGTGTGTGTTTGTGTGTCGCCAGTTATTTGCATACCTAATGTTTGCAGTTGTGTATTACACATACGACACGTTGGCTGCGCGCTGACTCTCAAAACGGCATTTAAGTGCTTTGTTGGCCAACAATTAGAGAGGCGTGTGCACGCTTAACTGTTATTGCAACTAAACTGGGCTAATGAAGTTTAGCCACAACGACAGCACGCAAAGGGTTAATATGAACAGAAGAAGACTTTTGTTCCGAAGTAAATGGCGTTGGGCGTTCATAAATATGTTTCATATTTTGGCATATTGTTTAAAATACTTTCTTGAAGCGCAGAGAGACTTCGGGCGTTAAATCTTCTCACGCCATCAACTTGTGATCATAGCAGTATCCTCCTACTTGAGCTACCGTACCTATGCAAACCGGTTATAGTGATTACTGCTTCCCGGAGAGCTAAGATTGGATGCAAAGAACTCCCTAAAAAGGGAACGAGCTGAAAATCTATACTAATGGTTTGAAGATGCATTAGGGCAAAGGGCACTTCACTGAAGAGCTTTTGAGGTAGCTTTCGTTCCGCCTCCCCGACTGGTGTAGCGACTTTCAAGCGGAGATATACGCAGTCTGGCAATCGGCTAAACTTATAGGAGCATTGTAATTCTTGTCGATCCTATTAAGGGCTAGCGCTCAATCGTATCTAACCTCTGTTAGGTTCCGGGTCACTCAGGTGTCCCTGGTAACGAAGCCACGGGATGAGTTTGCCAGGAACGGCTCAGCGCTGGTAGCTAACCTTGCGCTTCTTAGAAGACGAACCTAAACCATTCTTTGAGAATCTGGGTAGCCTAGCCTTTGTGCCCATAGAGGATCTGGCTGCTTTCGTCGAATCCTTAAAATGCTTCTGCAACATGAGTCTTAGGCGATTAGCGATGCACAATTTTTGATTCTCCTCCACTATCTCTCCCTTTCTTTAATTCCTTTCGTCCCCTAACCCAGCTCTCAGTAAAGAGTCTCGTGATTTATTCAGGCCGCCGGATGGGTTCGACTTTTTAGATCATAAAGGGGACCTCCTGAGTAAGGTAAGGGTCGTAAAAGTTCCACTTAGTGAGTTGGGTCCGGACTCAACTGAAAATTGGTAAGGGCGCTACGACTAGTTTAAGAAATAAGGTATACAACACCGCTGCGGCTCAAACTTGTTAGATGGCCTATCCCGGTTCTCAGTAAAGAATTCTAGAAGCCTCTCGAGGCTTATTCAGGTTGCCAGATGGGTGTGACATTTTAGATCATAAAGGGGACCTCCTGAGTAGGGGAAGGTTGGTATAAAGTTCACGCAGCGGCATCACCGCGAGACCATTTCGTAGCCTAAGTGAGTTGGGACGTCAGGCCCCGACTGCCGCCCTAACCTAGCCTAACCTAAGGTATAGCAGTTCAAGCTGGCTCTTGTCATTGAACATTTTGAACCCGATGGCTACAAAATCAACGCAATTACTTCCTATTAAAAATTAAGCGCACATTACTGACTACACCAAGCTACAATTACTTGGCTTTTTATGAACTTCAGCCAATGGAAACTAATTAAATGCTCCCTAGTCTTGTAATTAGCTAATTGCTTGAACATAAAATCTGCAATTGCAAAGTGCCAACAGTGGGCTAAAGTGAAGTTTGGCAACAGCGCGCTCGTAAAATACCATAACCAACGGATGCGCCACCACCCGCTCCGCCTTTGGCACCACCCCCTCTGCATACAAAAAATGTGATCATGAATGCATATCAATTTCCCAGTGAGTATGTGTGTTTGTGCAACTTGGCAACATGGCACACAAGTGAAAAATGGCTACAACAAAATGGGGCAAAAATCTATTAAAATTGTGCCTGTATGCTCTCTGCACATGTCGTTCTAAAAATACAAAAAACAAACTGACTGCACGCCCACCAAAACGCCCACTATCATTCGACATTTGCAACATTTATGTGTGGCGTTTATTGTGCGCACACAGTCACTCCCACACACACACACACCCACACAGAGCAACAAAGTATTTATGCAGCAAATTGTTGCATACTTTGTGGCCATATTGCAAGCGCACTGTCAGCGGCAAATGCAATGCTTGGCACTTGGCTGCCACTACCACTGCCACACTGAACTGTTGCCAAGTTTCAGTTACTTATTATCAACCGTTACTCCCCAATCTAACTGTTGTTGGTTACCGTTAAACATGCACGTGCGTGCGCTCAGCTAACTGTGGTTAGCCTCATATATATGGATGGAACCCAGGCAGCAAGCCTTAATTGCAATTTGCTTAAATGTATGCTACAATATTTTTCACTTTGTCACACACACTACTAGCTGTGTGCAGCGCTCCCCGTCACTCTCTCTCTCTGAACACACTGCTCTGACGTCACACAAACTGCACAGAGCTTAGAGCTCAGTGTGCCTCTGTTCAATGATTTCCAATTTGTTAGAGTCAACTTTAGCTAAACGCCTCGCTTGGCAACTGTACCTCCTCGGGTCCTGTTTGCCGTTTGCTGTTGAGCAGCGCATCAGGGTTGTCAACCCACCGCACTCCCTCCTCTCCGTGGTATTTGCTTGTTTATCTGACTGCATTTCACCTACATAGAGCAGCAACTACAACAACAACTATCTGACGTAGTTGTTGCAACTACTGCTTTTGACTTGCGCGCTTTCATGTGACATTAATTTCCTCCTGGCAACCCTCCCGCCGCAGCATAAACATTTTCATAAGCTGCTACAAAATTGAATTTGTTTTCATAAGCTAAACTATTATTTTGGCAGCATTTTCCCGCTCTCATGATAGCGTCAGAGCTAAGACATTCGAGTATATAAAAAATAATAGCGCAAAAATGGAGAAAAAAAAGGAATATTTTTGTATATGAGCGTGTGTGCCAGGGTTGCCACCAACTGATTATGTGACAATGCGCTTGATTGGTTTTTAATGTAGTCGAAAGATTTCACATATGCTTATAAGTTTGGTAAGCGTGACTAAAAAGAAGCTCCAAAAAATATTGGGACACATTTTTAAAGATACAAAAATTGGTACCAGCTGCAGCTTCAAAACTGTGTCACAGCTGTCTGTGTAAATTATGGACACACTCCGACGTTTTGGGAAAAGCAATATTTTTTCAATGTTTATGTCAATTTTTAGTGAAGTCACTAAATGACTGCCACGTAATGCGTCCATGGAGGATTGTGTGCTTGGGACATACTGGCTGGCTGCAGAAATAACCTTTTTTTTTTTCAAGACGTTCCCCAAAAATGCACGAGAAAATATATAAGCATATTTATAAATCAAGAACTCAGCGGCAGACATTTTCCCGCCCGAACCTGCTTTAAGAGCCTTCAGCTCACATAGCTTCGATAAATTATCGAGACATTTGCCTTGGCATCTTAAAACTCGCTATCTGCCTCAATACATTACATTTTTAAATTAGGCCAAAAATTAGGCACAATTTTCTTAGCTTCTTCGTATTACCAATTACTCGATAAATTCAAAAGCTCAAATTCCTGTAATCAAGCTAATTTAAAGGACGAAAAAAAAAGTATTTCGCAATGGCTGTCAATTTTTATCAAAAGGAAATCAAAGCTAAACGGGCAATGAGCCAATTTATATGCGACACGCGACAAGTTACAGTCATACAAATTAGTCAGCTAAAAAAAAAAGGAGCAAGGAGCAGGGCAGGCATCCGGTTAGGTAGCTGAAAGCCAACAGGACGAGCGAGCGATAAGCAAGTGCAAAAGGATTGCGCAATGACTGACAAAAACAAAATACGAGACGACAGGACCAGGACGAGAACGAGGACAATGCCAACGACAATGATGTTGAAAAATAAATTTACGCTCAATTCTCAAGAGCTTAATTACATTTACGCCAGATTTGAATTATAATGCCAAATGCATGTAATTACTGTGTGCAAGTGTGTGTGAGGTCTCTCTGTGTGTGTGTGCGTCTAACTCAGCATATAACTATGTGTACGTGTGGATATCTCTAACTGTGACTCTCTCTCTCGTCTGTCGCTGACTGTGCCCTTTAGCCAAAGGCAAATATTGTGCAAACAAGCGCGCAAACATGACAGCAACAGCAAGGACAACCAACAACAATAGCAACTACAACAACAACGAACGAGAAAACGACAACAACGCATACAACAATAATGACGACAACATAATTAGAAACACAAAATGGCGTTTAAGTTGTTGTCTGTCTTTCGTTTGCTTGGCTTTAGAGATAAAAGCAGCGCACAGTGGGATGAAAGCGAGCAAACTATTAGTGAAATATTTTTGTGAAATTTTCTATTTTGCTTTAATAGTGACATCATTGATACTATCCATGATCTTTGTTCTATTAGATGACGTCTTAAATAAGTTGAAACTCTAGAACGGCAGGTCCTTGAGATTGCCAAGAATATATAGGTTGTCAAAAAATGTCTTGCGGTATTTTTATTGAATTTTCAATTGTTCATAAAATTGGTTATAATAATGCGATTTAAGTCAAATATGCGCCGTTTCGTTCGATGACGAGTTCCCAACGAGATGCCAACTTCATAATGCCCCTCTTATAGAACTCCAGGTCCCTGAGATTACCAAAAATATATTTGGTTAAATAGGAGTTTTTGAGGTTATCTCATATAACTTTGTAGCTTATAATCAGATTAAGCGTTCAGAAGTGTACACCTGTCAAATGTAAAGTTTCGGCTACTTTTTATATGCAACGCTGTAGAAGTATTCAAAATTAAATTTATTCATATCTCGTAATATTGATTGCTATGCTGGTAGATTGTATTTAATTAAAGCGGGAGATTACAGAAATAGTTTGGAAATACGAAATCTGGAATACTATCAAATAATTGGCTAAGCTCGGAAAATAGTGAACATACAAATTTATAGGTGGTGAAGAAACTCAAAAGTGCTTGATTTCCCTATCAGTGTTCTTTAGTTTTATTTTTCAACTTTATCCAAAAGTAAGGTTTTTTTCGGAGCCTCATTAATTTACTAACTGGCTGTTTAATAAGTTGCCCTCTAAAAATAATTAATCAATTTTTGTTTTAACATAATTCTCAAAAATGCAAATCATATCTACTTGAGTAAAAACTATATGCCTGTAATCTTATTTTATGTTGAGAATCTCACAATTCATATGTACATTTTCTTTGAGAATAATTAAACTGTATTTTAATAATTTGTTTTTTAAAATAAAATGACTTACAATTTGAATGAAATGACAGTTTTGCAAACGTGTTCATAAACGAATAAAGGAACCTAATAAATAATTATCCAGTATGGTATGACATAATTTGACGTACTTCGAATAACCAATCAGAAGAAGGTCTGATAATTTGTATGATTGATAGAAATATGCGAAATAACCCATGCAAAGAGTGAGAACTTTGATCACCGAGAGTGGTAAGAAATTGCGAACATCATCATATTGATAAGCTTTTCTTCTATGATGTAGTAGGTAATTTTTTATACCATACAAATTGGTTATCTGCTCCAAGTTCCGAAGATGGTAGAATTCGCCAACTGTTCACGAGCTATTAATATGGTACTGAAGGTACAAATAGTAATAAGACCTCTGAACACCAGAAATATTAATACAGAGGTAAAAAACATGCAATTTAATGGACTGGGGGGTCTTATATTGGACTACTGCGACTCACATAATAATAAAAGGAAAAACTTTTTGTGGGCTATGCTAACATATTTAAAGGAAAGCCAGAGAAAACTTAAATATCGGGGATTTATACAATTGCTGATCATTCTACAAAAAAAGAATTCTCTTTCAGATTAAAGCGTCAATTTAATTTTTAAAAATTCTTTCATCGTTAATACATAACGCAAATTCGATTTCGGCTCGACTTTCATATCGATACCAAATATTGATGACTGAGCTTTGGCAAATAACTTAGTAGAAAGTTCAAATTTTCGAAAAAAAACTCAAACGTTGCTGTAGAGAAAAAAAGATGGTAGTTTTCGTGTTTCTCGATCCTAAAAATCGCTTTTATACAAAGCTTCACTCAATGATCCTTAAATTTGTAAACTGGTATAATCAGTCTTTCAGCCTTTAGCAAGTAAGCCATTAATTTTCAATTCCCAACTTGTTTATTTGTCCCACTGTGCAGCGTAAGTGGAAAGCAGTGGAACTGTTTGCTGCCATGTGGCATTTTATTATAATTCATTATCATTTAAGCACACGTTCCAACCCAACCCACACACACAAAACATGGTCATTCACACTACGACCAAAAACTAATACATTTGCCTGGATTTAGTTGTATGCACAACAAATTGACGCTGACGTTTTGCTTTTGGCCAGCAATAGTTTTGGCCTCCAACGTTTGTCTTTACTCTGCAGAGCAGCTTTGGTCTAATTATCGCAAAGACAAACGTTTGCCTTAATGGCATGCAAACACACACACACATATACGAAAGCCATTTGCAGGAGTCGTATTGGTAGTAGTTACCAACTTGCCTTCATTGCTGGCAAACAAACAAATATGAGACATTAATACACACAGAAGGGAGGAGGAGGGCGGGCAGCTGTGCAGAAGTGGCAACGAAAATGCACTTCAGTTTGGGCCAGATACACTCAATACACTCACTTGCTCTTGCCAATATTCAATTGAGTTGGCTCCGATAAAAACAAAAATCGAATACCAAATAGTACTCGTTAAGTACGCTACAGTCGAGAGTTCTCCTTCAACAGAGTGTGTCAACTTTTGGCAGTTGTTATTGTTGTTTTGGTAGTACTCTATTGATTGATGTATTAACCCAGTTAGTTGGCAAGCTCTACAAATAATTCACTTTTATATGCACTGCTGCTGCTGCTGCTTCTTCTTCTATGCAAGTTGCATGAGCGAATGAAGCAAATGAATGAATAAATAAAAAAGGAACTTGTCTAAAACTTTGGGATGCATTCAAATGAATCAATGTAGACAATTTTCTATGAAGTGGGATGTATTTGTATGGGCATTGGTTAGTATATAAAAAAGAATAGGAATAAGATAGTTTCTTAAATAACGGTATATTATAGATTTGAGCTAAGGAGCTTACTTGAAAATTTTGAAATAAATCTTTTTGGCAATAAGTCTTTTAGAACAAGAGGAGATAATCGATATCGATATAAAAAAGAAATGGTCATAGCTCGGAGCAAAACAGTGAAAGACTTAGCTGAGAGCGGATTTGAGAGTCACGCCATGAACATTCGGACCTTATTCAGAATTTATTAGGGCTCTTTTCTTTTGCTGTTTTCACACTGGAAGGAAATATACTTTTTCGATTCCTTCTTCGAGGCGAAAAAAAAGGATTTTAAACTATTATACTAGCTAAGAGAGGATTTGAGAGGCTCTCCATTAACAGAAGGATCAAATTATTCGGAATTTATTCAGAGCATTTTTCTTAAGCTGTTTTTACACTGGTAACTTTTTCGATTCCTTCTTCAAAGCGAAAAAAATAAGTTTTGAATCTATGCTGAGAGATTCGATATGCTCCATGAACAGTTGGACCAAATTAATCTGAATTTATTCAGAACACTTTTCTTTAGAATCTGTTTTTAAACTGGAAATATACCTTTTTCAATTCCTATCATACTATAGATTTCAGAAAGTGGTTAAGATCGATTTACTAAATAAGAAATCTTCTTAAATAAGAAGACTTGGTTCGATAGATACAAATCGACCATTCTACGCGTCTGAAGAAAAGGGTATGCTAGAGGGGTGTCTTTATATTGAGACTAGTAATAATAGTTCCATTAGTCCCCCTAATATTCTAGTCTTATTCCCAGTTCAAAATGTTTTACAACAAAAAGAGCATCCAGTGTGTACCTGTTATTTATTGAACGTGCTATTTTTCCGGATTCTTTTTTAGGGCGTTATGGTAAATATGGAAACATACAATATGGAAAATAAATTTTAAAAAATTTTTAAATAGAACCAGCTCTTTTGATTGCAGATTTTTATAGAAATTTGCATATGACGGTGGATTTTTCAAAATTTGTTTGGATTGTTTGACGCTTAAAGCCCACATGACTAGAAGCCAAGTTGAAAAATGTTTTAAAATAGATGATCTCCTATCACTTACAATGTAGACAGACAATTGTCTGGGAATATTCCACAGTGGAAATTATAATTTTTTATAGTATATCAAGGTTTTCTCTAAGAAGTTAAGCGACAGGCTCTCGTTTTCACTAGCACTTTTTTCTTGCTTTTTTATTCCTGCCGTAATATTTTTTGCTTTTGAAATCGTGCACCGCACAACATTAGTTTTGATTGTTCCCTTTTTTACACAAAATTATAGGACAACACTGTTTTGACTGTTCTTTTCAAAACTCTAAAAATACGAAAGAAAATACAAATTTTTTTATGTTTAGATGTCTGCGTACTGCTGCTTCGGTAACGAATCTATTCGGAAGATGTATGAAGTTCGTGCTTTTTTCAAAGTGATTTGTTCTACTAAAATCCTTGAACGAGTAGTTTGAAAAGTAAGTTTGGCTACCATTTGGGTCAACTTTGAAGAAAATACGAAAAGATTTTTAAAATTCGGCAACATTGGTTTGTTTAGAGCTCTGCGTACTGCTGCTTCCGTAACGAATCTATTCGAAAGATGTATGATGTATGAAGTTCGTGCTTGTTTTAAAGTGATTTGATTTGCACTGCTTATTTATAAAAAGGAAAATCGGTAAACGACTAGTTTGAAAAGTAAGGTTAAGTACCATCATTTGGGTGAACTTTGAAGAAATACGAAAAAAACAAGATTTTTTAAGTGCATCGATAAATTAACAAAAGACGCAAGAAAATGGGAAAATAGTTTTGCTGCATAGGGATAATGGCATCCTAAAACGAGTAACTAGGAACTTAAAAACCCAGCTAATAAAAATCGTAGCTATTTGAAAGTGATAAAAACTTGGCCCAGCTTTATGTCTTAAATCGCTCCTAGCTCATTGGTATCGTAAAGTGTTCCAAAACCCTTAAAAACAAAACCATATGCCATAAAACTAAAAGACTACAAAAAAAAACTACTTTTGTTTTCTACTGCTGATTAAGTTTTTCCGCTTTGGGAAATACGCACTAAGCGATAATCGATAAGTAGGAAAAACTAAGTACAATTGATAGTCAATTTAGTTAAGAGTAATTTACGAGCGTAATTTGTAAATGTAAATTCTGGTATGTATTGCTGAAGCTGACCAAAAATTACAACCAAAAACTTGCCACATTAGTGAAATGCAAAATTAATTGCATGACAAACAAAAAGGAGAAAAAAAGTGTTGGTAAACCACAAAAAAAAAATGTATGCCAAACTTATGGCTAAAAGAGCAAAAGTTGCTACCAGAAAAAACACAGCTGCAAATTAATTACAAATTATTAAAAAAAAAATGATAAAACAAAAAACAGTTTGCAACAAGATTGTGCCACAGCAGCGCAGCATAAATTAGGCAAATGTGGCAGGGGGGGTGGGAAACTGAGCAACTTGAGGCATGCGGCAAGCAAACACATGAAAAATATGAAATGGAACATTAAAGAAAATCATCAGGCACATTTAGCAGAACGGGTGGGCGTGGTCAATTACAAAACTTCTGTGGACAGCACATGGCCCAGCAACAACAACAACAACAACAACTACTACTACATTATATA
Source organism: Chymomyza amoena (assembly GCA_037043745.1). Taxonomy (NCBI): domain Eukaryota; kingdom Metazoa; phylum Arthropoda; class Insecta; order Diptera; family Drosophilidae; genus Chymomyza; species Chymomyza amoena. Next base: position 21,616 of record JBAMAX010002560.1, read on the forward strand.
TTGGGGCATACTTTATATGTAAATGTGGCAACCAAATGTTGTTGTGGCATAATATGCTTTATATAGAGAAAAAAAAACCAATCAAAACAGTTGCTAACAATATAAAAATTTGATATATTGGCAGCAATTTTAGTCTCGGATCAGAGTCTCTTTGAAGTTTTAGAACAAATGAAATATATAAATTGTGGTGGGCTAGTTAGCAGCAGCTTACAACGCCGCACATAATAAAGCCGCCTCATCAATCACTTTCATATGATTACGCATAATCATCGTGGCAATATTGGAAAGTGCCAAACTTTGGCCAAAAGATTCTATAGTTTTGCACTCTTTTTTCCTACCCAAGATATATCATATATATTTTTTTTCTTGCACCATCCATTAGCGGCTCGTTAGTGCGCTGACAGTATTGTTCTTGTTCTTGGGCTTGTACGACACGCCACCTTGCGACAGACGGCGGCAACAAGAATGCATGTCAAGCAGCCAAGCTGTGCATCATGTTGACAAGCATTTTGATTGATCGTTTGTGATTGATTGATTGAATTGCTGCACGTAATTGCAGTCATGCACACCACCACCCCAACCCCCTCACGCACAGCATATTGCAATGATAAAAAAGGAGCAGAGGAATTCCAATATCGGAGTAAGTTAAAGGGATGATGAAAGTTATATACACTGCTTTAATCCTTTACTCGAGGCTTGGATACTATTGAGGCTGCAACAAGATCCCATACGTTATGGTTGAAGATTATAAAGATTTAATCGTAAAATATGACTTAAAAACTGAAAAAGAATGGAGAGAGGACGACAGAAAGGGAGTAAGAAGTAAAGAATGTGGATTATTTGATGTTATAGAAAAGCAGCAGTGGAAAGAAAAATATTAGGGGATCTCGCCTGATTTTTCAAGTTTTGGAGAGGGGTTTTCTGGATCGTCTAAGACTTGATGGAAGATGATACATTAAAAAACAGAAAGGAAGAGGAAAAGCTCGCAGGAAGAGAGCAGCAAATACGGTGGATAATCATCCGCGAGATCAGATGCTCATGAAGAGCGGAAAGAACTAGGTAAAGCTTTCACTAAGAAATTTTCCTTGAATGATTTGTGACAAGATCCCAAACGTCCGAGACATGATGGAAGAATGTAAAATTTCTATGTGAAAACATGAGAAGAAATGCCTTTAGCAAGAGGAGGAGTAAAGAGATGGATTATCAGCAGGAGTATCAGATGCTAACGAAGAACAGGAGAGATTAAGGTGAAGCTTTTAATAAGAAATATCTCGTTGAATGATTCGTGACAAGAAGGATCTAGACGTCCGAGGCTTTGTGGGAGAATGTAAAGATGATGCATTAAAAACAGATCTGTATCTGTCGAAATATGTACAAAAAGATAGGAGCACAGCAGGTGGATAATCTCCAGGGGGTGAGATGAATATAAAGGACGGGAGAGAGTAAGTTTAAGTAAGCAAACATAACAGTAAGAAATGTAATTTTATGATTCGTGAAAAGATCCCAGACCTCCGAGACTTGCTGGGAGAATGCAGATTATATGAAAATTTATGATGATTAGAAACAGAAAGGGAGAAGAAATGCGTACAGCAATAGGAGCTACCAGGTGGATACGGGAGACACTTATGACAAAGGAGAAGTATTGCGTACGATTCAGATACATAAAATAGATAATTCAAATCAAAACACTCTGGTTAAATCATCTGTATACTTCAGCTTAGTCTTCGGATGGTCGGACAATTCATTCACTGTATTGAGGCTCTAAAATCCTAGCAAAACTAAAGCCGACCCTTCAAGCTAGACAAATGGTGCAGTTCCTTCAAAGTATGCTTAAATATGTCCCAAACCGATCAAAAAACCGACTCCACACGCACCTCCCAAAGTGTATATAATTAAACACTTAAAAATCCGTGCATTTCAAGCGTGATTGTTCTGGAAGTGGACATTTAATTATGCCGTGCTCATGTCGAGCACACGATAAGCCAGGAAAAAGTTGGACATGGGCGCCAGTTTGAGGTAACCAAGTGATGGGTGTGGTCCGCCGCCATTGAAATGACCGCAGAATGACACAATTTGTCAATTTCGTTTTATTGAATTACCATAAAATTTCCAGCGCTACAATTTATTTTTGGTTACGCCCCGGCTATAGCTGCGGTTTACCAACATCATCATCATCATTCCAATCGTCCATTATCATTATAGTCAACGTCGTCATTGGGTTTGTTTTTATGTATTTTTTACTACAATTTAATTTATAGTAAGAGCTTTTGTAAATACATCTTTTTTTTTGTAGTGCTCAAATGATTTACGGCTTGACAGGGTCTGGTCAGAAAAGGATTGTTCAATGTCAGTTGCAATTTATTGGCTATCTATAGAGTTGACATTTTGAATAAAAGGGAGTGGGTATTACTATAACAGAGCGAAAGTAAGCAAAAAGTTGTGGTACAGTCACCGCTAATTAAGCTTAATCAGAAAATAAAATGAAGCTGAGATAAGAAAACCAAAGAGATCAAGGGAGTGCAATTTTTGGAAAGGCGGGAATATGGGATGGCAACAGTAGAATGAAAAAAACTTCCAAGTAAAATTTTATATTTTTTATTTTAGATTAGAAGTCAGCAAGCAGACTAAAACCATAAATAAAATTACTGCCAAAACTGTACTCCAGAGAAAATTTGCGCCTTTTTAAATTAAAATTCTGAAAAAAACCTTTGGCAGCACTTCAGCTCAAGAAGCAGCATAATTCATTATATAATACAGTACGCCATCATATATCATTATTTATGCAAGTCATGAGCTGAATAATGCTTGGCCTAAACTTAATTTAATTAATTAAGGCTGCCAAGAAGTAGAAATTTCAAAAACAATGTTTAGACCTGAAACAGCATTACGTAAGCAAACATAACACAAAACAAAAGGAACTTACCCTACGAAACAAAAGCAAAAAAAAAAACAGTGCTGCCAATCAGCAAAAGTAAACAAACTAAATAAATAAATGCGACGCTGGCTAAAAAGAGATAGCAATAACAAACAATAACAAACTTCACACCTACGCGAGAAAAAAGCCAAATTAAGCAACTAAGGTGTGTGTGTGTGTGTGCGCGAGCGAGTGTGAGTGTTTACGAGTGTGTGCGTTATTTAGTATTTTCTGCCGCCCTTTTTTTAGGTGTAACAGCTGTGCGCAAGATAAACAAATGAGTTAAGTTTGCTTTGGGAGCTGGGGGGGCGTTTGTTGCCGCTGCTGTTGTTATTGTTTTTAGCTTTTGTAGCCTGGCAACCCTCTGATAAACTCAAGCAAGTGTAAATATATAAAGCATAATGCATAAAACTTTCTTATTTTCGTCGTGTGTGTACATATTTTGTGGTATTTATTTAGTGCAAAAGGGCATATTCAAATCATAGCAAGGTATGTTACTGGAACGAAGGAAATGAGACTGCGGTAGTCGAAAAATTAGCTATTAAATATTGATATTGGTAGAGAAGAATTCTAAATTGTGACCAGAGCAAAGATATCGAGCACTGTGAACATCGCCAGTAGAAGTATGCGAGCATCGGCGGCAATTGGGCATACCCTTCAGAGATCCAACGAGAACCCCATTCGGGAGAGGTCGTCGCGTTGGTGCGCCAACCAAAACTGGGAGAGGATGTGTCGATCGTGAATTAAAAGCTGCCAGTGACTACTTATGGAATGATATCTGCCATAAATTCAGTAATAGAATTCGCTACAAGAGGATGTTCCAGACCCTATGCTCCACTGGGAGTTAAGGATGACGGAAAAATAAAATATAGCCGATTCGTGGCGGTAGAAATAAAAGAATTCTGTAGTACAACCAGACGGAAATATTTTTGCGGGAAACCGGAGACGCCAAAGCAGTGCTTATCGTAGGAGACCCTTTTAACAGTCTGTATCGTAGAAGTTTTTTAATCTTTGGTAATATAGTATATTCCAAATATAAGGTGATACAAGAGAAGTATGATGAAATACCAAATCATACCCGACGATTAGGAGTAGCTCAGCCGAGAAGGGCATTGCCAGATAAGAATGCTATAGTGTGACCATGACTATGATAGTTGGCAAAGTTATTAAAAGACATTGTCACTGTGGAGTAGACTCTTTAGAAACCTAAGACACTTGCCGGGATGAAGTGCGTACTGGAGAACTTTTAGCAGATGCTAGACGGATGAGATGAAACGGGCATTGTCTGCGAAAAATCTTAAATTAAATTGATGAAATGGAAATGATAGCAACGATCAGTATCGTAGAAGATAGAGAAATGGTAATAAGCTGCTCATAAACTTGGGATGAGATGAAGCTTATAGATTACCTTGTTTATGGGATGATGAATATATTGATCAAAGATCAGATGCCAGAGTTTTGCTTCAAAATAAACGGAATAAATGTGATATCTACTACCGATGGAGGAAATAAAGTAAATGTATAAGCTTGAAAAGCTTTCTCCTATAGGAGATAAAACCTTAAGATCACCTGACAGGATGCAGTGCGTATTGAATAAATTATACCCAATTCTAATAATGCTCCAAAGTGGAGGGAATGAATGTGATGACTAAATAGTATAAATGCATAAGCTTGAATAGATTTCTCCAATAAAAAGAAGGAATTCCCAAGCAGATGACGTTGTTGCAGTTACTATTATGCAATTGAACCTCTTTTCAATAACAAAAGATCCAAAGGGAAATTTCAGCCTGCTCCACAAGCTAAGTAGGTTGAAGGCTGGACTGCCAAAGTAACAATCTATGCATTCTCCATCATTATCGTGGTGTCTTTACAATGTCAATTTCATTGGGTTAGAGATTCTTCAGAGAACATTCCGATGTCCTCGCAAACGAAGTAATCCGACTAGGAGCTTTCTAGTTCGTGAATTTATCAGAAAAGTGAAAGTGGGACTGGAAACGAGCATGATCTAAGGTCACCAGATTTGGCAAGCACTATTCTCCATCACCAGCACAGATTATAGAGGGTTTTTTCAATGTAAGTTCCATAGGGTTAGGGATTCTTCAGAGTTCAATCGGATGCACTCGCAGACGAAGTAATCTGACTATTACAAGAATTGAAAGAACTGAATGTGAGATTTGAAACAAGCGTAAACTAGAAGGCCGCCAAATCCATCTACCTGTCGGTCGAGTATAGGAACATATTATTTGACTGGGTGTTTTCTGCCTCCTGAAGTGAGCTACTAAGTGTGGGTATAAGTACCAAATTGAGAACTGCCTAGTATAAAGTTTGCAGTTTGGAAAAGTAAACCTACAGTGTATTCCACTGTGACAGTCGTCACACCACATTACTAGGAATACTTGAAGTACGCAATTTTTTAGTTGATATTTCTGCCCGGAAATGCGAAAGCGAACTTCTTACTTAATACAGAAGACAGAACATCAAATGAGCAGAGAGCGAATGAAAAAAAATGTGCTCGAGCTCATAAATCTTGGAAGCATAGTAGCGCACGGTGTTTATCCAAAAGATACTTTTGAACAGCTTGAAACGACAGTCATAAATATGCCAAATGTCTTTAGTGTTGTTCTTGTTGTTGTCGCTGTTGTCGTTGTTGTTGGGGTGTTCCGAGCATGTTGACGCGCCCATTCAGAAAAACACGAAAACACCGAAGAAAAAAAAATACAAAGCCCATTGGTATTTTTATGTATTTTTAAGTGTTTCGTGGCGTCGCCTTCCACCTGCAAGCTGGTCACATGGTCTTGGCCAGCTGCGACACTTGGCGCAAAGTGGGCGTGTTTAGGCTAAAACTTTTTAATGCGCTGTTCACATTGGTAAGACATGATGTGGCATATTGAGTGTAAAAAGCAGGCGCTATATATATGTACTATGTATATATATAAGTATACATATTATGTGCAAGAAATGAACATTCTATTTCGGCTGTGAAATTTTATTTTTGGAACTCGCCCACGTCGCTACTGCACACCGCCTCCGTCTTGTCTAGGCCATAAAATTAAAATGAATTTATTTGGCAATTATTGGACATTGAAAACATTATTTTAATTATAGTGTAAATTTGTTTGTGTTGCGTGCTAAACAAATTATGGAAATTTAGGCATTAAATTTTCTCTGCTACGGTTTGTGGTATAATTTGACGGTAAGTTTTCGGATTTTTAATGTGCCATCATTAGAAGCAAATTGATGCAATATGGCGTAAGATTTGGGTAGGGGGAGGGCTAAAACTTTTGTGAAGTTTAACAGCTGGGCTGAAGCTTGGCAACAGGTCAGGCGTTGTGTTTTAAAACTTGGCTTGTGTTTCTTGGCCAAAGCAACAAATTTTTGCATGCAAAGTGTTGGAAAGTGGAAATCGAGCCAAAAACTTTGGCTTTGGCTTAAGTTAGCTGAAGTTTGGCAACGTTGGTTATTTTTGAAAAAAAAAAATGCGCAAAAAAGAGGATAAGCAACATGGTAAGTTGTATGAAATGTTTTGACAGAAAACTTGGAAACACTAACATGCCCATGCACGACTATTTATTGCTTGTGCCTAAAAGGAGAAAAACTTTAAAATTTCTTCGTGGTTCTTCGTCAGAAAAATTCTGAACATAGAAAGTTTCAGATAGGAGAGTTCAAAATAGAGAATCTTCTGTGTACAGGATTAAAGTTCGCATCAGGGAAAAATTCTTTGTAGATGAGGTCGTTGTAGAAATGCTCAGATTTGGGAGCTCAAATAGGTTCTTCTTCAGAAAGATTCGCTGCATAGAAAGTTTCAGATAAGATAGCTCAAAACAAAGAATCTTCTGCGTACGGAATTAAAATTCGTTTTAGGGAAAAATGCTTTGTAGATGCGATTGTTATAGAAAGGCTCAGATTTGGGAGCTCAAATAGGTTCTTCTTAAGAAAAATTTGTCACATAGAAAGTTGCTGATAAGAGAGCACAAAATAGAGAATCTAGTTTACGGGATTAAAATGCGTATTAGGAAAAAATTCTTTGTAGATGAGTTCGTTATAAAAAGGCGCAGATTTGGGAGCTCAAATAGACTCTTCAGAAAAATTCGCCACAGAAAGTTTCAGATAAGAGCTCAAAATAGGGAATCTTCTGTGTATGGGATTAAAATTCGTACTAGGCAAAAATTCTTTGTTGATGAGTTCGTTATAGAAAGTCTCAGATTTGGTAGTTCAAAGAGGCTATATTTTGTGTACGGATACATTTTTTTCTTGAGTTCGTTATAAGGAGTTGGACTGTAGTTTTAATAAAGGCTTTAAAATGATTTAATTTCTTTTTGGACATCGTTGAACCATGGAGTTCTTTGATGCTGCTGGGCTAAATAAAGCAGAAGCCTCAATATATCATCAGTTTTTTTTAAATATGTTGAATCGTTTCAGATGGCTCGTCAAAAAGAACAAATACATATACGCAATTATTTAAAATATTTTATTAAATAATAAAAATGCCTTCAATAGGTAATAAGCTATTGAAATTTTGAGTTTGAAAGTGTAAAAGCCCTAAAAAATTCAAATTCACATTAATGTCATACAAAAATGTATTGAAAATTGGCAACAGCGCTTGAAGAGCATTCCATTTGGCCTGAATCGTTTAAGATGGCTCTTTTATAAAGAAAATATATATATTCAAAAACTGAAACTTAAAAATGCACATTAGCGCCATACAAAACAGCACTGAAAACTGGCAACAGCGCGCGTAAAGAGCATTCCTTTTGGCCTGAATCGTCGTTGGCTCTTTTATAAGGAATACATATATTTAAAATGTAATATGTTACAAAACGTCTTGAATAAATAAACTGAAATTTGGAGCTTCAAAGCCTGAAACTTTAAAATTCACATTTACGCCACATTTTGTGAAAATTGGCAACAGCGCGCATCAAAAAGCAAGCCTTTTATGCTTTTACCAATGCTTTGCAAACTTTTAAAGAGACTCAAAAAAATAAGTTATACTTCCTCTTCCTCTTTGTTTTAGTCCCAAAAATAAAGAGAGGTAACGACAGCCCGAACCCCATACGAAATACAATTTATTTTAACAAGTAGTGAGCTATGTTGATTAATTATGCAAAATGCACAATAGAAAAGCGAAAAAGAAAGAAAAAATTGGAAAATGCGCAGCAAGACGAAATGGAATAACTTTTCACCGCTTGGCAGCACTTTAAAAGCAATATTAATGGAGATAGAAATAAACAAAAACAAGGTAAAGGAAGACGTAGAAGGCTGCCAAATGCCAGAGTTCAAGAATTTGAAAAACGCAACAGGAAACTGCCGCAATTGATTTATTATTAATGCCAAAAATTTTTGCATTTCGCTTCAAATTTAAATGCAAATTTTATCATCTTTATCCATAGATATAGTATAGACGTCTATACGCTGCGTTTGATCTTTTGTGTCCCAGTGACGTCACAGCGCTGCATTGTCTGAATTTAGCCTCTTAATTAATTTTGCATTTTTTTTTTTTGGTTCTTTTAAATAAACTTTTCAACTTTTGGCTTATAGTTTTAGTATTTTTTTATATAAGTGTGCGTTAGTGTGTGTTTCAAGTGTAGTTGTGTGTGTGTGAGTATTTGTGTTAGTGTTTTGAAGTGTTTGTTTGAAAGGTGCTCTAGTTTTAAATGTAGTACTTACGGCTCTCTAGCATAACAACATTTTCGGGTATAGAAAACAGCGACTTACCTGTAAATAAATGAAAATAGAGAAAAAATGCATTAAGTATTTGTTGAAAAGTTTCAATTTGGGAAATAAACAAACAGTGAGTGAGCGTTGCGTTTCTTTAGAAGACTGTATACATAAAGAAATTAAAACTGTTTAGCGACAATGTTGTGGGAGAGGGTAGGTGGTAAGAGGGGTAAAGGGAGAAGAAGTTTTTAAAGTATATTAAGATAGTTTAGGCTTAATTTTATAAAAAGGTACATTTAGAACAATTTAATATTGTATATAGTGTGAAGCTATAGATTTTGTTATATAGTATAGAGTATTGAGATTTTTAAAACAAAAAATAATTTATCTCTTATCTCTTCGAATATATTTCATAATGCCTAATAGAATTGAATTAAATTGAATAAATTATAAATTAAGTACCCATAGAATAAGTCCCTTGTATTTATGGGATTATTGTTAATTTTTTCACGCCTCTAATGACTCTTAATACCTTGCCATCAACAAAGGTATTGATAACTGTCTCCAGACTTTACTTCCAAAAATTTTAACCCGCATTATATTAATTTAAATGTCAATATTTGTCGATATTTTATCGTATGGAAATAAGTTGTGTTGAATGACCAGCCAAATGACGTAAAACCACAAAAATGGCCACGCTAAGAGATCAAGCCAAATGACGTAGTGAATAATTATAAAAAGCTGGATGTGGACCAAGCAAGACCAAAAATTCAAGCTTTCCCTATAAACAATTTCTTTAATGACGTCACACGCATTTATAAGAAGCTTATTTTCAAAATATAAAATAATTTACTTTACTTATTTCATTCGCTTAAAAAAATAACCTTCCTATAAATTACAAAAGTATTCATTGCTTCAAATGTCAAATTCAATTTAATGCAAAAATGCCATCACTAGATTAATAATCGGAGTAAAAAAAAATTTTTCTGAACACGCTGAGAACTCAAAACAAAAAATAACGCACGAAGATCCACATGGATAAAAATCCTTTGATTAATTGCGATTATTCCAATGAAACTGATTCACAATGACGTCACACGCGCGAACTCTCTGCAGCTTATATTCATTTTATTGCTTTATAAGCGCACCCAACAAAAATGTTGCATTCCTCTATGCACACGTGCACACTCACGCACACAAACAATGGCCAAGCCAAATGACGTAGACAAGACACGTGAAAAATTATGATTCAAGTTAGGCATAAAAAAACTATGTGATAATGTAGCTGGATATGGACCAATTTGAAAACTAAGCAAAAATTCAAGTTTTTCCAATAAATATAACTATAAAACTGAAGCACAACTGCTTTGATGACGTCACGCGCACCAACTCTACAGCAGGTGCTGCTTCAAACAAAGTTCCCCTGAACGCAGCTAATATTCATTTTACTGTTTCATACACGCATACAAAGAAAATTTTTCATTCCTTTATGCACACGTTCGCACTCACACGCACACATACACTCTTCACCAACACTAATGCAACTAAGTTGCTTGCAGCAGTCTCTGCTTCTTATGTCAAATGTCAAAAAAGAAAACGCAAAAAATGCTGCGTCATGAGCGAAAAATTTTCATTGCCAGCTCTTGGAACCATCACCCCTCTTCTTTGCTGCACTTTACCATCCAACACTTCCACTTACCATTTGGTTGATAGCGTGCAATAGGTGTCCCGGCATAGCCCGTATTAATCGGAGCACGCTTATGATAGCTTGAGCCACCCGGAGACAACTCCAGAGCGGCATTCACATTAACGCCATAAAAGGCATCCAAAGCAGCCGAATTCTGAACATAATTGTAGTTGCTTTTGTTGCCACCAAACTTGCGTCCTTGCGACTGCGGTGGCGGCTGCTGCAGTGGCTGCTGCTGCGGCGGCAACGGCTGTTGCATGGCCATGGCGGCTGGCTGCCACAAATAAGCACCGGCGTTTGCGTTTAAATTACTCATGATGTTTCCCGAATAGTTGCAAGGCGCGACAAAAGAATAACCAAGTGACGAATATTTAACAGAATACTTAACGAGTGACTTTTTTTTTCTTGTAGTTTTTACGTTTTCACACATACACACACGCACGTACACACGACTTTTACACGAAAAAAAATTTTCTTCAAATATTTTAAAATTGTTTTAATTTAATATTTTTTTATATTTGTTTGCCGGAGCTGATGTTAGTGCTGCTAAGTTTACGTGCGAATGATTTAAAAACTAGCAAAAGTCTACTAAGAATTTTCAAACATAAGCCCAAACGCTTACTTTGATATCAAAAAAGAATTTAATTTTATTATATGTCACTGTGCGGCTGCCAAAAAAAAAAACTGAGCTGCCAACTTGAGAAAGTGCTAATTGGGACTGCTAATTCACTTAGAGAAACGACTGCGCTGCATGCTCGTTGGCTGTATGGTAGGGAAGCAGTGCATACAAGCAGTGCAATGTGCTACGGTGATTGGCAATTAAACTTATTGGCACGCTATGTTACTTAACAGCAGCATCAATGCGAAAGAGTTATGTTAAGGTTTAGCATGTTAAGGCAGCTGTACATGCGCAGGCCAATGACTGTCAAACTGTTTGCTTTGTACGCATTGCCAGCAGCACCAATATAAAAGAGTTATGTTAAGGGCTAACATGTTCATGTGCTTGTATTTAATGTAGCTGCACATGCGCAGTCTAGTGACCATCAAACTGTAGTTAGACGCATTTTGCATTTGCATTCATTGATTCTCTCAATTCTGCCTAAGATTTTTAAGACATAAGTCCAAACGCTTACTTTGATAAAAAAAAAAACAATTTAATTTAGCTTTTTGTGACAAAGCGAAAAAAAACGGAGCTGCCAACTTAATAAAAGGCTAGCTGGGGCTGCTAATTCACTTAGAGAAACAAGCACGCTGTACGGCAAGCAAGCAGTGCAACGGTGATTGGTAATTAAACTTATTGGCAGCTTTTGTTATTTAACAGCAGCATCATTGGAAAAGAATTATGTTAAAGTTTAACATGATTATGCTTGGCTTTAATATGGCTGCACATGCGCAGTCCACTGACTCTCAAACTGTTTGCAGTTCGAAGTACAATATTTTGCATTTATGTGCATCAATAGAAAAGAGTTATGTTAAGGTTTAACATGATCATGTTGTATGTTACTTTAACTAACAGCAGCATCAATACTTTAGGTTTATGTTAAAGGTTAACATTTTGTGTTCGTGCTTGGCTTTAATGTGGCTGCACATGTATAATCCAATAAATCTCAAACTGTTAAGAGATTGGCATTTGTAAAATTTTTGATTGTATTTATATATTTATATGATTATAAAATAAAAGTTAATTCTGTTTTATAAAATTTATACAGCCCGAGCAACGTAGGCTTTCAGGCTGCTTTCTAGACCTCCGCCAAAAATTTTAAATTTATATAAAAACGTTTATTGGTCAATAAGTAAAGGTCAATCAAAGTTTTTGGACTTGTCATTTCAGGGAATAAGTTTACCAAGGCTTTTGGAGAAGCAGAACGAACGAAAAGCTGAGCTTAAAGTTCTTAGTATACTTGGATGGGGTCGATTTAGTGATAGAGGATTTAAGACGGAGATGTTGGACAACACAAGCCCGAGATCGCGACGAATGGGTGCGAAAACTACAACATTTAAAGACCTGACCGAGTTTTCTCATCAATAATGGTAGAGTTAAGAAGACATCTAAAAAAGGTTATCCCACTCGTTTTAAAGAGATAACTGTTAACATTCTCCTTGGAGTTCACAATCCTCTAGGGATTAAACTTTCTTAAATGTTCTGTAATCGGTAGTAGCTGCTTCGACTGCTTGAGCTGCTGTATCCAGAGCGATCTCGTCATTGTCTTTTAGTATTAGACAATAAAAAAAGAAGAAGCAGCACAAGAAATTTACTTCATCTAGTTAGCCAATAAATTTAATAAATTAATTTTACTTTCTTCAGCTAATAAGATTTTCGTAAAAACGACAAAAGCAAAAACCTTCATCAAAAAGTTTGCGATGTTCTCAGCTTGGCGTCACTTTTGCAATTATCGAACTATCCAGCTGAAAATTTCGGAGAATGCCAATGACAGATGTGGCAATTTCAGAAAAAAAGACATCAAATTGGGTGGTTGAGAGCGCCACAAGGCGATGATTCCGGGAACTTTTTGATCAAGGTAGCATATAAAACATTGCTGATGGCTATTTAAATGGAAGCGGACTTGAGCATGTGAGCATGCTGGTGTCTCGAAAAATAATGACTATCAACGGGTTCTGGGTATGCTATAAATCAGAAAAATTAGGTAGATTTTAAAAATTCTTTAGAAAAATTCAACGACGTAGACATTCTGCGTTTCTTAAACACTGTCAACAGGTCAGACTGAAATATTTAGAAATTGAAAAAATATGAAAAGTACTATATCATGGACTACTACATAACCCTTCTATGCCTTCAAAGGATGAGATCCAGGTCAGGCTCAAACATTTTGATATAAAATCCACAATATAAGAGCGCAAAAGATTTCTAGTACTACATCACTGCGTACACAACATGACCCATCTGTGTCTTGACAGGATTCGCTAAGGAAACACAAAAAAGCCTACCTATAACAACTGCTAACTGCTTCCTTTAATTTCGTGGCTTTTCGCCAATCTCCCCCAGCGCCGATAACCCCTCCAAATGTCTTGAGACTTACAGGCATTTACCTGAAGGCCTTGTTTAGAGAGCTACAACTTTCAGCGCCTGCTCTATCAAGCCAATCAGCAATCCGTTATCATCTGCATGTATTCTCTTAGAAACAACTCGCCCTAAAGCTACTCTCTCTCCCGCTCTCTTTGCTTTTCTCACACAGCTTTAAGTAATCACATGAGAAACTGTCTGGCAGCCTAAGGACTTCTTTTGTCGCCTGTCAATTTTTTTCTTTCTTTCACAAATATTTGCATAAAACAGACGCACACTTACATACACACACATAAAACTTCCTTTAACTTTGTTGTTGCTACAGCCTCTATAATGTGAGCATCCTCTCGGAAAGCATATATTACTTACGCGTTATTTCAAATTGTAAGCTACACATACATATACATATGTACTATATATATATATATATATGTAAAGATATTGGGACATGTTGCAGGACTCAAAGAGCGCACAAAAGTAAGCAATAATAATTTCCCGTTGCCATTTCGAAAAAAATTCGCATAAAGGAGCTACAAGGAAAAAAGTATTTTCGGGAAAATCTAATACATATAGGAATAGAAGTGCTCTGTGTGCAGCTTGTCATATAAAAATAGAAAAAAAATAGATATGGATACATATGTATATGTTAGTTCCAAAATAATGCTGGCTTGACACAAATGCTGTCCGTGTGCCATATACACACATACACATGCGTTCCTAGATGTGCTTACAACCGTGTGTTGCACAGATAAACACGCACGTTGTCACACACACAAATACATACACTTGTTTGCTACCTTTATTTATATGCCCTTACTTAGTGGAGTATATGTGGTTTTAGCTGAAATATGTTCTATGCAGCACAACCTAAAGAAGGCGGACCTATTGTATGTGTTATGCCGAAAAGCATTCGATGAATTAGATAAATTGATTAATCGCTCTTCATCCATTCTTCAAGCTATTTATAAATGCACAAATCTTAAAAAAAGTTTTATGAGGCTGCATAAATTAAGTGACATAATATTTTAAGAATGTTTTTTAATAATGTTGCATATTTTAAGCCGATATTTTTGATGTATTGTCGATACGATATCGCATGTATCTTCGATCTAATGCTAATTTTTCAAGCTGCTTTTTTTACATTATGCTGAATAATCAAGATATATTTTTGTGCCCTACATATATCTTCGATCCGATACAGCTTTTTTATATATTACTATCGGCATCAGATAAAGAAAGCCCTTGTTTGAAATCCCGTAGAGAATTCTACAAAAAGAAATCGACGAATGTGGTAAATCGTGGAATAAAATAAAGAGCTAGCTTACAATCGAACCGGATGCAAATGCTTTATTGAGGCCCATTGCTCCAGTGGGAGATAAAGGAATTAATGATGATGATGGGTATTCGATATTTTTGACGCTATTAATGACAATAGGGGAAAACATTGTACGTTTCATTAAAGCACAAAGATTAAGGTGGTTAGGCCACGTGTCACGAATGGAACCTTCTGGAGCCCAAAAGAAAATCGTAGATGCAAAATCATACAACACCAGAGCAAGAGGCAGACCAAGATCACGATGTATGGAAGAATTAAAGGATGATATGTATAAGATTAAGATAAAAAACTGGAAAGAATTAGCAAATAATCGTGCAACCTGGAGGCATTATGTTCAGCAGGCCAAAGCTCACAAAGAGCTGTAGCGCCGAACGATGATGATGATGATGATAGGTATTCGATCTTATATTTTTAAATCGAGCATTTCTTAGCCTTTAGCGATATTTTGATACTCGATGTATCGTTTTTTTCTGCTAAAGGTATCGAATCACGAGTTTTCTTTGCGTACAGCTAATATTGCTATTTAAAAAAAAGTTTATATTATTTATATAATGCGATATCGACCTGATATTTTAAAATTTTAAAAATTTGAAGATGGTGCTTATATATTGATTAACGATGCATCGTCGATCTAGTACTTCTTTATGTACTATAAGGCACTAGTACCCGGTTTTCCTTTGTCTAGTATTTGTATTGTATTCGAAGCTTTTATGCCATAAAGCTGTTTTTTTTTAGATCGGTTGGGAACTTTAAGAGTTGTAAGCAAAAAAAATTGATCAAATACAGATTATCGCATGACCGATACCAATCTGATATTTTGGTATACAAACGTTTACAAGTTTTTACGATATATTGATTGTCGATATAGCATCAATTTGGTACTTCTTTCTATAACATAAGGCACTCCCTTTGCTAGTATCCGATTTTCTGGTATTCTAGTGTTGATCTTGAATTAAAAGCTCTCTTCGGAGAACGTTGCCTTTTTAAGATTGTTTGGGAACTTTGGAGAAATTTAGACTATGATCATGCGATATCGATTCGATATTTTGAAATTCGAACATTAGAAAGCTTGCGCCGAGAATCTATGTATCGTACATCTGTTACTTTTTTATGAAATATTCAGTCACTCCATTTTCTAGTGTGCGGTTTTCCTTACTCTAGGCTTATTATTGAATTGGGATATTGAATGTCATTATCCTTTAGATCGTTTGGAAGCTTGGTGAGTGTTAGGTCATACTTTGATTTTGGGCGTATACCGATATTTTAGTTCACGACACATCGTCCACCCAATACTTCTTTGACTAGTTAGTTTTTTTAACCCTAAACTTATTTTATTCAATATTAAACAAAGTACAGTGTATATTAAATTTTGTAAAAATATTTCGATTGCAAACGTGTTGCTTCCGTTTCGGGAAGCAAACAAACCTCTTCAGTGGAAACGTGACACAAGAGTACAAAAATATTCGACATAACAAATTGAGCTTTGCTTTCAAGCTTTTCTATTTTCTGCAAAAAGTAATGACCCAAAAATCTAAATTCCTGTTGCTACATGCATGCACACAAAGGCATACAAGCTATATATATATACACACACACACACACAACACACTCACACACATAACCACATTCATAGATTCTGTCAAATATGCAAACACATTTACGCGTATATTTGCCATAATGATATACACATGGCTTGCCAAAACATAGACAGCCAAAGACAGCCGAGCGCTACGTGCCAAAAACTCCTGCAGGATATGTGCAGAACCCAGACGGAACAACTGCGGTCTCTCAACACAACCTCTGGCAACGCTGCTGGCCTACAAGGCAACACGCCCCCCCACACTCACGAGTTTTCCTGAAAAGCTGCTTGTTTGCCTTGCGCCAATATTCAAAAACTGATTTTCATATGTCTTTTAAGTTTATTTTGTTGCCACAGGAGGGAGGGAGGGATGGGCTTGTGGGTAGTTCTAAGGACCTCTTGTCTGTGTGTTCATTTCTCACATGTTGCAGAGCAATCGGCTTCGTTCTTATCGTTTTCAGCACACGCATGAAAGTTGCGGCCTGGATTTTACTTTTTTCTCTTTTTGAGTTTTTCTTTTTTCATTTTGAGTTTTTCTTTTTTCTTTGTTATATAGGGTGGCATTTAATGCGCCTTAGACGAGGGCGGGACGGCGGTAGAGCGGCATATTTGGAAACTCTCTCTTACGTCTGTTGACTGAGCAAGTTTTTTGAAAAGCGATTTCAAATGCAAATTTTATTGGTACAAGCAAAATGGCTGCCACACACACTGTATGCAGATTAAAATCAATTCAATTTGCAGTCAGCTAAGTAAAAGTGGTAATACTTTTTTTTGCTGTTTTTGTTTGTCTTAAGAAAAGACACACAGACCCATATATATATTACTTTTGTATTCTTCATTGTTTTACTCAGGAAAATGAGTTTTTAAGCAGGAGTGTCTTAGGCTTTTCTTTTTAGCCAAGTTACACGCTTATTATGTAAATGTAACTAGCCTAATTTTGAGTCGAAGAAATCAAGTCAACTAAGCTAGGTCTGAGCTACTGAAATTTAAGTTGAAAATTAGATTTGTCAACCCAACTTGGCCTAAAGCTATCATATCTTATAAATTCTGCTGCACTCTACATTAAGCAAGCACTTTATATATCTTGCACAATTTATCTACCATTTCAGCGCATGTAAGCAAAAATTCGCAGAACCTACACTAAAAAACACTTGCCGCAGGGTTGCCATCAAGCAAAAAGAAAAAAAGCCAGCAAAAAAAATCCTTGCGCGCGTTTGTCATAATAAAAGTTACTTAAAATTGCAGTAAAATATCTCCAAGCACATAAATCAATAATAATATTTACATGTGCCGAGCACTGAGTGTGCAAAAATGCCAGCAAAAATTATGTTCTGGAATATGAATACTGACAGGGTGGCAGCACTGGCAGCAACCGCAACAAATTTCTCTGTAGGCGCAGCAGCAACAACGCTGCGTATGCTTGATTTATTTGCGGTATTTTTGGTACTTTTTTTTTTTTTGGCTGCGACGTGCATCAATGAAGCCAATAATTAACCACACACATATAGGCTAGATACACACTCATACACACAGATACAAATACAAACATGGCGCATATGCCGCGAATATGTTCTGGCTAATTATGCGGCTCATGCCACGTGTGGCAAATGCCACTAACAAACAAAAACAACAGCGCAAAAGCTAAAGCTAAAACAAATTAAAATTAGGCAATAAAATTGCAAAATTAAATTGTCAAATTTGAGGCTGGCAACACTACGACAAAAACCGTAAATTCCAGTGTTGAAAATTTTTGGTTTGACTGCTATTTCTAAAATAAGCTTTCAAAAGAAGTTCTCTGCTGCTACTGCCTCTTTCTGTACGCCATTTTGTTTCTAGTCTAGCTGTTAAATAAACTTATAACCTCACATACAGTTAAGCTACATTGCTTAATCATCAATTCTGCTGGCAATACTGAGAACATGCCGTAAATTTCAGTGTTGAAATTGGCTAATAAAGTTAACATTTTTGAGAAAAATTTGGTTTAAGCTACTATATTGCAAACTAGATTTAAAGCGAACTTTCTCTGCTTCCGCTTCTGCTCCGCCATTTTGTCTGCAGCTATTAAATAAACTTATAACCATATATATACAGTTAGTTTATTTAGCTTATGCACATAAATTAACAAACTTAAGTCCACAGTCTAACCCAACAATAAAAAAAGGGGTAGAAAAAACTAAAACTAAACCCAGCTAAAACCGCAGGCTACATAGAGATAAACAAGCATATTCTTGTCGCAGTGTTGGAAAACTCTCAACTCAATCTAGCTCTCTCTCTCTCTCTCGCTCAGCTAATGTCTCCATTTCACTCTGTTTTATTAGGCAAAGTGCAAGGCTGTGGAAATTTATTGCTGCACTGCGTCTTGCCAGAGCAATCAAATAGTCGACTCGACTGCGCTTTGACATTTAATTGCAAATGTTGCTGCAGCCGCCATATTTATGAAATATTTTCTTACTTCTCGCTCTAACGCATGTATTTGTGTGTATGTGTGCATTTCCTGTCTCATATGTTTGCCGATTTTAATAAATGGCAGTCGCTGCCAAAGTGTCTGGGGGCCATTGTGCCGCTGCACTTGAGGGAGCTGCTCATAAGCCGCAGCAGGCGCAGCAGCACAACAGCAGCTGAAACTTGCCACACTTTATGCACTGCCCGAAAAAAGGGTATATTGGTTTGGTCAGTGGGTTTGTAATCGATGAGGGAAATCAATTTTCAATAAGAAGACGAAAATCAAAGACAAAGCAAAAAAGACTCAGAAGATACTTTATGGCACATGTATTATTTTTTGCTAGGCATGGTTCCAATTCTCTTCAATAGATCATCTCAACCAACAAAAATGTATTTATTTATATTCATACGAAGACTCATTGCACAAATTGAAGATGATGGAAGATGATAATAAATTGGAATGCAGAAAGCTAGGTGCAGTTCTCCCTTAGCGATAATGTCTCAGGACGATTTTATCCAAGAAGAAGAAGCAGAAGATATTTATACAAAATCGGCTACGCTAAACAGAGGGCGATGCAAAAGCTCACTGAGCGTCCGCCATCTTTTAAGGGCATTTCGACTTTAAAGATATTAACTCAATCAGAACAAACAGCAAATATCCTAACTTCAGAAATTTTTTTGAAAGAACCCAAAGCAAAGATAAACGCTGCCTCAAGCAGAAAGAAAGAGATGATGGAGACTTCAGAAGAGATTTTACCGTATATATGTTTATTCCATTTTCGCTAGACTACTACTCTTTAATAGATCATTTCAACCATCAAATATCTATTTATTTATTTACATACTCATTCGAAATCAACTACGCCTAAAAGTTAGGCTGCGAAATGCATCTACAGAGGGAGATGTACATTCGAAGGATAAAATTCTGCTGGGTTGAGCACACTAAAAGATGATCCGTCACCTTTTTAATATTGAAATAAATATCCTAAAGTAAATATTTAGGAATCAAAATAGAGAAAGAACTAAAGCTTCATCTTTACTCTTTGGAAGAATTTATACTATTTATATGATGATAGTGAAAGATTGCTTTTTTTAAATAGAAATGCCTTAGCACTAATAGAACTCAAGATGACAGCAAAAATTGTGTAACGCGATTTAAAAACAATGATTCAAATCTAGTTGCTCTAACGACAACTGAAGAACCTTGGATTAAATTCAGAATCTTCAAAGCGAAAGATTATATAGCTTCATCTTAAGTCTTTTATTAAAATTGTTCCTCGATAAAATCATCATCAATCATTATGGTAAAAGATAGCTTCTGTTGAAATAAAGAAATAAAAACTTCGATGCATTTAGGTCCTAGTAGAACTTAAGATGACAGAAAAAATTGTGTAAAGTGATTAAAAAACAATACACATCAGATTATTGAAATCTAGCTGATCCAAAGATAATTGAAGACTCTTAGCTTAGAGAATCTTCCAAGCAAAAGATGATTTAGCTTCATCTTTACTCTATTATAAAAATTTATCCTCTAAAAAGTCATCATCAATCATTGTGGTAAAAGATGGCTTCTTTTGAAATGAAGAAATAAATACTTCGAAGCACTTATTGCCTAGCAGATCTCAAGATGACAGAAAAAGTTTTATATCGCGATAAAAGTCTCTATATCAATCAAATGATTCAAATCCCGATGCTGTAAAGATAACTGAAGAGTCTTGGCTAATCTAATTAATTTATCTAGCTTCATCTTTCCTCTTGGTAAAAATTAGTCCTCTAAAATTTCTTCATCAATCATTATGGTAAAAGATTGCTTCTTATCAAATAAAGAAATAAATACATACTTCAAAGCAGGATTGCTTTTTTTGTGTCTAGTAGAACTCCAGATGAAAAATTGTCATATAGATAACTGAAGCAACTAACGTAGGCTTTAGAATCAGAATCTTCTAGTCAAAAATTAAATCTGTATAATACAAAGAAAATGACCTATCGAAAAATACATGACATCTCTGCAAAAAAAAAATATCTTTAAAAGCCATCTAAATTTGAGAAGAGTTCAACTTAACACCATTTTAGAAAGAAAATTATTAAATTTAATAATCACTTGAGTCTAGGCCTTTGTTACTATTGTAGATCTTCAATTTGTAAAAAAAAATAATTGTGACTTCAGAAGACGCCGAATCGATGTGTCATCTCTTTAACATACAATAAGACGTAAAAGCAATATAAAACATCTTAAGTTCAGAAGAGTTCAACTAAAAGGCATTATAGAAAGAAAATTTATAAGTATCTTAACTCGTAGGGCTTTATTACTAGCACTCCAGTTTCCTAAGTGGACTATTGTATAATATATTTAAATTAATAAATAAAAAAAAATAATAATAGTCTCAGAAGACGCTGAATCGATGTGTCATCTCTGCAATATACAATCAGATATGAAAGATTTAAAAGCGGTATAAAACATCTAAAGTTCCGAAGAGTTCATCTAAATGCCATTTTTGAAAGAAAATTCATAAATCTCTTGAGTTGTAGGCCATTGTTATTAGTACTCTTGTTTCTTAAGTATACTGTTGTACATATTAATAAAAAATAATAATAATAATCTATGAAGACGCTAAATCGATGTATCATCTAAGATTTGAAAGATTTAAAATATATTTATTTTATATAACCCCTGTAAAGTTCAGTAGAACTTCATCCTCACGCCATTTTAGAAAATTAAGTAAATTTTCGCTTCAAACATCTTCCCCCAAGAAAGCGTATTACCAATTCGTTGCCACCCAACACTAACTATTATATATTTGTTTTGTATCATCTTTTTGTTTGTTTTTGAAGTGCTGCAGTTTTTAATTTACAGATTGGCCTAGACGCCACAGCGGGTCAGGGAAAAACTCAAGAAGGCCGTGGAGCGGTTGGTGCTCATAGAGCTTACCTATCTACCCATATATAATATTTGTATAAAAAGATAGTGATGGAATAAATATTAGCACAACCCAAAGCAAATAAACTACTCGGAAACAAACAAACAAACTCGGTCAAGACAAACAAAATGTCTGACATTGACCTTAGCCGTATTTCATATTTTTACACATAAATCTAATTTCTCATATTAGTAGTCCGAAGTGAGAGATGAAAAATGCAATTAGTAAAAACAAAATTTATATCTGACGAGCTGCACGACTAATAAATAATGGATATAAAAGTATTTCACACATTTTCAATGCAGATTGTTTATAAAAAAAGAAAGAAAATCGCGCAACTTTATTTTCATTTCTAATAATTTGTTTGTTTATTTGCAGCGTGTTGCAAAATAGACACACTCAGATATACCATATTGCCCCTTCACTCTCTCTTTTGCTTGTGACTATTTTTAGCCAGTGTTGAAAAAGTGTCGCGTAAAAATTTGTTGTATGCACTTTTGCTCAATGTTCGAGCAATTAATGCATAATTTCAAAGTGACACAAAGATGACTCGGGCAAAATTTATGTGCGAATTTATGTGCACAGCTTATTAGATTAAGCATGTAAATTTATTTGCGTGAATTTGCCAACAAGTTGCATACTTTTTGCTGACACTGTGCACTGTTCGTTTACATTCGCTTTTGATGTACTATATAGAATGACAGACTAAAATAATGAGGCATTTGTGGCGATTTGCCGATTTAAGAGCCTAAGTGTGATTAATCGTTCTGGCCAACCAAAGATATATAGTTTTCAAAAAAATTTCGTATTTTAAAAAGTTTATCAAGTTTAATTTTCGGTGGGAATATCGCTGAGGGTTCAGTATAGTATATGTATCTATTAATGTTGTGTATAACTATATTATGTTTTGTATACATATCATTACATTCTTGTTTATATATAATATAATAAAAAAAAATATAATTATAGAATTTTTAATATATTTTTGATTTGCTAGATAGCATATTAATTTACATATGCGTAAAATAGATCTTTGCGTTAAATATGATATATACATGAACTTAAATTTATTTCCCTCTAAGTTCCTCCAATTTTAATTTGATATTGAAAGTACTTAACCAGATATTTTAAGGTTTCTTTCGGTTTTTTCCCACTCGGATCCAAATTTGGCGACTTCAAAAACATCGTTGGTCACAAGGACTTTAGAAAAAATTTATATGACGTTTGTGGAGCAATATAAAGTTTTTTATTTGATTCAGATTCAAAAAACATATGATTGACATTCTCGCATACAATTTTTAGTTCTTTATATATATGAGAGCATTGACGTGATAAGGTTTTTTGGAACTTTTTTGCAATCGGATTCAGCAAGCCCGAAGGATAGAGTCCGCTGAATTTTTTAGTGTGGCTAAGTCATTTAATTGCCATAAGAGAAGATGTATTTTTTAGTATTAAAATTTCATAATTTTCTTCTAGGAATAGGTTGCCCAACCAGTAGGCACATTTATACTTTCCTTGAATTTTTTAAGGTTCATCTGATTTTTTTTTCAAATTGAGTTTTTACTTTCTAAAAAAGAAAGGATAGCTTGTTTTTAGAGCGACTTCTAGGAGCAAAGATGTTAGGTATAATATTAAAGTTCCAGCAGATTTGATATTGCTAAGAGAACACAAAGCTTTGTGTGAAGTTTTAAAATGGTAGATAGGATTTGTTGCCAAGTAGTAAAAAATGCTTCAGGCACCTGGTGGTTTTTAAAATTTACCATTTTATTGTATAGCTATAACTTTCAAGGTTCCGAAATAATTTTTTAGATCATCATTTAAAAAGAATTCGTAATATGGTAAATTATTTCATAGTATAGAAAAATTCGATGGGGAGATGTTCGTTATAGAGAAGATGCATTGATAAAAAATATTTAAAGTATTTATAAAATTTTGATAATATTGAATATTTAAAAAAAAAAAAAATCCTTCACAAAATGAATTTGCATAAGTGCAGAACATTAGTTGGTATAAACAATTTTTCTTATACAGAACTTCCTTATAAGCAGATTATAAGAAAAGTGTACATGAAATAATTCGTAACATGGAAAGTTAATTTATAATACAGAAAAATTTTTTGAGCAAGTTTTCATTATAGGGAAGATAGAATAGTCAAAGATTAGTGAATGCTAATTTTCAATGGAGCGCCACCATATCTTGATTTAATCTCAAAATATTTTTAAATTTTTGTGATTATTTTTAATACTTTGTTATAAGCAGATCTGTACTAAAAAAGAATTCGTAATATGAACAAATATTTCATAATACAGAAAAGTTTGTTTTAGAAATAACTTTTAACTGTACTGTGTTCGAAAAATTTAAAATTTTTTAAAAAGTCGTCAATTTTAATAAATCTTTGCCAAACTTAAGATCTCAAAACACTTTTAATATTTTGCTTATGAATATAAATATTTCTTGAGATTTTTTAAAATGCATTATTTCTAGATTTAGAGAATTCAAAGATTTCCTTGTACAGAACTTCGATATAAGCAGATTATAAGAAAAAATTATTACTTGAATTCGTAATATGATTAATAGTACTAATTTATAGGAAAGATATTTGACTATCTATTAATGGACATTTTATTATATATTATTTATTAAAAAATGTAGTTTAAAGTGCTACATTTCCTTAAGTAAGGTTAGGTTAGGTTACACTGGCCGGCCACAACAGAGTGCAGCGTAGCATAGACCTTTTGGTCCTTAGCTGTGCCAGATTTGAGGTTATTACGCAAAGTGATGGTCGGTTAAAAATTTTACTTTTTTAGCGAAATTAAGTAGCCGCCCAACTTGTAGCCTGGCCACCTCTTCTAGACCGACAAACGCTGGTTCTTCTAGGGTGGTCAGACGATGTTTCCTTAAGTAAAGTCCCATCAAATTTGTTATTTGTTTATCCAAACAAACTTCTTTATTTTTTCCAACTTTCAAGTACTCTTTGAAAGCTAAAGTTATTTTTCAAGCACGTTTTGTCTTAGTTTCTAAGAATCAAGTAGTTTAGAGCTTCATATCTGACACGCTTCCAGATTTTCTTATTATGCAATTATCGTTTTACAAGAAAACTCTCGTTTTTCAAGTTACTTCAATTAGTTAAAAAAAAAAAAGGTTGAACCATTTCCTGCACACTTATAAACAAAAGACACGTAAGGAAAATTTCACTTTTTTGTGATATGTGAACATTTATGGGCAAAGAAAACTGAGGGCGGGCGTTTGAATAAAGAAGAAAAATCAAAAAAGTTGAAGTACAGTTTTACAGTTTTGCAAAAGATAACGCCAAAAGTGTGTGAAAGTTTTGCTTTATATCAGTGCATCTGATAGTATGCGTGTGTATCTTTGTGTGTCTGTATCTGTGTGTGGCATGCAATTAGAGCAACATGCGACAAAAGTGGACGACAGCTCTGGGAAACAAGCTGGAACCAAAGGCAGACGGGACGGACCGTCGCTCGATCTTGGCTCAAAATGTGCGTTTTCCGCTTTTCGCAAAACTGGTGGAAAATCAAGTTTTCCCTCTTAAAAAGCTTCAAGTTTGTTGGCTTGAGTGTTGTGTGTGTACTGAGTAGTTGTTGCATTTGTTGTTTGTTATTATTATTGTTATAGCCAGTCATGGCCAGCGCAGGAAGCTGGTGTGGAAATAAAAGCAACAATCAGCCACAGTCAAAAGTGGTTTTCACCAATTTGAACGTGTTTGAATGTGTTTTTTTGTTGTTGTAGCTGTTGGTGTTGTTGCTCTGGTTGTTATAGCTTTTCATCTGGTTGTTGGTTCGAACGAAATCGAAATCAATTTTCCTATACACATATACCAGAAGAGCAGCAGCCATTGAACCATGGCCAACTAAAGCAAAGCGCGTTCAAGTTATATAACAAGCTAAAGAAAAGCGTTTTTGGTGTTGGACCGGGGGGGGAGGCAGGTAACGGAAAAAAACAAGCAAGTAAGGCTAGAAAATTGTCATTTTTATGCAGTATATATCAAGATACAAGGAGCATATCGAGTTGGTGGAAGAACTAGATACGTCTGGTAACTAAAAGAAAACATGGAAGATTCTGAGAAGATTACCCAAATAATAAGCTCTGTCTTCTCACAGCAGTTCTCAAGGATCTTAACAGCAGCATTATATCTTTTTGGAAGGCAGTAACTTTTGATACTCTTTTTTAATTAAATTGCACTCAATTTTTTTGCCATTCCCCTTCTAGCGACATTATGTGGAAAGTTTTGAAAAAATTACGAAATCTAACATTTCATTACAATTTAGAAAGACTTTAGCATAGACAATGTAATTTCTGAGACATTTTTATGGGAATTGTTATAAAAAAACTATCGAAAAATGGACAAAAAAATGCTTCTAAAATTTGAAAAGAATTGTTTGTTTTGGGATTTTCATATTTCCTTGGAAGAGAAAAATTTTAGATTATTCGGCCGTGTCTGGAAAACAAAACAAGCAAAGTTGGATTGTATTCGTAAGGACAGCAATTTCGGTATACAGATTCATATCTTAAAATGATCTTGTTATTCTAAGCAGAAAAGAAGAAGAAACCATTTTATGCTAAAGTCCTAGGACATAAAACTTCTACTTAATACTCCTGCTGCGGTCAGCAGATACAAATTATTTTCTTATGCTTTAAGAAACCTCAATACAATCCACTAAAAAAGATTTGTTCTCAATTTAATTATTTTTTTCAATGCAGCTCCAAAAACGCATCTAAATTTTTGGCCAACAGTATTCAAAGTGTTTAGTAGAGTATCCAAAATTCGTTGTGCTTCGCTAAGCAGCCAAAGCTACTCACTTTTTATGTGTATTTGTTTTGGCAGCATAAATAGAAATATTTTATGTATATGTCGTGTATCTGTGTGTTGCATGCAACAACATTGTTGCGGCGAAAGTTGTTGCTAGGATGTGACGAGCAGAGCAGAGCAGAGCCAATATATTGATAGCTCTTGGCCATAAATGTCGCCTGTTGCCATAAAAACTGGAGCAATTGCTAAGCGCACAAAAACGAGCTAAAAAAATAAAAACTGGTAGGGGCCAGGGGGGTAACCAAGAGAGCGGGACGCCATCAAATCAATAGGAAGCGGAAACCCCCATGAGCAGAGCAAGTAACTGTGGGAATTCAAAGCTGCGACAAATCTTGGAAACAAAATGTAAACAGTTCGCTTTGGAAAAAATGTGGAATTCAAGTATAACTTGAAATGTGTAAGACGATTAGAGGGTTAGAGGGGGATACAGCGTAATAAATGTCTTGGATTTGGAAAAGGAATGTTTGGGGATATGGAAATTGCTGTGTAGTATAAATATTATGATAAGCGAAATTAACAATGTAAAAGCGTAAAGTACTTAATGCGGATGAGGGGAGGGATTGGTAAAAGAAATCAAGTTGTTTTATGAAAGAAGATTTAAAGAAGAATATGCGCTCTGAGAGAGGGAATCTGACAGAGGTATGAAGTGTTGTAAAGCGACAAAAGAAGCTGTTGAATGTAGCTATAATCGGAAACAAGTAAGTTCCAATAAATATAATTTCTTAGAATTTGGGATAGGTAGGTAGGTAGAAATGGTTGTCTTCCGACACACCTAGGCCTTTGAAAGGACCGCTGTGATGCCACTTGAGTTAGTCCTCACTTTCCTTTATCCTCTTTGAACCAACCTGTCGATTTAATGAACGAATTGATCTTATTTATTCTGATTCCTGCGAATTCAGTAATAATCCCAAAAGTTTTGGAACCCAGTGTATTCAATCTACTCCTGCATAGTGCCATGCATCCATACAAGAGGTGCTTCACTGTTATCCCCTCTTCTACCTCCTGACAGGTTCTACAGTAGTCAAAATGCGGCACCCCCGATCTATTGGCGTGGCTACCAATAGGATAATGTCCAGTAACAAGGGATAACTTAGGTATCGTTTTTGAAAAGCGTAACAAGCTTGCTTCTTTTAGATTATACGGGTTGACCCTGGAGGGAGTCACATATAGGCTGCATAGTGCTTATTGGAGAAGTCTGCTTGTTTCATAATCGATAACTTTACAACAAAGTAATCAAATTTTAAGAGCTGATTTGCTTGAACAAAACATTTTCACGGTCATTAAATTCGCATATTAAAATAAAACAAGATATACCAAGAACAAAATTTTATTTATTATAATTATAAAGAAAATTTAGCAGACAAATATTTGCTGGGTTACAGCTGCCTTTGTTCTTTTATCGCTGTTTTATTTGCATTTCTCTCAGTGACTTTGGCATAGAAATCTAATAGGCATAATGAACAGAACTGACTGACTGAGGGATGGCTGGCCCGACAAGACATAATACTATATATTATAGACGGTACTGTACCCCAGTAGGAGGGCGCAGTCAAGCAAAAGAAGGCGAATTCAAATCTTGCTGACAGAGACAAGCAGAGCAAAGTTGCCATTATTGCTCAATGTGTTGAACTTGTGCTGTCACCTGTGAAGGAAGGCAACCCAGGCAGAATCTGCTCACTCCCTCCCATTGCCAGTGTGACCGTGTGGCTTGTTTCTTGAAATTCACACCCAACACAAAATGGCTACGCGCTGACATACATAGTTGCTCCGTCTGTCCATCCGTCCATCTGTCCCTCTCACCACTGTCATGTCTGGTCTCTGTTTAATTAATTTCTATGTTAGATACACTTCATTAAAAATGTTTTATACGAGAAACAAAAGACAACTAAAGTGTCATATGTTATGCCATTGTTGTCAACATTGTCGCATCATGTCGTTTATTTTTGGCAAAACTTTTGAAAGGAATTCAATGAATTTTTGTGTGGTTTGTAGCTGCAAGATGATTGACTAGATACTAGACAATGTCTTCAAGATACTTTGGGGCTATTCGTGCTACATGCAACACATCTTTTGTAATATTTATTGTGTTATATAGTACAACAACAGCGTGCACTTTAAGCCATGTCAGTGGTTAATGGCTTGTAAAAGATCTATAGCTATAAGCCGACGGCTTGACAAGGACTTAGCCTTAGGCAGACATCCTGCTGCTGCTGCTGCGTCTTCTTCTTCTGATGAAATACTAAATGTGTCAAAGTGCCGACGCTTGACACTTTGACGGCGTGCCTTCAACAAACCCACATAGATACACACAGATACTCACTTATACATGCAAAACACTTGAGCTGGGTTGTTGTTGTTGTAGTTGTTGTCAACTCATTTGGGCTGCCAACCAGCTGTTTGAGCCAGCAATTAACGCACTTTGGACCTTTTGAACTAACGCATACACCAACCAAGAGCTCTGGTATTGGGGTCAAGTAGTGCTGAGCTGAGGTTGTGCAATGCCAGCTGACGTCAGAGGGAGCGATTGCGACAAGAGAGCGCGGCAGGCATTCGCCTAAATGCCACTCTAAAGTTTTTTGCAATCTCTCACCTAGGCAGTGAAATGCATTTTAGTTCTCATTAGGTATGCAATGCTCAGCAATTTTTCAAAGACTGGGGAAGCTCCTCTGACTCTCCCCAGTACCCAACCGACCCTGACTCACTATGAGAGAGTCTTTCAGGGGGGAGGGGGCTTGATAAAATGCCTTTAAATGGTTGTCGTTTTTAATGTCTCACTGCCAAAAACTAGTGGCTGTTGTGGGTTTGTGTTTGAGATTTCGGAATATTTTAGAAAGCAGTATTTGAGCTCTTAGTCGAAATTTAAAAGACTCTTAGGGGTTTGATGAAAAGTATTTGAGCTGCTAGTCAAAATTAAAGACACTCAGGGGTTTGATGAAAAGGACTTAAAGTGTAGTCAAAGCGCTCTTTGATGTTACTTTGAATATATTTATTAGGCAATAGTTACAGTTTTTGGTTTGAAAAAGAATCAGGAAGATTTTATTTCGTCTTCGGGCTCAATAGTTTATAAAAAATAAACAGTTTGTTTTGAAGTACCTAATTAAAAATGATACAGCATTTTGGAAAATATGGAGATAGGTAGGAAAGCCAGCAGCCCCCCTGGCTTGATTTTGGATAGTAAAGTACATATTTGCCCGAAAGATTTTTATTTGGTAATATTTTCATGATAATATAATTTGCTTTTTTTTTCTTCAAAACTTTGTAAGATTTGTTTGATGAAGTGAAGTGGCTAATCAAAAATAAAATTGGCTTGTAATGTTTTAGACCAGTTTGATCTATTGTGCACCCCTTTATATTTAGACGTTTTGTATGTCGAAGAAACTGACCAGCTCTTCCACAGGAAGCCTTTGAAGGTTTTCATCTTCTAGTGGGTATTTCTGTCTTCTATTGCCGCTAGCGCCTTACAGTTTGTGATCAGGTGTTCCATAGACTCTTCCTCTTAACATCAGAATCTGCATGTGTTCGAATCCGATATGCCTATTCTGTGTAGGTTTGTTGCAGGCAAAGTGGCATGTCAGTGTTCCAGACAGGTCCTTGAGACTTTTTTTGTTTAGGTTGAGCGTAGTGTTTGCTCTTTTGGCGCTAAAACTCAGCAATTTTTTGGAATGATTGAGGCCGTCAATGCCATTCCAGTATTCTGTAATTTTTTGTCTAGTCCATTTGTTAGTCTCTTGTTTTTATTGAAGTCAAAATAGGGAAATGGGCCTATAAATGGCATTTCAACCCCTTTTTTTGCGTAAACGTCCACTTTTTTATTGCCTTCATGTCCTTAATGGTCGAACCCCCATATAAAGAGAATTGGTTGTGGGTGACCAGTTGATTGAGTGCTTTGCTGCACTCTTAAAAGGACTTTGGGTAAAAGTGTAGCTCTTTAGCTCTGTCTGAGATTTTTTTAATTTTAACTCTCTTAAGTCCTCTCTTTGGATAGAATAAAGGATATTTGCTTAAAGAATTTGATGAAGGAGGCTTCGCCCAAAGACCACTAAATACCGCTCTTGAAACTTCTCATTTATATTAAATGTTGCTTTTGGTTTGAGAGTTCTCATCCAGATAGCTATTTCTATTAAAAGATCGAAGAAGCTTAAGAAAATACACCCTATATAATATACTTAAACTAACTAGTTTTAAACAAAGTTTCTATATATTCAAGACACCGCCATTCTCATTCTGAAGCCCAGGGACGACTGCCAAAATAAACAGTCAGGGAAGTTATTATTATTATCTATAACCGCTTTCAAACAAATTCAAATTTGGGTTAAATTCCGTTCATCAAATTAGTAACATTACTACAATTTCAACCAATAACGCTCTGTATCGTTCTACCATCTCTTTATTCGCCTCATTTAACCTTTATTCTCTATTGCATATTAACTGCCTTTGGTTTAACGAATTTTGGAAGCCGTGCCAAAATTTCCACACCCCACACCGTCAGTAACATTTCCAGCCCGCTCTAATGAGCCTAATCAAAATCCACAAAGGTCATCAATCCAATGCAGAAAGTTCATTTCCTAAAATGCATTTACGCATTAACACTTCAAAGGCCGCATTAAAATGTGCAGCCTACACACACACACACACACACACACACACACACACACACACCCTGACTGCACACAGTAACACATTTTGAAAATTGGCAAAGGAAAATTTGTTAGCCAAGTGCAGAAAATTTTGAAAATTTCTGCTACTGCTGCTGTTGCAAAATGGCGGCGGCAGGTCATCAATTAAAAAACCTTTTTGCCAAAATTAGCGCACTCAATTAATTTCGAAAACATTTGCCAACGAACCAGGAAACTGTTAAAATAAAAATTAAAGTGTGTGTGGTGTGTTGGTGAGTGTGTGTCGGTGTGTGTGGGTAAAAATCCAAGCCAACGCGCAAACTTTTTGGCGCCGGAACAGCCACGTACGGACTCCTCCACACACAACCGCACTCACACCCACACACACTCACCTTGACAGTGAGTGAAATTTCAATTAATCAAACGGGCGGACGGGCCCTGCCCTCACCCGCTTCCCCTACATACGCCTTTTACGCCCCGTTGGGCCACTTTGGGTTAACTTGTCCTGGCATTTTACAGCAGCATGAAATGAAATTTAGCTCGTTCAAGCAAAAACAACGAGTACAACAACAGCAAGAACAACAAGAGCACTAGCCATTACAATTAAAGCTCTAGAAGATTGCAGGCCTTCTCTTGACTCTTCTTCTTTGCAGGTGGTGATTAGTCATTATTTATTTTAAAATCAATTAGTTTTTCTGAGGGGGGTGCGGTCAGGCGCAAACGAAAAAGAGAAAAGTTCACGTCTCATTGGCAGCCCCAAAAAAATCAAAAGCAAAAACAAGTGGGTCTGCTAAGGTGTGAGCATTACGACTATTGTATACACTGTAAGTGAGAAACTTATTTTATGCGATTTTGAAGCACTTCGAAATTTGTAAAAAAGTAGTTTTTTTGAACTAGCAGCTGATAAGCCGCATTTTCATAATAATATAGGGTGTTTTTTTAGTTTAATTTTCTTATTTTGCCTTAATTACTATAATTTTAAAAAGCTTTTATAAAAATTTAAATCATAGGCAGTAATTTAGGTGAAATCAAATTTTCTTTTTTAATCTCATAAATTTACATCAAATTTTTTACTAGCTTGAAAAATTGTTTCTGCGAACTGAAAACTGTTTGCGATAAAAATGGGAACTAATTTTATTATTGAAACTTTTAGTTGTTTGGATGTCGCATTTTTAACTTCTTCTTCTTTTTTCTTACTTAAAATTTTTTGTTTTGCCTATTTCTTCATAAATAGGGTGTTTTCTTCGTATGTTAATTTTTGGTTATTTTCCCTTAACTGCCACAAGTTTTAAATACTTTTATTAAAATTCAAATCATACCTAGTTAGTCAGGAAATCAATATTTTTACCTTCCCGAATTAACATCAGATTTTTTACTAGCTTGAAAAATTGATTCTGCGAACTGAAAACTGTTTGTGATAAAAATGAGAACTTATATTAATATAATATTTAAGTCTTCATTCAGACAGATGTCGGATAATTTATTTCTTCAAATATAGGGTTCTTTTCCTAAGTCCTTTTTTTATTTTGCCTAAACTCTTATAATTTTTAAATACCTTTTAGAAAAAATTTAAATCATAAATAGATAGTTTGTAAATTTAAAAAAAATAATTATTTTTATTTTTATGAATTTATATCACAATTTTTACTAGCTTGAAAAATTGTTTCTGCCAAAGGAAACTGATTGTGCAATAAGCATATAATATTTAAGCCTTAAGATAGCTGGGTGACGGATTTCTAATTTCTTCACATATAGGGTGTTTTTCCGAGGTCATTTTTTCTATTTTCCTTTCACAACTTTTTTAAAAATTTTATCACAGATAAAATCAGAGTAAATTGAAAAGAAATCCATATTATTATTCTAACAAATTTGCATCTGATTTTTAACTAGCTTGAAAAATAGTTTCTGTAAATTGGATACTGAGAACTGAAAAGAATAGAACTATTTTTTTTTAATATTTAGCGCTTGAAGTGTCAAAAAGATGGATTTTTAATTTCTTTACATATAGGGTGATTTTTTGTAGTTTAATTTATTTCCCCTTAACGGTTATAATATTAAAATAATTTAATTGCAATTTATTTCATACCCAGTTAGTCTGCAAATTTATTAGAAAAATTCATCTTTTTTTCTCTAGAATTTATACACGAATTTTTACTATCTTCAAAAATTATTTCTACGAATTTGAAAGAGATTACTTTAAAGATCAAAACTGTCTTTACTTTTTAAGCCTTAAAGCGTCTGGATGTGAGGTTTTCAAATTTTACACAAAAAGGGTGCTTTTTTCGAGAACCAGTTTTAAATTGGTTATGTTTATGTTCTACCTTGGGCCGACTACTCGTAAACGCATAATCTAGCTCTATAGTATTCTAGGAATAAATATGTTTATATATTTTTACCTATTACTCCCAAATGTAAATCATAGGTAAGGTATTTCAGAAAAAAAATATTTCCTGTATATTCTCTCTAATTCTCATTCGATTGTGATTTTAAAAAACTTTTCGGTCTAGGAGGAGATTGCGGCAGAAAATAAAATGAAGCTTATGTCTATATATTGATTTGTTAATTTTTTTGAACATATAGGGTGCTTTTTATATTTTATTTGGCAGTCACTTCTATAGTTTTTTTTAATAATTTGCTTGATATAAGACAATTAGTTATTCAGTGACTTCAGATGAAGCATTCGCTGACATTAAAAAAGTCTTAAATACATTTATATTTTTAGCTAAATATTACGTATACGATAAGTTGAATAAAATGTGACTTATTTCGAGAGGGTATTCAGACATATAGAGTTGGGTTAAAGCTCTGTAGTGTCCAACTTTAAAAACATAATTAATTAATGCACCCCTTAACCTTTGTTTTTAGTGTATCAAACCCCGTAAAGGAAAAGTGAGAAAACAAAATATTTACGTACAAATACTTGAAAATGTAGCGTACAAATTTTAGCTCTTTGGCTTTTCGAAAATATGTTTTGTAATTTTATTTTGGTATTTACAATTTTTTCTTTCACTTTGAAATTTATGCTGACTCATTAAACAAATATTTTGTGCAGGTAATTTACGTACTGTATATATATATATATATACATAACCATATATTCATATATACAATTTCTCTGGGAGATTATTTCAAGAACAACAAAATAATTGGCAATTATGTGCGGTTGAAATTTCATATTTGCAAAACTAATAAAACCATAAATTTTGCATGCAAAACTAATTAGTTTTTTATTTTGAGTAAAATGAATATTGAGTCAAAGCTGTCAAGTGATTTTAGTCAATGAATCGAATATTCATTCATTCATTCAGACGACTTATTCATGCAACTGTTGACATAAGACTGCATAAGAACCAAACAAATGCAATATGTAAATATGTCAATACATAAAACTATATAAATAAATAAATAAATAAATATATATGTATATACACACATATATACAATGACAATAGCAGCAGCCAATGAAAATTTATTTAAAATTCTAAGTGAGAGCAAAAGCAAAAGAGAGGGAGATAGAGAGAGAGCGAGAGGGAGACAGCGCATAAGCACGCCCACAAATTTTACAGAAATGAGCAAAACGTAAAAGCAGGAAATTAAATTTACAAGAAATTGCACAAAGTACTAAAATTTCTGAGCAAGTCATTATCCTTAGCAATTCCGAAATGTTGCAACTTTTTAGTTCTGGATGAACTCATTTAAATATTGCAAATAGATTTACGTGGCAAGCAAAATTGAGTGAGAGCTTTGGTAGCAAACTAGAGTTAAATGTCAGTACATAAAGTGAGCATTTTCTTTTGAATTTTGCTTTGAGTGATTTTAGATGTAAATAAGATTTATTGAGAGTTTATCAAAGCATCATATTTGCCTATTTAAGTGGAAATAGTACAGTTTATTTTTGTTTTGAAAAGTGGCAAATATTGGCAATACTTGTGAAAAACCTGGAAATAAGCGTCTTATGGATTTTAAGGATATGGCAACTCTGGTGTTCACTAACTCTATATGGCAACTTTAAACAATTTTTAGTGCTAATCCTTTTTCATGCGATCCTGGCCAAAATAAGCGTTTCTATATCATATTGTTTTGGTCTTAACGATATGGCAACGTGGGCTTTATAAAAGGCAGCTCGAATTCTTGTTTCTTTCCTATTATATTCAGCACTCTAAACATTTCACATTTAAAACACCTTATTACCTCGACAGTTTGATTAACCTTGTCTTTACTTTATCTGGCGGAAATAGTTTCTACTACTATATTGTCAACTGACCCCAAGGTAATGTCGAAGCAGCTTCTTCTATAAATTCCTTAGAGTTCGAAAGTGGAATATGGGGCTATAAAAGCAGCTCTTTGGTTTTAATTTTTTGGCAGCTTACTACATTCATTATAATGGCACATTTTAATAATATGGGAACGCTCGTTGACATTTTCACAAAAAACTACCAGTGTTACCCAAGCCTTGAATAATGCGACTAGTTATAAACCATCTTGATCCAAAAGTAACTAGAATTCTTTCAGAAAATCCAAAATCCAAGATTATTCATCAACATCGACATTGTCCCCCTTAAAGTATTCCCAATCGACTTCAACGCATAATGATTCCGGAAACTTTTTGATTTGAGGTAGTATATTGGTTATCAGATGGCTGCCATAGGACTGATCGGTTTAAAAAACGTATTTGGTGCTAATTCGTTGTATTACGTGTGCTAACCAAATTTGGTATTTTATAGTTCTCTTGGGTCCCGGGATTCTGCCCAGTTTGTACAAAATCGGTTAAAAAACGTTTCTGGGATGATTTTGTTTTTTCCTAAATAAGGGTAAAGTTTCTTTTTAGAACACTGTAACTAATTTGATGTAAATTGCTTGACTATAAAGCCACCATAGGAAGATCTCGTATATAAATTTAGTATTTAAAAATTTTAAGGGCTCTCTAGCATTCTGCCAAATTTGATCAAAATCGCTCAAAAAACCCTTTTTTTTTGTTTTTATAAATAGGCGAAGACCACGCACTATATTTACTTTGATGAAGATCGCCTGACTACACTTCCTCTATAGGACCAGTAGGTCAAAAAAGTTTTAAGGGCTTCGTCTAAATTGGAGAGGCTTTTTTTTAAGAATTGCGAAGTTTTTTTTAGAGCTCCCGCGCACCTCAACTAATTTGATGAAGATTGTTTGACTATAGTATAGCCCCCATAGGATCGATTTGTCAATAAATCGATTTTTGGGCTTAATTCGTCTAAATTGGGAATTCTTTTGGAGTTGGGAAGTTTTTTAGAGTTGTCTGTCAAAAGCCCGGTTTTGTGTATGAAAATTTCGGAAATTAATTTGATCGCAGTAGAGTATATCAAAAAGTACGTACGCCACTTTATTATATAGGCCTTAACCATATGGCAATGCCGAAGGTTTTACAAAAAGTAGCTGAAATTCTCTTAAATCTGAATATGGAAAAATGCGTATTGAACAACTTTCTTCTTGGTTGAAGTTAATAGAAGCGAAGGATGCGCGTTTATTACTCTTTAAATAAATTGCCTAGAAAGACTTTAATAACATACACTTTTATAGAAAATTTGTACGGTCTCCCGAAGAGCTTTTTTGCAGAAGACATTACCAGAGACATGCTTTTCCATCTTGGAAATCTATCAATATTTGTGGACCTATATTCAGACAACAGTTTATAGACACAAATTTTCTGTAATTTCGTAACCTTTGTTAATTGTGGCCATCCCTTTTAATTTGTGCTACTCTTCCGCTTTTAATCTCGTGTATCCAAAAAGCCTTTTAGAAAACAATAAAAGCCAATGCGCAGTGGAAATGCCCTTAAAATGCATGAGTTACTGTTTCCATTGCCTTTTTTATTTGAAGAAAACCCCAGTCTACCCCAAAACTGTTGTTGTTCCTTAGTGCCCCAAAAAATTCCTGTCTATACAAACTTCTTTCCGTACCTTCTTCTCATAATTCCGTTTAATGATTTCTAAGCACATATTAAATAACATTTTACCTAAAAGCCAAGGGCCAAACTTGTTTGCCTTGTCACACATTAACAGCAACAACAACGAGGACAACACCGTTTAGAACAATGTGGCAATACAAAGCCTAATGGCAACCCTGGCTGTGCTCGCTCTGACCAAAAGAAAAGCGACAAAGTAAAAGCAATTTTTTTTCTTCTTCTCTTGTTTGTGTGTGTTTCCTTTAGCGTAAAGTGCTTTTCTTTTGTCTGTTTGTTTTTGTTTAAGGCAGCCAGCAAAGCGTTACCAACACACCTGAAGACCCACAAAGTGTGGGCAGGTCCCAAGACCCTTCCCCCCAAGACCCTAGGGTCGCTTTTGTGTTAATTTTTGCATACAATTAAAGAAAATATATTTATTTTGCTTTATTTTTTAAAGACTTTGCTTGCA
The DNA here is from genome assembly GCA_037043745.1 of Chymomyza amoena. Classification (NCBI taxonomy): domain Eukaryota; kingdom Metazoa; phylum Arthropoda; class Insecta; order Diptera; family Drosophilidae; genus Chymomyza; species Chymomyza amoena. The sequence goes on from JBAMAX010002560.1 coordinate 59,002, forward strand.
ATTTCAATTGCATAAGCTACAGTTGCGGCTGTTTGTTTTGTTGTTGTGCATGACAGCGTTGCCACTTAATTCAATTTTTGTGTTTTGCGGCTTTGTCTATGTTTGCAAAGCATGCAACATGCGTTGCAACCCTGGCGCTTTGCACCTGCGCTCGACGAGAAGCTGCTGCCTCCAAAATGAAGTTTACTCTACTGCACTTGGCTGCTGCTGGCTGCAATTTTTGTGGCATTTTCAGTGCGGTTTAAAATAGTTTGCTATATTTAGTTGTTGTTTTTGGCATTTTATTTCATTTCACTTTTTTTTTGTGAAATTTCTTGCGACATTTTACAAATGCATGAGTGCTGCAAGCTGCATGCCGCCGCCGTCGCCTTTTTTTGGCGTTTACCACACTGGCCACACATGCCACGCACACACTCAGACAGACACACACACAGATACGTGCAGTTGACACCACGGCTTGTCATTCTTCGTGCGCGTTATAGCATACCTGACACTCGTAGGACTCAATGGGAAAAGAGAGAGGGGGCTGGGAGCGCTGCGGAAGAACTCAACTTTGCATTGTCATGTGCGCAATTTGAGTTGCAGGATAACGCGAACAATTGCGTAGCCTCTGGCCGGGGTTTTACCTTTTGTGTTTTGAAGAGTGAGACGGAGAGAAAGACAAGCCAGTAATGCGGTGAAGTTCTAGAAATTAAGAGGACGAGAGAACTGCCAAACTAAAGTATTTATGCGCTGGAAACTGAGACTGCAACTTTGCTGCATAGCTCCAAGTTTTAGTTGGAAGCTTATTGTCTGACACGCTAACAAATGAAAGTTGTAGGAATAAGATTTAAAACGAGCCAAGCTAGTTAGATTTCTACATAGCTGAGGTATTATGAACAATTTCATTTATTTAAATTAGAAGATTTTGAGCGCCGGACTTGAGAACTTTGAGCTGATTGAGAGATTATAGTGGACTACTATGAAAGTATGGTGGCCAAATTGCATAAGTAATGTCGAACTGTGGAACGCTACAAATCACATCCGTGCGCTATTAGAGGTGTGCAAACGTAAATGGCAATGAATTGGTCATACACTCTGAAGGCCAAACGAAAACATTGCTCGGCAAACACGGCGGTGGAATCCCCAAGGCAGAGGTCGACGTGTTGGTGCACCTGTTAGGACGTGGAAAAGGTCGATTGACGCGGAACTACAGGCAGCAAATTACTCTTGGAACGACATCAGTCAAGCATCTCGCAATAAAGTTCGGTACAAGAGGGTGGTCCTATGCTGCACTGAGAGTCAGGGATAACATAAGAGAAGAAGAAGTAGACACTGCTTTGAAGCCCCAGGCTACAGCTTTTTTTTCTCGGGGAGATATATAAAACATCTTGGAAATACCTTTGTTTAAATATTCTTTGAGGAATGGCATTGATGTTTGTAATTCTTTATATGTGCATATAATTTTTAGAAATATTGGATTTATGACGTCACAAGGGCATTAATTATAAGACCTTTCTGACACCACAAGGTATGCCTTTGAAACCTCAGGTCCCAGCACTTTTTCTCCGGGTGTTATTGTAAAATTTCTTGAAAATACCTTTTTTTTACTTGTGACGTCACAAATTTTCTGCATATGTATTATCATTATGGGAAACGGGTACTCCCACAGGTCTTTGAAAGACACGCAAAATATCTACAAAATACCTCTATTTTAACTTTCTTAAGGGATTGGCGTTGATGAAGTGAATTTTTCATATGTTTTTATTATTATGAGAAATTTGTAGCTTTTGACGTCACAAATGCATTAATTATAAGGCATTTCTGACACCACAGGTACTTCTTTGAAGCACCATGTAACAACACTTTTCTTCTGGGAGAAGTTAAATATCTTCAAAAACCTTTTCTTTTAACTATCTTAAGGGATTGAACTAAGTGCTTCTTATATTCTCATAATTTCGTGACATATTAGACTCAAGATGTCACAAGTGCCTTATTTATGAGATATTTCTGACCCCACAGATACTCCTTTGAAACACCAGGTCACAGCACTTTTTCTCTGAAAGATACTAAACATTTTAAAAAACGTTTTCTTTTAACCTTCTTATGGGATTAAACTGAGTGCTTCTTAAATTTTGTGAATTTTTAGACTTATGACGTCACAAATGCATTTATTATGAGGCATTTCCGACAGAACAGGTATACCTTTCAAACCCCAGATCACAGTACTTTTTCTCTGAGAGTTATTGAACATTTTCTTTTTTTAGCCTTTTTAATCCATTTTCTTCACCTGTTACGTAGACCCACCATCGGTTAAAATAATTCTTATGTGCCTTGTGTGTGAGGTATTGGTATTTTTTTGTTTAAAAGTTACAGAGGTGCATATTCTTCTCCTTACTCTGACCTCCTGCAAGACGCACTCTGGCATACTAGTGTTTTCTCCCTCTCTCTTTTCTCACATCTCACTTTTGACATTGGAATTATTTGTCTCTTTGACTTAAAAATAGTTTATATTCCTTCTTAATAATTTATCATGAATGATAAAATTTCTTAATTATTTGTTTTTAGTCCGTGACTATTTCAATTGTAGAGCAATGCGACAGCGTTGCGTATACGCAACATGAAGCCATGGCCTTCCTAAGTGCTGGAAAATTTTAAAACTTAATTTTTTTCAAAATTTTTTTTTTAACGAAAACAGCGAATATTTCTTATGGGGTTTAACTGAATGCTTCATATTAGCTCTCTGTACGTAAAATATAAGACTTATGACGTCACAAATGCATTAATTGTAAGACACTTCTGGGTAACCATAAAGTGTATTTAAAAATAATAGAGTTGTTAGTATTAACCCATAATAACAAAACAACCGATAAATTGGGAAGTATCGAAAAAACGATAATATCGAAAATGACATCGTGAGTTTTTAGGCTCTACTTTACAAGATAGATGAGCCACTTACAGAGTGAGTGACTTAAAAGTCTACTCCTATCAGGTTTTTTCTACTTTATGGTTATATACTAAATAATAATTATATTTTTAAGTTTTCAACGAAAATTGTTGGTCTTGTTTGCGCCATCCATCTTAAATAAACTTTGCTTTAATTACAAAAACTCTTCAAAGCGAAATTCTCAAGCAATTAATATTAATGTGGTTATAGTTGCAAGAAAAGCTACCACCAAAATTAACAGCTTTTAAACATTTTCATCTTGCGGCAACATAATTTATAGTCAACACGCTTGACTAGTTGCAAGTTATAAGTCACAACTACAGGCAACAGTTTCCATGCAACCAACCAGCTTAGTTTTTTTTCCCAGGCAGGCAACACAGTTTTGTCAACACACGCCACATAAATTGATGGCAACATAGCTGCCACATTGTTCGGGGCAACTCTGGCAAAGATTGCTATTATAGGCCGTAGTCTGTTGCTCTTAACTCACTCGCTCTGCCGCTCTCTCTCGCTCTTGGCCAAGTTGCAAGCTAAACATTTAATTTGGTGCAGTCAGCGACAAGTTTAGTGCAGCAAAAAACAAAAACAACTCGCCCAGCAGCAGCCGCAGCTTTTGTTGTTTTTTTTTTATGCAGACGTTCAACGTTGGGAAATTTGAACAAAAGAAGTAGACAAGTTGACACACAGATACACACACACATACACACACAGAGACAGACAATGGCTATGAAATTGAATTAGCAAAATGGCTGAATAGCAGTAAAGTTGCATAGTTGAATGGCGGCTGCGGTCGCCATCGCTCAGCTTAGTTGCCTCGTCATTGCCTTTGTCCAACCAACCAACCGGGGGAATTTTTTTTCTTCCATTTTTTTCAAGCAATTGTCAGTGTTGAGAAAGTGAAACCGAAAAGCGAGCGTTGCCAATTGCTGACAATTGAGCAGTTCCTTTTTGAGTCATTAAATTTGCTGGCAACTCTTTTTAATTTATGCTGCTAGCTGAATTAATTGTAGTCAAGGCTGTGCTGCCAACTTGGTCAAAACAAGTCAAAGCTTGTCACACACACACTGACGCACTTTAAGCCACAGCTTTGTTAGAACAACAACAAAAACTTATTCAATTAAACTTTTGTGCGACGTAATGGAAAATTGTTCTAATGTCTGACAACCTTGGTCAAAGATTGAGCCAGATCATGAACTTGGTGGGTGAGTGTGGTTAGGAGGGGGTATTTTGGGCAGCCTTTACGTCCTATGCATTTAGTTAAATGAGGCAAAAAAAATAAAGAGAATTGGGTATTTGAGTATTTACTCATCGCCCCCTTTAGGCTACGCCACTGTTCGTAGGGACACTCTGTAAGATGCTGCCGAGCTGAGCTGCGTAGAGAGAACAACAGGAGCAACTACCAACCAACTAGCCCACCAGCTGGCAGCATAAATTTTGTTTTAAATGAAATTTCATTAAAAAATAATATTTGCGCACACACAGTGTGTGGATGGGCGGGGTGAGTCAGAGTCAGAGGGGGCGGCGGCTGACAGGAAGCAACTCCTTGCTGGCTTGTTGCAAGCTTCATTTGTTGCCTATGCATATATAGTTTTTTCTCTTTTTTTTCTCATTTTTATAGGGACATGCTGGGCATTTGTGGGCGTGCTGAGCGGGGCGTGGCACATGCGACATGCGTTTAAATGTACATTCATATGGTAGAGGCAGAGCAGCTGCTGCTTGCATGCAAATTAGTGCTTTATTATATTGCATACAACAATCTGGCAACGCCGTACGTACGCCCAGCTTGATGAATGATTGTGCATGTATACAACTTTATACATATATACAAATATATATATATATATGTATACGTGCTGCTGATGTGTGTGTGCTTGTTCCCCTGACAGCTGGCTGCAGCTTTTGACTTTTGGCTCTAGCGCCTTGGCCCACTCCTGGGGGCCTTGTTTCAGCAAAAACTATTTCCAAGCCAACACACACACGCACTGATTTATGCATGTTTAGTTGTTGCATGCCCCTGTGTGTGTGTGTCTCGGTTGATCTGTGCTGTGGCAGCTACATGTTGCCATGTATATATTGTTAGATTAATTTCATAAGCTCAACGCCAACGATATGGCAACAAAAATTGTTACCAGATTTTACGCAGCAACTGAGACGGCCAAAAGAGTGCAACATGTAGGGCACAAATTTTAATTCAGGCTTTATGCTGTTGGTAACAAACAAAATGGCAACAATGTTTTAAGCTCAAATGTAATTTGTAATGGCTTACAAAATGGGTAAGCTACTATTTTTTGGAATAAAATTTATGCAATTTTTGGTGACACATTTGGGTGAAATTGTTAAAATTGTAAAACTTGTGATATCCATTAATTCAATTAGCTGAGGGTGTTCTCAGGGCTGCAGCTCTTTAAAATAATCAAATTTTAGCTAACTTTTTAAAGCAAGTCCGGCAACTCTGGTTTTAGCTGGGAGAAATGCGTAGTATATTAATATTCAGTATTAAATAGTTTGAACTAATATTTTTATCAGTTTCACGAAAAACGAATTTCTTTTTAAAATGGTTTATTGGGAGATATGTGAAAAATATATCTTTATATATTGACAATATCACATCAGATTAGCTTGAATATCGCTGCATGTATGTTTTGGTGAAAATTGTCTGGCAACGCTGTTTATAGAAATTAGTAAAGTGATCATAATAAAATCGATCTTTTCGACCGATTCTCACCAAAAATCGGTAGGCGATAACAAGTTAAGATCACAAGAAAGTAAACCTTTATATTTAACTTTTTTTGAGAACATTTGTCAAATTAAAAAAAACACTCAATCGCGCCCTCTAGCGGCACTCAAAATGAAAAATAGTAAAAAAAATTACGTTTATCGGCCTTGTAAATGGAAGGTATAAGTTGATTTTTGAATATTTAAAAAAACTTTAAAAAAAAAATAATAATTGCTCTATTGAGCAAGAATCGATTTTATTGTCGGAAGAAAGAATCTATTAAATCGATTTTCAGTCGAATAAGGCCCAGCTCTGATTTACAAGTATGTGTTATATGACCAACTGCCCCAGATATCAGGGACATAGCCCAGTTTTGAAAAGAACGTCTCTGCGTTCCAATGATTACTTCCCTCCTTCAAATTATCTTTAATACTGTAATCGTCTAATAAATTTAAGTTGCATAATAAATAAACTGTTATTGATGTACAGCTGTTCTCTAAGAATCTTTAAATCTTTTCTAGGCAACTCATTTTGTGAAGATGGCAGCACCATGTGGTATAAAAACGAATCCAAAGCGCTCTCCAAAGTAAGCTTCAACAAATTTTCATATATGGGGCATTCCCTGTAACATCAGTCACAATTTGGATACATCCAACTTATCTTTCTGCATATATATTGATTTTACTCTCCGGCGGGCATCTTAGGTCTACCATTTTGAAAATTAGCTCTAGATTCGTGAAACTTGAATATTCATATTTGAATACCCAACTTGGGTTATAATCACAAACACAATTTCGAATAGAATGATTTTAGCGGCTATATTGGAATCGCCATTTTGAAAAACCAATACGGTTCTTATAATGAACTAGCTCAAAATTATCTGAGTAGAAAATAACTGCGTTTCAAATAATGTTTTTCTGTGAATCAGATTAAAATAGTGATTAAAATATGGAGTTACTTTGGTGGCCATTGTAGCTCCGCCATTTTGAAAAATTAAAAATCATCATACAGCTTTAAAAAGAAGACGAGAAAGCGAAAATCCTTAAAAAGTTAATTAATCTTCAAAATTGAAATGTATCTATATTTTTTTTAAATTATAAAATTCGAGATTTGAGAAGTTGTATTTAAAAAAAATGATTGACATTTAAGAAAGGCTAAATATTTTGTTATACATTCATACATTCTAAAAATGGCAACAATGTTTACATATGAACAACTGATAGCCAAGAATGTCTGGCAACACTGTTTGCATATATGAGTAAAATGATCTTGATGAAAAGCTGTTAGCTGTTACTGACTATTAACACTGTTCAAAATAAGAGGAAACGGCTATTGATGAGCATGTTGGACAACACTATTTAAAAGTACGAGTAATCAAGGTCATGATGAACAGCTGTACCTAAAAATGTCTTGCAACACTGTTTACAATTATGAGTAAGATAGTTTTGATGGAAAGCTGGTGCTGTTACTCACATTAACATTGTTTACAGATACCTGTCACTAATATTGTTTCCAAGTATGAGAAAACTGATTCTAATCAACAGCTGTTAGCTAAGTATATCTGGTCACACTGTTTAGAATTATGAGCTTCATTGGTTTATTTTTTAAAAATTTTAATTTAATATTGTACATTTTTTCTCAATGTCTACAGTCTCTGCCTACCTTTCAGCACTTTAAAGCCTAAAATTACTAAAACATTTCCGGAGTCCTTCTTAAAATCTCCATCAATCATGCGTTTTACGACCCTGCAACAATTGCTGCCAGCCTAGCCAGCCTCTTACTCATAACTCACCCATGTGGCAACTCCCCAAAACAATAAACAAACGTTGACAAAAATCTGTATTGTTTACAGCAGCCAAAAACAGTGTTGAAAATGCCAAAATAATACCCAGTAAGTGTAATTATTATGCCCAGCAGCATAGAGCAATAACAAAAGAAATAACGAGATAATAGATAAAAGATAGTTGTAGATACAACGCCACTCCACTCCACTCCACTCCAAAGCTACTCCAGATAGTCTCTGGCGTATAGCAAAGTAATAACTCAAAGAAAATATAAGCTGCCAGGGCAGACAGACAGAGATAGAGAGATAGACATACAACAATGGCAGTTGGTCTAATGAGACGACAGTCATCTCACTTCCGCAATTTGCAGCAGCTGTAACAAGTGTTGCCAATATTTCGCAATAACAGTCAAAAAAGAGGGGAGCAGAAAAAAAATTTGATAGGGACTGATAGACAGACTTAGACAAAAAAAAAAAAACTGATGTGTTGATGGCAGTCATGCAGTTCAATTTACAACAACTCTGGCACTTATACATAGTTTGCATGCATGACAGAATTTGACAAAAATGTAACGAATTTTGTTGTTGTTGTTGTTGCCACATGGTTGCAAATGCCAGATACATCCATCTATAGATGGCATAACCAAAGAAGATGGCTAGAAGGTGGCTAGCAATCAAAAGCAGAAGGCAAAAACGAGTACAAAGCAATTGGAAAACACTCGACTGTTGAAATCGAGCTCAAGTAAGTAACTTTTAGATACGCCACACTCACACACATACACATCAATACACACACACATAAGAACATATTCTGGAAGCAAAAGGCAAATAAATATTGAGAAGAAAAAATATTACACTGAAAGAAAATTTATGTTGGGATAAGAGGTAAAAATATTGGGTGTGATAAGAGGTATTAAGCAATTGTTACTGTAAGTCCTTTGTTTTGCACGAATCCGATAAATTATCGATTTAACAGTAACTTATTGTTTAGCTGAGTTCGTAGACTACGCATGAAAAATTATTGAACCTTGCCAACATCACAGGCATGATCTCTGTAATTTATATATAATCATGTTGTATAGCCTAATTCTACAGTTATCGATAACTCCGTATTTTGATTGAGTTTCCTTTAACAATTCATTTTTCGTAAAGGAGTAAAAGATATTTGAATATTAGAGACAGATACTCTAGGGATGATTATTTTACTATTTTAGGGATTTTGGACTCTTTTCGGAGAGCTGAGATAAATCATTAACAAAGTGTGACTTTAGAAAACGGAATCCTTTCCTGCTAGGCCCATAAAGTGCCCAGGAAAAGTGCTCTACTGTCTCCAGCTCCTTCTCATCGTTACAGCTTCTACAGAAGTCATCATCTAAAAAGTAAAATATCTTTCATAAGCTCTACCTAAAAAACTTATCACTCTTTTCTCTCAGTGTAGGAGCTTGTACAGCAGCTGTTACCAGGTCTGAAAATTCCTTTGCCACTCTGATAACTTTCAAATGCAATGCCACAGGCTGCCTAAGATATGGCATTCCAATAATGCAAAACACAACAGGACGAGAGAGATAGTGAAGAGAAAAGGACTAGGAGAAGGCGAGAAGTATGAAAAGAGTGCGCAATAGGGTGCAACAGGGACAGGGACAGAGAGAGTAGTTGCTTCAAGTCTTGACGTTCAATTTCTCATAAAAGTTTCTTTTCGCCAGTAAAAAGAATATATACTATATACATATATACTACTATATATACTATACATATATACTATTTATATGACACACACAATTCAAACACGAAAATTGCATTTCATGTTGCAGTTTTATCGAGTGGTATTTTTTTTTATTTATTTTTATATTGTGAGTATTTTTGTTCCATTTGAATTTTTGATAAGCAGTTCTAGTCATAAATAAAAAATAAAGTTTAAGCATCGAGAGCATGAAGGTACTCGAAGGCATAGTTCAGGTAGCAAATGGATTGCTTTGGTTCTATGTTTTAAAAATAAATAGTAATATGGGAAAATTTTAAGTGTAAATAAATATAACTATTCCCTATGGACGCCATGGGAGATAAAATTGGACTGCTATATATTATAACTATTTGTCATAAATGTTAGTACGATACGGAGCACTTTAGAGGACCAATTTCTTGAAAAATGGATGACTAATTGTGATGATAATGCTCTAGCCAGAAAGGTATTCAGACCGAAGTCTCTGGAAGGTCGACGACTACTGGAACGGTCGCCTCTGCAATGGGAAGATAAGGCAGGGATTGCCAATTGCTCCCCTGGCGTAGGATAATTTCCGAGGCCAAGACCGAAAACCGGTAGTAATGGCCGAAATAGTAGTAGTAGAAAGATATTGTGATAACCTGCCGGGCCAGATCCGCTTACCTTTATGTTGGACGCAATTTCTGTCTGTTACCAATCATCTTATCTGATGCGGACTTAAGTTAACGAACAACTAAACAAGTCTAATGAGTACTCTACACGAAAGTTGTTTTTTAAGACCGGTGCAATTTGCCTACGGTTTTTTGACAAAACGCAAAACTTGTAATCTGCGCGAATTTCCATTAGATTCGGCCTGTAACAAAATTTAGGTGTAAGGCTTGAAAACAGGAATTGTAAACAAATCATTGAAGATTTTCTGTCTAATATTGTTTGATCAAAATTATCTCGATGTACTCAGCGTGTCTACGGGTTCTTCCTCTTTATGCATGGGCACTAGACCGGCGCAAGCAAGTAGTCGCCAGATGGCGCTAGCAATTGGTCGCTAGAAGGCGTTAGCTAACTGTGATCACCACAGTATAAATGCAGTTCGACTACGACGAAATCTTCTGACAATGAGCTCTTTTTATGTCCATAGTGCTCGTCAAGGATTTTCATATGACGATTACCCGTACCGACAAAACTTTAAAATACAGTTTCATCATTAGTATGTCAAGCAGTGAAATATTGTCCATAACATAGAACGATTTTTCTTTCAGGCTTATAATCAGAGTAGAATTAAATTATATGACGACGCACAGTGATATGGCAGCCGCTTTCGTACCACTGCGACAGGGCCCTGGTCAGCCGATGTCCACTTGACAGGAATAAATTAATAAGCTTAAAACATGTTCATGGATAACCACTTCACACCCAGTTTATTGAAATTTTTCTACAGCAATAAAAAGAACCACCTACGCATAGAGCCACCCAGCCACATGTAACAGGGAAGGATTAAGCTTGGGCCGACGAGTACCCAAACAAGGGACCCTCACATAATGTAAACGTGACTTTGAAGAAAGGTTCTCTGAAGAGTCGGATTACATCCAGTACACTCTCCCTGCTCTACTCCATATGTGTGCCCATATAATTCCTTCCTTCAAAGCAAAAAGTACACACCTCCCACACTTGACTTATCATCTATTAACTTCCACACTCAGCTGATCTGCTGTCACCAAAGCCCTCTTCAAATGTTTATACGCCCATTTCTGGTTTCCCTTTTATAGTGTATATTTATTTTTATATATATTTGTAGCCAAAGAGCACTTGCATTAAAATTAAAAAACATTTCCTAGTGCGGCGGAAACAGCAGTAAAAAGTGGCACAATGAGCGCCCAACGACGTCATTGTCGTCGACGTCATCCGCATCGTCGTCGTCATCGCTTAACTTCCGGCTTGGTTGTTGGCCATTTGTTTTTACTGGCATTACTTTCGTGGTGCACGGATTTATGCCCGGCCAGTCCCAGCCGTTCCCAGTCAGTCAGTCATCTGGGCTTTGCTGCTTTAACGCGTTTACCCCCACTACCCCACTCTCTCCCCCATTCTCTACGCCATTCTCTCTATTGCTTTTTTAGTGTGCTCTGCTACGCATCTCTTGGCCTTATGCTTTTTACTGTTATGTTGCAACATGGCGGCGGCCTAGGCGCAACTTTTTCGTTTGGGGACTTTGAGCCCAGTTTTGATGACAGGCGCGCTTTTAGGTGTGAATGATTGTTAGTGTTTTGTGACCAGTTTGAGTTGTTGAATACTTGATTACCCGCAGACAGCTAAACAAATAGAACGAATCCTAAGCCTCTGGAGTTTAGGGTTGCCTAACAGTCGAAGGGCAATCCTAGTTCTGATAATCTTTAAAATGTATATAGAGGGCTTATGTGACGTCTTAACAGACTCTAAAATGGCGTCTGCAGCTGAACGCGCAAAAAGTATGCTATAGTTTTGTGCACTTCTAAGGCTAAGGCTGCATTTTTAATAAAAACTAATTAACTTTTGGCCAACTTTTGAGTATTTTTAATACCAGCTGGCAACAACAACAATTTCAATTTAATTAATCCTGCTTGCATATGCCAGAGCAACCACAAAAAACAAAAAATAACCAAATATATATAGAGTATATAAGGCAAGGCTGCCCGAGCAGATTAAAAAGTAAAGTTTTAATAAAAAATCACTTTAGTATTTCATTTGAAGAGCGCAAGAAGAAGAAACTTTTGCTGTGGTTAAATGAAAAATATATTTTTATGCAACAAAAAATAATAAATAATAAAAAAATATAATGAGCAACGCTCATTGTGGTCAGAAAAGAAAATAAAAATAATACGTTGCCTGTTTTGAAGGCGTTGAAAAATGAGCAAAAAGCGAAAAAATGCAGCACAACATAATACAAAATTTATGTATATGCCAAAAAGGGCACAGAAAAGGGAAAAAGGGCCAAAAGGAAAGCTAAAGAAAAATGTTACAACTGGCCACAAACAAAAGCCACAAAAAATATGACAAAATGTGTGAAAAAATGCTTGAGAAATCTGACAATAAAACAACAAGTGGCATAAATAAAGTCAGGACAGGACCCAGAAAGAGTCAGCAGCAGCAGAATTCGTTGCAAATTAAACATGAAATTGAATTTTGCTCATAATAATTTCCCCAAGGATACTTATTAGGCAGTCAACGAGTAAGCTGCCAGAGGCCAACAACAACAACAGCAACTACCTACAAACCAATGCAATGCAAACTAAAACTTGGAAAAACCCCCAAAAGACTTGACTGCGAGTCGTCCTGGTAGTCCTTGTAGCTATATAGTCTTTGGCGTTCGCTCTGTCATAAGTGCAACTGAGCCCAAGTTGAAATGGGCCTTTGTTTTTTTTTTTTTAGTTTTTGCCGTTGATTAGGCGTGGGAGGCTGCCAAGAAGAGAATAACAAGGATACGACTAGCTATCAAGTATGCATAAAGTCATTTACAAGAATTCTTTCTGTCTCTGCAAGGATAAGAAATTGTTTTTGCAAGCATGTTGGAACTTTTGTTGTCTGTAAAAGCAACTCTTATAAGTTGGTCAAGGGAAATGCATGATAAATCAAGCTGTAAGTAGCACATTAAGTCAGGATTTCTGGTGCGAATTTTTATTCGATTTCTTTAAAGTGAAGTGAGAAAAATAAAATTTTGATAGATGCACAGTTGAACAATTGAAAAGAAAGTTTTCCCTAAGGGGCTTCGCTACCATCGTCCTGAGCAAAGCAAAGCACAATGCATTATTTTTAAAGAATTTTTTTCACATTTTAAGTTTCAACTTCCCTATAGAGAATACACTGGAGGGTTGAAAATAAGATAAAATTTCTTTCTACAGAAATTATATTATTTTTGAAAATACACAGTTTGACTAAGTTTTCACTAAGGGGCTTCGCTACCTGCTTCAATTACTGAGCAAAGCTTACTGCTATATTTTTTATAAATTTTTTTTATACATTTTCTAATGCACATTTTAATATCGAACTTCCCTAAAGAGAGCACTCAGGGAGGTATAAACTTAGTTTGTTGTATATATTTTCGTTACATGAACGTTCTTTATAAGTTCAGAGCACATGAACTTCGAAAATTAAATCGTTGTAGAAAAGTTCTTTATTAGTTGCACAACATTTATATTATTGTGAACACAGTTTGCTAGCGCCATCTAGCGACCACTTGCTTGCGCCATCTAGCGCTCACAGAAAAAGGAGAAGAATAAATAGAGACGCTGACGATGTCAAATTTAATAAAACAATATTAGAGCGAAAAACTTGAATAATTTAATTTAAATTTTTATGCTCAAGCCTTAAGCGCAAATTCTGTTGAAGGACAAAACTGCATAATGGAAATTGTCACAAAAATATTGTCAAAAACAAAAACTAAAAAATGTTAAAAATTGTAGAAAATTAAATAAAACATCTGCATAAACTATTAGAAAACCAATATATATAGTACTCTATGTAGCTTCAACATTTTAATTTAATTTAACCAAATTTTAAGCCCGAAAATTGAGGCTAACATGCTCAACATATTTCTTCAAATTAAACGAGTAATTGATGTGGTACGAAACCCACAAATACATATGAAAAACAAACACCCAAAACATTTTGAAATATTTAGTTTGGCTAAAGAATTAAGACCAGGAAATAACATGGAAATTGCTCACCAGCAAAAACCACAACTCCAGCTACAACTTTGACTCCTTCCCCAAGTCCTGCACACACACATACATACACATGCTGGATTCCTTACCAGGAATTCCCAGTCGTCCTGGGCATTCTGCAGAAATCAATTGAAATCGACTTTTTAGCCTAAAGAGAAACAAAAAGTACAAATAACAATTGTGCTATTAGACAACCCTGGTCCAATTATTGGCAACCGTAGGGCGAAATTTGTTGTTTGCCATAGCCAAAAGTTTTGAGTGCTACCCATGAAAATCAAGGAAAATAATTTCCAAGAAAAAGCAGTAAAAACTTGGCACAGCTCCCCGCAGTGTTGCCAAAGAGCAGCATGCAAAGGAATTGGCAGGACCCGCATAAAGTTCCAAGCTCTCTAAACTCTAATTGAAACCTAGGCAACCCTGGCAGTGAAACTTTGCGTAAAATGCAATTAAAAACAGCAGCAGCCAAGCCAAGCAGAGCGAAGCGGAGCATCAGTCGGAGACGAATTTTTGCTTAAACTTAATCTTTGAGCATCAGTTTTGTCCCCAAAGCACCCCGCTAAACAACAACAACAAAGTCACAACAATTGTTAAAAAGTGTTGTTTGTGGGTGGGGGCATAAAACTTGGCTAATACAAAAGCAAAAGTAATGCTTAAATTTTATTTACGCAGAAATTAAAACATCAAGGCAAAAAAGATGCCGCTTGTTTTTGTTGTTGTTGTTGGGGGCAACATTATTATGAATGGGCCACGCCTTGAGGCAGCTTCAGAAGTTTTGACAGCGCCAAGGGGCGGCATGAGATGTGTGTGGGCAGAGTATTCGCCATTTTTTTAGTTTATAGTTTGTGGTATTTAAGATAATGCAAAAGTTGTTACTACCCACAACATGGAGAACTTGTGGCCTTGGGGGCGACTGTACTTTTTTTTTTTTTGGTAGTTGTGCAGATAAGGCCCAGTCTAATTTTGATATGCTCTTAGGTAAGTCATCTTAATTAACCCGTGCTTAATATGTTTAAATATTTAAGAGCGCCCTTAAAGCTGTCTAAACTTTGCCTGATGTAAGACTTGAGGGCTAAATAGTTCGGCAAAGTTTTTCGATTTTCAACTAATTTAAATATTTTACATAAACTTTAGGCATATGTAAGGCTAACAAGGCTAAATATAAGTAATTTATTTCAATCTTAGGCGTCAACTAGTTAAAGTTGCCAAAAAAGTTGAAAGAGTATTTAATAAAAACTATTAAGTGTGTAAAGTTTATAAAAGAAAGTAAGAAGAACTCTCAATGTAGCAAAAATTCGTATGAAAAATAAAGATGACGATGAAGGAATTGAGCTAAAGGAAATTTTTTTAAAAATTTGAACTCATCTGTAGACTGTACTTCAAATTTGTTGCTATATATAATATTAAATAAACTAAAAATTATTGAAAAAAAAAATTATTTTAAATTAAATTTCTAATAAATCTTATCATCTGATCTGCTCTTTTTTTTTAATTAATCTCCTGACTTGTCTCGCCTTTAATCTCGTCCCGTTTGGTCTTGTGTTGTCTTTTCCTGTCTCGTCTTTTAGATGATCTCATGAAGTAGTAAAAATTGGTATGACAATAAAGATGATTTAAAAAAAACTGTATTAGTTTAAGTTTTTATTAAATCTTATCATCTGATCTGATCTAATCTTAATTCATCTCTCATCTGGTCATATCTCATATTTTGTCTCATTTTGATCTCATCAAGTAGTAAAATGCGTTATAGTATTAGAGATTATTTGAAATGAAATTTTTAATATATCTTATCATTTGGTCTGCTCTTATCTTAATTAATCTTCCGTCTTGCCTTGCCTTGTCTTGTCTCCCCTCATCTGGTCTTGTCGTCTTTTAGATGATCTCGTCAAGTAGTAAAAATTTGTATGACAATACAGAAAAATTAAAAAAAAAACTGTGTAAAGTTCCTATTAAATCTTATCATGTGATCTGATCTTATATTAATTCATCTCTCATCATATCACTTTATATCTCATCAAATCTTATTATATCGCATCATATCTTATTATATCTCAGCATATCTTATTTCATGTCATCCTATTTCATCATATGTCATCTGATATTATCCTATATTAACATATCTCATTTCATTTCATCCTATATCATCATATTCATCTTAGTATATTCACCTCATCTCATCTGTCATTTGTAAACCGTGGATTCAACTTCAAATTAAATAACTACTAGTCGAGCTAGGCCTGTTAGCCTTAAATTCCATCCCATCCAATCTCATCATATATTATATTTCATCACATCATATTTCATAATACATCATCGAATCTCAGTATATCTCGTAAAATGTCATCATATCTCAGCAAATCTCATCAAATCCTATCTCGTCTCATCCGATATATCTCATTTCATTCTATATCATCTAAACTCATCATATTGTAAACCGTATTTTTAAACTTAAAATTAAATAACTACCAGTGGTTCCAGGCCTGTTGACCTTAAATTACATTTATAAATAGAAACGACTTCATCCTCTGCTTATTTGCGATCATAGCTAACCTTATAAATACATAGCAAAGTTAACTGCGTAATAGCTACGCTCAAATATTGTAAATTCCTTAATTTATTTATTTACTTTCTACAATTCTTACCCACAAAAGTTGTCAATTTTATCAACAAAATGGTTTACCAACTATATTTCAACAGTGCACTCAATTTTATAAGATAAGTGCCGAACCACAATCCAATGTGACGCAAATAAAAGAAAACCTCAATTAGATTGTAAAATTCTGTCAACCGCAACCAACTTCACTACACTCAATGCGCTTCAGTGAGCATTAAATTGCATTGAAAACGTTTTCCAATAATACATAAAAATCAATTAATTCTGAAGTTTACACTTGTACGCACAACAGTACCCAAAATCGATTACCGCACAATTTCGATATATAGAATAATTTGGATGCAATCGAAATTGCTTGTCAGGCCGCAGAGACCACGATGCTACAAAGATGATGACGATGAGTTGAGATGATGTTGTAGACTTGGTTGCGGCACGTTGAAATTAATACACATGTTCCTACAATAATATTGAGACAACGACAAGTGGCATGCTACAATACCACTACAAATATGAGTTCTTTAAGAGCTATATAAATGTGTGTCTGTGTGTGTGTGCTGGGTTTTCATTTCCTTTCGGTTGACACAATTTGTCCAAACCAATCTCATCAAACACTCAGAGCGAGACGTTCAATTTTGTCCCAACTTTCACTTATGGCAAATGTCACGTTTTAAGGCCCGTACACGGCAAACATTGGCGCCCTGGCGCCCTCTGGCGTTCATTTTTTCGTTTCGTATGTTCTTCGATTATTTGTTGACTTGCAACTGTTTTTCTTTTCTTGCTATTTTTTGTTGGCCCACTTTGCAGCTGTGTTAATAGATTTCTTAAGCTCGTACGATTTTGCGCTCTCTGTTTTACTCTTTCACTTTCCTTTAAGCCTTGGCCAGAATTGAGGTCGAGTATGTTGCTAATGTTGACTTGCCACTGGCAAATACTGCCACGCCCATCAAGACATATGCGCCCTGCCAACAGCAAGTTAATTAGTACGAGATTTTAGCTGTTAATTACTTTTAATTGCGCGTATATCAAAAGGAAGTAAAGAAAAAGTTCCTCGCCATCAGCTGTCAGCCTAACTCGTCATCATCTTCATCAAGAACATCATCATCTGCATTTACTTCGCCATCATCTGTGTCTTAATCATCATCATCTTCGTCAACAGAGTCGTTTCGCTTACGTGTGTGTGAGTAAAAATTGAAATGATTGCATTTTTATGAGGGCTTGTAAAACACACTCAAGTGCTAACAATTAGAAAAGTTTCCAGAGTCAGGTAAAGCACAGCAACTGTGTATGAGTTTGAATGGATGTGCATTACTAGGGCAGAAAAATATTTCTTTATTTTGCTGACTAATGAATTTATGTGTGGGCAATTTACAGACATTTCCTTTTATTTTATAAAATATTTAGCAAAAATTTTCGAAAGATTTGCAAAAAAGAAGAGGGAAAATAAGAGATGATTGGATTTTGGTCACATATAATTAATTAAACAAAATGGAGATGATGTTTTAAAGATTTTAAATAATGGGCAATTTTGCCGCGTAGGAAGATTTTAACAATATTAAGTAAGCAGATGAAGCTTAAATACTGCTATTTATAGTAAATTATCTCAAATTGCATGTATCATTCATCATCTGTTGATTTTTAGCTACAAAGCTGCGATAACTTGTTTCTAACTTCATTGCCTTCCAAATTAAAAGTGAATCTATTAAAGATCTCACTGAATCTTAAGATTGTATATAATGTAGAAATTAGAAAATCCATTTCTGCAAATCTTTTTAAATGCAGCTTATGGAGGTCTACAAATATTCAAACTCTTTTTTTCAGGCGATACCTACTATATTCTTTAAGATAAGATAACATATTTCAAAAATAAAAAATTCTTGATTCTAAATAAATGAGTCTTCTGATTACCAAAATCTATCTTCAAAAACATTCTTCTGGCGATTCTTACTTATAGAAATATACTCATTAAGATAAGATAACATATATTGAAGATGAAAAAAGCTTGTAGGACCATATAGGATTTTTCTAAATAAATGAACCAAAAATCCCAGAACTTTTTCTAAGACTGCAAACTTTCAAACTAACTGCGACCCTATTAAAGAAGATCTCACTGAATCTTAAGATTGTATAAAATATAGAAATTAGAAAATCCATATCTGCACATCTTTTCCAATACAGCTTATGGAGTCTACAAATATTTTCTCTTTTTTCTTGTGATTCCTACTATATTCTTTAAGATAAGATAACACATTTCGAAGATGAAAAAATCTTGAAGAAGCAAATAAGATTTCTCTAAATAAATGAATCTTCTGATTACCAAAGTCTATCTTCAAAAACATTTTTTTTTCGTAGTACGAAAGGTATGCGATAATGGTGGAAAAATTAAAGGACTTCCGAGTTTTAAATTTCTTTTGATGTCATCTCTATAAATTAGTTAACTTTTCTTTAAAGTTTATATAACGTCTTATTTATCAATTAAAAAAAAATTAAGAAATTAATTAAAAATATTTTTTATATGAATACATAATACTGAAAAGGTTATTCATTTTTGTATTAACACACAACCACACACAGCCTTAAGTTATTCGTGGTTTTGGATACAGTAAGGGGTTTAAAGGGTAAAAATGGGTTTCTTTTTTTTTCGATTCTTATCATCTTTTTTTTTTGGTATTTTTTTAACTTTGTGGGTACAACATTGTCAGCTAAACAGAAACTACAAATGAATAGTCGCCTTCTACTCACTGTAGGGCTGAGGGCGTGTACCGTATAGTGGCTCCTGCAGTAATGGCGAACGACCATTTCCAATCTCCTTAACTGAAATGAGATAAGAGCAAATAGCAAACAATTTGCGCGTGATAAATGTTTCCACAAATTTACTGAGAATTGTTGTTGTTGTGTGTGTTTGTGGCTTTTTATTCAGTTGTTTCAGTATTATATCGTTTCATTTGTTGTTGTACTTGTTTTTATTAAAATCTAACTAAATTTGTTTCTTTTGGGAGCGGGAGGAACTGTTGAAGTGGTGTACAGAGTGGGGTGTTAAGGAAATTGATAGAAAATAATTTAAAAAAAATTAAAAATAAAAAAGAAGAGATTGCTCTCGGTGTTCCCATACCGGGAATCGAACCCGGGCCTTCTGGGTGAAAGCCAGATATCCTAGCCACTAGACCATATGGGAGCTATGACTAACCCAAACGCTCAGCTAACTTGAAGAGTCTCGGAAGAATTTTAAAAACATATAAAAAATTTAGCATAAAAACGAACAGAATGACAAAAATAAATTGAAGACTAGATAACGAAACAAACGAGAGAGATTAGAGAGAGCGAGGCAGAAAGCCCAACACAGAGAGAGAGTGAGCACAGCAGAGAGCCCAATGCTTGAAATGAGAGAGAGAGAGCGCACGTGTATATAAATAAATAAATAAAAATCAGCCAGAATTGTTTTGCACGTCAATGAATCTGAAATACGATTGTAAATAGGCAGGGCCGGAGTCAAGCAGGCGCTAGGGCCTGCATGGGGGCGCCCATATGAGGCGAAAATTTGTTGAAGGTGACGTATCGAATTTGAATTTGTAAAACTTGAATTAAAAATCGACTGAACCAATTCTTGGTTCCTATTCTCTTCAGGATAGAGAGTTGTGTGACCCAATAATCTCTAAGTTTCTCTATTGAAATCCAGCCCTGTCTACATTTCAACTCACATACAACAACATACAAAGTACAATTTGTTTCATATCTCTATTATACATATATTATATACGAAAAAAAACAAAACGACAAAACGCCAGCTAAAATTTGATGTGAGTTTTGAGGCAGGTCAGTAAATCGGGTTCTGGTTGTTTCTCAGCAACAACAACAACAACAGGCACATTTCGAACGTGTTGTTCAGAATTTAAAATCTTGAAACGCGTGAGCCAAAAAGCTTATGTAATACCTTTTAAGTGGATTAATTTATGACAGCAAACAAAATTTTTAACTTAATTAAATTTGATGTCAATTGGATATTTGGGCAAATATATTTAAGCCACAGCAATCAACAACGGCAATACATTTAAATCTTGTTAAAATCTTGTTACAATGCCTAAAGCGACATTTATGCATAAAAGTTGACAGTTTTGCATAAATTATTTGTCTCTAGAGAGCATATAAAACAATAAAAATACGATAAAATGGATTTGTTGAAGCAATTCAATTGTTGGCTTAGCCATGATTTTGGGAATTCGCATAGCTAAAGCGACATCTATGGACGGAAATATGTATGCTGAGGTGACCAGAAGTCTCTAGAGTAGAAAATTTTCTTTGTGATATATTTGCTGTTTAATATGAGATTTCTGGCACATTTGCAGATTGCACTCATGTTGAAATTCGATCGAATAGAATATTTGGCAAACTGCTGTGGTGTTGAAATTTCTTTGAAACAGACATCTGGCACATCAATAAATAGCTTTGTGAATAACTGCCAGTTGGCAAGATCTTAAAGTGATTTTTTTTTTTAAACTTGAAATCTGAAATATACCTTTCGTGAGTCACGGGTGACGGCAAGTATAGGAGCAGCTAGTTTAAATGTTCATTAAATTGCTTATAAAAGACTAACAGATCTGATATATAGCCTTCTTGAGTCACATTGAAATGTGAAATACAGCTTTCGTGAGTCACGTGTGATAGCAATTATTGGAATAGCAGTTGTAAAAGCTAATAAAATTGCTTATGCCTACGATTATTGGAGAGCTGTTTTAAATACTAATTAAAAAAGTCTTGCAAATACAAATAATAACCTTAGTGAGACAATCGAATATTGCAGAAGTAGGTTAAAATGCTCATTTAAAAAGCCTTATAAATCTGAAACACTGTTTTTCTGAGTCATGCGTGAGAAAAATGATTGAGTGGGCTCAAATGCTTATTAAATTTTGAAATACTACAATTCTTTCGTAAGTCACGAGTGACTATGATTATTGGAGAGCAGCTTAAAATGCTTATCGAAAAAGCGTAGCAAATGTGAAATATCGCCGTCGTGAGTCACGAGCTGTTAAAAATACTTGTTAAAAAAGTCTTGCAAATCTGATTTATCACTTTCGTGAGACACGAATGAATTGAATATTGCAGCAGTAGATTTAAATGTTCATTAAGAAAGCCTAGATAATCTGAAATATTGAGTTGGCTCAAATACTCAGTGAAATCTAAAATATAGCTTTAGTGAATCACCTGTGAGTTATTAGGGAAATAGTTTAAAATGGTTATTTAATAATAATTAAAAGCCTAATAAATCTGAAATTTCGACTTCGTAAGTCACAAGTGGTTACCCGTGAACCCGTAGTCACGAGTGACTAGTATATTGGAAAGTTGTCTTAAATGTCATTAAAAAAGTCTTGCATACACGAATTATCACTTTCGTGAACCACGAGTGAATTGAATATTGGGAAATAGGTTAAAATTATAATCTGAAGTAACGCTTTCATTAGTCACATATTGTTTATTTTATGCCAAAAGCGTTTTAAAATGCTCATTAAAAAAGACAAAAAAATCTAAGATATCGCAAACGTGATCACGCGTGACTGTACATTAATGTTGAAAAATAGTCTTTTTCTCATTAAAAAAAACATGGTAAATTTTATATAAGGCAATCGTGAGTCACGCGTGACTACAGTAATGGCATAAATGACAAGCTTTAAAATCACTTTCTTTGCAAAGTAGGAATATTCTTAAAATGCGCTGCGTGAGTAACGTGGACTTCACTTGTTCAAAAACATATTTACCAAGTTTTTGGTTAGGAAATTCTTTCTAAATTTTTCAGCTGTTAGAGAACCTTAAAATGAAGGTATAATTTATAGTTTTGAAGTAAACTTTCGAATTAGATCTTAATGCATGACTTGAGTTTGGGAAATCTTTTTGAGAGCCTCTTGCTTTGGCAAGCAAATCTCGTGAGTCAAACAATTAAGTATATTTAGTTTGGCTTTGGGAGTAATGATGCTTGAAAAATAAAAATATTATAACCAGTTTAGCTAAATAATTTAAATGCTAAGCCGATAAACTCTAGATTTAAGTGGAAATCTTTATGTTTAAGTTATAATCTCTTGAAAATATAATTTTTAAATATGAATCACGTTATATTGATTGGATTCAAACTCGGTTGTAAGAGCTACTAATTACAATTAAATTCAGATATCAGGTCAAAAATCGAAATTTATGTCAAGAAGCGAATTTTTGCTGAAGAATGGAGTCATCCGTAATTCCCAATTTCTGAAGTATGAGACTAAGGCTTTTATAGAGCCTTATATAATAAAAAAGTTGGATTGCAAAAGGAAAAAAATTCCCTAATGCAAAAAAGGCCATAAGGCTTATACAAATCGAATAGTATATCAAAGAATATATTTATTGTTATTAAAAGTCATTGAAAAACCTTTAACAAAAAACACCTGCTGCTTTATTAACTGGTCCAGCTCTATTAGCTCTTTTGAAATGTCTTTGAAAGTCTAAATAAATAAATACAATTCACACGAACGAACTTTTGCAATGAATAATTGCACTTTTTCAGGGTCAACAACTCGTGACGATTTGATCAAATTCGTGTGGCGACCCCAATACGATATTTGTGCAAATAAACATAGCTGGCTAATGACCGACATAGACATGAGGCCTGTTTTGGCCAAGTTAACAACTTGTTAAGAACCTGTTTAGATAGTCATTTATGCATTAAATGGACAACAGTTGCTTGAAAGCAATTAAAGTTTATGTTACGTATACGTAATGCGTTTTGTTTATAGCTTTTTATGGCCAAAGGGGCTGCCAAGTGCTCGATATGGACAAGTGGTTTTTTTAGAGAACTTTTAATCGATTTTGAGAAGTTTTAAGGCAGCTGTATTGGAAAAAAAATAAACTCAAGTAGGGCAAGTATATGAATAAATTCATAAATTAAGATAGAAGAATTAAGAATTTTGTAGAAATTAAAGAAGAATGCAGACGCCATGAACCACAAAATTGTAGGGTATAGAATACGATTTAAAGGTTTAGTTATAGAACTTGGAATCGTTTTAAAAAGTGTGTTCTATATAGTAAAAATAATTAGATGATTTTTAATGGCAGTTAAGTGTGTATATCAAAATTGTTCAAAATTAAAGATATATGAACCACAAAATTATATGGTAGAGTATTCGATTTAAGAAGAGCTACGTTTTAGTTTAAGAACTTCGAATCGTTATAAAAAGCGTGTTCTATATAGTCAAAATAGTTTATAGATTAGACGATTTTTAGTCGCAGTAAAGTGTGTATATAATTTTCGAAATTAAAGATCCATGAACCACAAAATTGTATGGCAAAGTATTCGTTTTAGAAGTTGGAATCGTTTTAGAAAGTGTGTTCTATATAGTAAAAATTATTCATAGATTAGACGATTTTTAAAAATAAAGTTCCATGAACCACAAAATTGTATGGTACTTGAGTTACTCTGCTATGGTTTTTTTTAAGAAATTATAGAGGGTTGTTCTTAGCTGCTTCGATGAGTAGAGTTCCGAAAACTTCTTGAAAAAGATATCATATCATATCCTAAAGAAAGCTTAAGAGTTCTTAGCTGCTTCAAAAGGCAGAGTTCCGGAGACTTCTGGAAAAAGATATCATATCATATCCTAAAGAAAACTTATGAGTTCTTAGCTGCTTCGATAAGCAGAATTCCAGAGGCTTCTTGAAAAATATATAATATCATATCCTAAAGAAAACTTAAGAGTTTTTAGCTGCTTCGATGAGTCGAGTTCCGGAAACTTCTTGAAAAAGATATAATATCATATCCTAAAGAAAACTTAAGAGTTCTTAGCTGCTTCGATAAGCAGAGTTCCAGAGACTTCTTGAAAAAGATATCATATCAGATCCCAAAGAAAACTTAAGAGTTCTTAGCTGCTTCGATAAGCAGAGTTCCAGAGGCTTCTTGAAAAAGATATCATATCATATCCTAAAGAAAACTTAAGAGTTCTTAGCTGCTTCGCTAAGCACAGTTCCGGAAAATTCTTGAAAAAGATATCATATCATATCCTAAAAAGTGAGCTTAAAAAGTTTGGTGCTGGGCTTAAACTAGTATTAGACTAGTATTGACTTGCACTTATAGTCTAATAAATGGGTAGGTAAGTTTATATACCTAATACATATACATAGAGTTATATAGTATATTATATATAGTAGTATTTAGATTAGAGTGCTTCAACTGACTCACCTCCGGCTCAGTAGCGTTTGTGTTACTCTTAACGTTGTGATGTTTTCGAGTTGTTCTCCTTATTTCGAGTACATACATATATATATTTTTTTTTGATACTCTTTTTTTTGGATGTACTAGAAGCAACTACATACACCAACGACTAATACCACAGCGTACATACATACAACTCTCTACATGCCCCAAAATCAGTAGCAATAATATATATATAGATATATAGCAGGCTATAGAGTCACATAACTTTGAACAGATCCCAATGGTAAAATGTTTTTTTTTATTTATTTATAATCGTATAATTCAATTAAAACAAAAATCAAGCTTCGATTTTAATTTTGTGGTTCATGGTATGATATAGAACAAAAAGTATATATATTCATATATAAATATATTCCAAAAGTTTGTACAGATTTTTTGTATAGATTTTTTTTTGCAGCTGGAACTTCAACGCGTCGGCGTTTTTGTCAACAAGCACGAACATCAAGCACAGCAACAACCACAAGTGGCACGCAACACTTTCCGATAAGTCGATAACTTTCGATTTGCATATGGTTACGATATATATATTATATCCAATCAATTTTAACATTTTTTTTTTTTGTTCAGTTTTATGCAAAAAATTCAAAAACTTATGCCTTCAGCCGGCGCTGGCTGCGCTGCCGGCAGCAAACGTGGGCAAACATTTCAAGGATCTGTTCAAATTGTACGTTTTATAATGACTACTAATTGGGGTTGTAGTAGTAGTGGTAGTAGTAGTAGTAGTAATAATACTAGTAGTAGTAGTAGTAGCAGTACTAGTAGTAGTAGTAGCAGTTAAAATAGTAGTAGCAATAGTAGCAGCAGCTGCTCCCGCGTCGTTGTCACTAGCGTTGTCTTCCTCGCACGTACGCTGCCATCGCCGCCTTTCCAACAACAACAAATCAAGTAACGGCCATTTTATATAATCCATTATAAACGTAGTAGACGTTGACGTCGACGTCGCTGCTGCGTCGCTGCCCGTGCCATGCATTCCTGCACACAGACAAACAAGCGAGATAGAGATAGATAGTAGATAGTGTTCGATTTTTTTTTGTGATAAAGTGAGACAGTGAGACATATACTGAATTCTTGCAACGTATTTTTTTTAGTTTTTGGTATTTTTTTTGAAAATTTTTGATATTTTTTTTTGCTTGTTTCTTTTTGTGGTGATTTTTAGAGAGTCCTGCCGGAAGAGTTTTTTTTTATATTGGTTTTTGAATTTTTTGTATAGATTGCATAAAATTGAATAGTAGTAGTAGTAGTAGGCAGTACTTCAATACAAATTTGCTTAAACAATTTTTACTTTTTTTATATATATAAAGTTACATATATAAATTAGATTTCTTTTTGGTATTTTTTTTTTGCTTTTGGTGCATATATAATTTTTCTTGCTTGTTGTTGTAGCTGTTGTTGTTTTTATTGTAGTTTTTACTGGTAGGAATATATATAGGTTTAATTGTCTGTACGCTGCGCAATAAAGAACTTACACAAAAAAATGGTAGTAGCAAATAGTAGTAGTTAAGGATAGTAGCAGGTTGAAACAAAAAGTACTAAAAGTAAATAGTAGCAGCTAGCGCTTTGTACGGGCATATTTTTTTGGTATTTTTTTTTTTTTGGTTAGTAGTAGCGCATTCTCTTTTTAAAAAATATATATATTTTATATATATATATATTGATTTATATGTATGCAGGGCTTTGGATCCGTGTGTTGTTGCTTTTGTTGTTGTATCATAGTTGGGTTAAGTAGTAGTAGTAGTAGCTGTTGTTGTTGTAGTTGGTTTTTTGTTATTGTTATGGTTACTACCTTTAGTTTCATACAACACTCGGCCAAGTACAAAAACGTAACTAAAAACAAAAAACAAAATAAAAAACAAATGAAAAATAAAAAAAAGTATTTTTTTTTTATGGAAGAGCATTAAAAAATTTGTTAGTGGCATTTGACGCGCATATTTTTTTTTTCATGTTTACTTTGCTTTAATTTTTAATGATTTAATAATTTTTTTTATATATATATTTTTTGGTATTTTTTTGTTGTTGCTGTACAAAGTGCGAGAAAAGCTGAGTTTTGAGTTTCGTTCATTAATTTTGCAGTGATTTTTTTATATATAAATATATCTCATGTTGTTGTAGTAGCTGTAGTTGTTGTTGTTATATAAATTTGTACTTGATGTTGTTGTATTGGCTGTACTGGTTGTTGTTGTTGTCGCACTCATATTGTTGTTGCTGGCTTTTTGCTTTCTTTCTGGCTTTCTTTCTTGTTAACAAAACTTAGTAGTAGAGCTAAAAACTCTTTTTGGCTGCTTGTTGTTGTTGCTGGCTTGATGTTGTTGCTGTGGTTGTTGTTGTTGTAGTTGTGGTTCTTTGTTTTATAATACACAATGTTTCTTTGTTGTTGTTGTTGATGTTGTTGTATTAATTTACAGTGTACTTTTGCATTTTAGTAGCAGAAAAGTAGTGGAAAAAAGTAGTATTTTTTTTATATATTTGTTAATTTGTTTTTGGTATTTTTTGTAGTTGATTTTTTGTTTTTTGGTTAGGCGATTTTGTAGTGTTTTGTGTTGTTTTTGCTGCTTGTGTTGTTGTTTTGGTATTTGTTGTTGTGCTGCTGTTGTTGTTGTTGTAAATGAGCAGAGTTCGTGTTGACAGGACAATAAACAAAGTAGCTGAGCATTCAGTTGAAGTGGAGCTGCTTACAAAAAATTTTTATTGGAGCAATTTCTAAGCTTTGGTCTAACTTTTTAAAAGATTTTTTTAAATCTTAATTTGTAAAAAAAAACAAAAAAATCATATTTGGGTATATCAAAGTATTTTTTTCTTTGCTTTAAAAACAGGCAGAGTATGTATGTAGTATTTATATAGTATTTATATGTATATAGCTAGACTAGGCTTAATTAGAGAGATTTTAATACTAGTTTTTATTTTCAAGTGTATAAATATGTGTATAGATTTCAAGGTTATGTTAAAGCTGTATGATAGGCGCATGTAAAGTGATAAGCTATTATATAATGGTTAAAGTGTTAGTATTTTTTTGGAAGTATTGTAAAGCAAATGTTTAAAATAAAGCCATGAACATCAGAAAAACAAAGCTTTTTATAATGGCTGATTAGAAAGTGAAAACATTTGAAAATTAATTGTATAAAATAAAAAGGAGTTATTTATGGTTATTCTGGTAGCTTAAGATTTCTGTGTTTTTTTTAAGATACCATTTGGTATATTTTTTTAATAATTGCATTTGTTATCAAGCCAAAAATAGGAGCAAGTGTTTATGTGTGACCAAGGCTTGATCAAGTCTATAAATCCTAAGAGATAATAAAAAAAAAACTCTAAGCAACACCTAGCTTTGTGGTATTATTTTTAGACATATTTAAACGATCTAAAAAATACTAGAAAAATAGCCTTTGGATAAAAATTCTTTAATTATTTTTCCAAGTGTTATACTAACACGAATTATAAACTTTTTTTGGACTACAAATTAAAGTATGTGGAATCTTTCATAAACAAAAATTCTAAAAATAGTTTTGAATGTTTCATACTAAAAAATGAGCCAATAGATATTTAGTCATAATTAAACGATCAAAAAATACTATATACATATATATATATTTTTTCGATCAAAATTCAAAAACTTTTGCAACTAACACGACATAAAAAGTTTTATTTGTACTAAAAGTTAAAGTATGTGGAATGAATCGTATACAAAAATACTAAAAATATTTCTTTATGTTTCATCCTAAACATTCCGAAAATGGGGTAATCTGATCTAAACTAAAATTGAAAAACTGCTCTACGTTTTAAGGATAAGGCAATTGGAATCAATCAAGTACACAAATTTTTTAAATACTTTTAAGAGTTCGCTCAAAAATAGAGCAATTTAATTCTCAGGGAAAACTAGAAACTATATTTAAAAATAATAACAAAAATTGTATAATTTTTTCAATACTTAATTTAAATCAGTGACTTTAAAATATTGCAAACCATCGCATACTATTAAAATACTAACAAAAATATATTTCTTCAACAAACTTGAAAATTTTAAGACGAATACTAAAAGTTATATCTATTTTTTTTGCGTTCATCTCTACATTTATAAAATAATCACAAAAAGTGTAGTTCTTTTCAATAAATCAGTCGCTTTAAAATATTACAAACTATCAAATACAAAAAAAGTACTAAAAAATATTATTTTCCTTCAACAAACTTGAAATTTTTAATGAAAATACTAAAATTAATTTTTTTTTTTTTGGATTAATGTAAAATAATTACGAATGATTTTTTCCCAATATTGAAATACTTTAAAATATTAAAAACTAACAAATACCAAAAAAGTACTAAACAAAATTTATTCCTTTAAATTTTTAAGAAAGATACTAGAAGGTATAAATTTGTTTGGGATTTAAATAAGCAACTTCAAAATATTATATATAAGCATATGATTTCCTTTATCTCCTATTGGAGCATAGGGCGTCATTTAAAGTCATATGAAAGGCTTCTAATACTAAAAAAAATACCAATCAAAGTATAATAAAGCATTTTGATCTCTATAATTGTATAGACGATAAGTTCCAGCTTGAAAAGGCTTTATAACAGAACTCTCAATGTTCCTAAGATTTATTTTAGGCAAACGAATCAGCTTTAATATGTATCAATCTTTAAATTCACTAAATTTCAATAAGTAATTCTCATATGGTAGGTTACATCAATCACTCCTCGAAACACTCAATCACTGTCCTTAACCAATGCTTACAAATTAATTTAAATGTTTTTAAAACCCTTGAAAGCCTTAAAAAATTGAAAACTTTAAGCCCAGAGAAGCAGCTTTTAATTCAATTTATCAAAAATCTTAAGAGTTACAACTCCTGAGAGAGAGAGAGAAGGACACATTAAAATGGCGTAAAACAAAAACCATGTCATAGACAGACAAAAATTACCAACCAGGGAAGTGTTCCGACGACGAGCTTAAAACCAAACCAAATGTAAATTTCGGCCAAAGTCTGAACTTGGCCAAGTGCTTCGTTAGCCACATTAGAGGGCTGGCTATGTCGTAAAACTAATTTTAATTGCTGGCCAATGCCTAAGCACTCAAAGGTCATAAAAAAAGCCGCCACAACAATAACAACAAACATAA
Organism: Chymomyza amoena; assembly: GCA_037043745.1. NCBI lineage: Eukaryota > Metazoa > Arthropoda > Insecta > Diptera > Drosophilidae > Chymomyza > Chymomyza amoena. Next base: position 88,780 of record JBAMAX010002560.1, read on the forward strand.
TCCAGCACATAAAAAAGAGAGCGCAAAAAGAGAAAAGAGAGCACGATGCTGGGAGTAAGAGTATTTGCCCCGGAGCAAATAAAATAAGCATATCAAAGAGTTTTATAAGCAAATTATTGTAACTGATTACGCAAAAAGTTTGCTGTAAAAAGTAAACCGTTATAATTACAATGCATTATAACGGTACCCGAACAAGAAAGAGAGACAAAACAAATGCGTATGTGTGTATTAGGCACATGTGTGTGTTGGGTGGGGGCGGGGTGCGTTGGGTTAAACTGCCACTAAAAACAAATTGAGGGTCCGAATAGCGCGTCAGGCTCAAAGATAAAACGAAAATAATCATCAGGCAGCCATGCAAAGGACACGAAGGACTTTCTCCAACTCTCTAACTCGGCACAAAATTGTCGTGTCATAAAAATAAACAACGCACAAGAAACGGCAATAGCAATGGCAATCGCAATGGCGTTGGTGCGGGCAACGGAAACGGAAGTCCAACCCCAAAAAAACAACAACAAAAAAAAAACCAATGGCCAAGACGCAGTTAGGCTGTTAGTAAGAACGAGATGGCAAGCTGTGTATATGTTATTTTGTATGCGCAGCAAAGAAACAGAGAATAAATGTTGATTTAGGATAAAGTAACATAAAGTAAAAGCATCTTGTTTTATGTGTGTATCTGTGTGTGTGTGTGTGTATCAGTATCTCTGTATCGATGTGTCTCTGTGTGCGTGCATCGTTTCGATTGTAATTTAAATAAATAAAATGGCGTCTGTGCATAGACAAACAGCAAGCAGGCAAATCATTGCCATAAATGGCGCATTCAGCCAAGCGAGTTGCACTGATGGTAATTGAAATCTCAGCGCCATCGAGAAACCCCTTCGTTTTATATGCGGACAGAGTATGTGAAGTTTGTACAAACAAATAAAGAAGGGGGCAGCATTTTCGACCAAGACAAGACGAACATGAGAAGTTTATCAATATGAGTCGAGTGCTTGGAACTTGAAGTGCATCTGAGTAGGGTATATATGAAATAAGATGATATTTGGCAACCTGTTTGTTAAAAAAAAAAGCAGTTCCGACTCTACGATCAACTTTTAATATAAGTTGCCTAATCTTATGTCTTTATGAAGATCTGTGTATAATAATAATGAGCATTCTTGTATAATAAGATATGCTCTAGACAATAATTTTTTAATTGGATATATTGTTCTACTCAAGGAGTCGAAAGCACCACCAGCTTCATGGCATATCGCTCACGTCGTTGAGACCTCCCCTGGGAAAGATCAACTGATTCGAGCGGTCAAGCTCAGGACTAAATCAGGAGAGCTTATCCGGCCTATCACCAAGGTTGCGTTACTACTCGATTCAGAAACTGTGTTTCAGTGCGGACCGGGATGTTGAGGAACGAATGCTCACCGATTATAGAATTCAACTCATTTTTTCTCATTACTTGGTCAATTTCATTAATCGATAGTTTTTAAGTAACATGTTATCGACAACTTAAGAACATATATTTGTAACAAAGATAATTTGGTATTACAGTGACAGTCCACTACACAGTTCAAGCTCAATTTCACCAACTCCAATTTCTCTGATAATGTTACTAACTTTATTCCCGATTGGAAATCTATACAGAAAACTTTCTCGATTAAGCTTCAATAAAAAAAATAAAATCTAAGGACTACAAAATGGACAAACAGTCTATTATAGAGGCAGCATTGAAGACAAGCCACATCCGACCCCGAGTTTTACTGAAAAAATTTCTTTGCTGCTTAAAAATCGTTATTTAAATGGAAGAAAGCTTATTATAGTCAGAGAACGCATGTGGACTTCATCTTGAGATTTTTCATGTTTGAGTTTACGTCAATATCGGCAAAAGCTTTAAGGGCCCCAAGTTGGGCGCCTAAGAAAACTCAAAGACCTACGTTTCGACTAGATTAAGGAAATACAAGCAGAATCTATCGGTAATGCAAATACCAGCTGAAAGCATTTGGTGCCCTTCTTTGGGCGCCAAATAACAATCACTGTGGTTTCAAGGTTTAGCTTTGATTCAGGAGATAAAACCCGAATTGATCTTGCTTAAATTAAGCTCTCTTTTCACAGATATTTTCACGCCGATATTAAAGAAAGTTTCTGGACCTCACGTTGGGCGCCAAATAAGAACGAAGTCTTGCGTGCGTTGCCTAATCAAGATTAGGCAGATACCAGCTTAATCTATTGCTTATAAAAATGTTCAGAGACCCTAGGTGCTTATAAGATCATTCCGGGTTCAACGTTTGGTTTTAATTTCGGATATATAAGGCAAATCTATCGTCATGATTAAATTTAAGATTGGCATTTTTCACAGATATGTTTATGCCGAAATCAGCAAGAGCAATTGGGCCCAACGTTGGGCGCCAAATAAAAGTTCAGTTTTGCGGCTTGACTTGATTTGACAGATAAAAGCCACAAGCCGAATCTATCGGTTATGGATATGTTCAGCGCCCAACTTTGGTCACCAAATAATACTTATACGATCGTACACGAGCAAGCTCTAAGGGAAAAATAGCTAGTGAAAAAATATTTTTTTATGAAAAGCTTGCCTTGTTGGCGTTTTTTGAAAAGAGAACAGATTTTGTGTGACTTAAAATTGGCCTTTTTCAAAGATATTCTTACGCCAATATCAGCAAAAGCTCTTGGGCCTAATGTTGGGCGAAAAAAAAAACCTTAGCTTGCGTCTTCACTTGATAAGGCAGATAAAAACCACAAGCCGAATATATCAGTTATGATCAGGGCCCTACTTTGGGCGTTCAATAATATATGTTACTTCTAAGATCGCTCTGGGGCATATGGCCAAACTTGGACCATTGAAAATTGAATCTAAGAAGGAGGAAATAAAAGCAAAATTGATCGTCACATGACTGAATTGCTGTTGGGAACAACTATAAACTGGTAGCACTATATGATTCATTAGAAAGTTCCCTATTTCAAGCGTGTTAAAAATAATTTCTTTTTAAATAGATTACATAGAGTATCTCACAATCGTGCTGGTTTCTCGAAAGAGCTTCACGCCTGACACAAATTTTCTATTCTATTACTGCTTTGCATAAAACCTTTGTTTCCAAAAATATAAAAAAAAAACGTTCCCCAACTTTAACCCAACTTGTGTATGCATTATTTATATGCATGTAATACCGTGTGTTCTATTTTTTTCGTTCTTTCTATTCCAACCCAGTTCATTTGGCTTGTAGTACAAAACACCTTCAGAATTTACACATGGCCATAATTTAATCATAAGCATAAAATAGTTTTGTCATTTCTGAATGAATTTCAAGCGTTAACCCTTAACCCCCTCAAACCACAAACAAAACGGGCATTTCCGGCACGCTTTTCGTGTTTCTGATGACTTTTGGCATTTAAAGTTGTTTTTTTTTTGTATCGCTTTTGTTTGGTTATTTACTCGTTTGCTTGTGTCGTCTTTTATTGAAATTTTGTTTGGTCTTTGGCATAGTCTTCCTCTTCTTCTTGTTTGGTTTTTTGTGGTTTTCGCTGGTTGCTATGCATTCATAAATAAATAATGCCCGCTATTAGAATTTTTCCAGTCTGCTTTTTGGCTTGTTTTGGGGGTTTTTCTTACTCTTTTTGGGGTGCTTTTTGTGGTTTTGCTTGACATTTTGTGGTTAATTATAGCATACTTTTTGGGGCGCTGCCAAAAATAGTCAGACAGAACAGTTGAACAGCTGTCAGGACTCTCAGGACGAGACTGAGCCGTGATAAAAATCAAGGCTACCCAAGTGGGTTTATGAGCCAGCTTAAGCAATTTAAGCGGCTTAGCAGTGAGACTTAAATATTGCTTTAAAGGAATTTAAGTTTGAAGAGGCCAAAGTTGAAGCTTAAAGAAGTTCTGAGGGAAGAGTATTGGGAGGTGCTGTCTGTGTAAGACAAAGTTTCGCTGGTTACAAATTTATCCATTTTGCTACAATTTTCCAGCCACTTCAAGTTATTTGGCTTAAACTAGCAACTACCAAAAAGCGCTTGTCATGCAATTTGCCATAAACGTTAACAGCCAGCTTTCAGACACTCAATTGCTCAAATACTCGTAGTACTCGTACCGAGCAGTTTTCCGAAAAACCCGCCAACACAAACTCAATTATCTTGAAGACAAATACTACTGGCAAAACAAAACTGTCACTTTGCATCAGAGTTGTCTACCCTAAAAACGAAAAGCGCATTAAAAAATTGATTATCTACATATACAAACAAACCAGCGACAAACCGAAAAAAAATCGAATGTCCTTGAGCCAAAATGGACGGCTTTTAGTTCTGCGGACGGACAGTAAAAACAATTTCGCCTTCCTTCTTAAAGAGTGGGCGTGGCGGTGTAGTGCGGTGCGGAAACATCGCGTGACAACACGAAAATGACTGCAAGCAAGCACGTTGGGTGATGAGCATGAATCCATCTGGCAACATGGCTAAAACAAACGGAAGCAGTGCAAGCAGCCACAAGCAGTGCAAGTTGGACGACCAAGCCAAAGCCAACGACAAGAAAATGAGTGGAAAATTAACAAAATAGTGCATAGATAAAATGCACGTGGTAGGTAAGATGGCGGCAAGGACTTGAAGGCAAATGTAAATATAGTTGGAACGCTGAAATATGCAGCAGGTAGCCAGGAAGTGGCTGAGGAAGTGACTGAGGAACTGGCTGAGGATGTGAATGTGGCTCTGGCTGTGGCAAGTTGCTGGCAAATGCAAATACTATACCAATTTTTTGGCTTGTACTTGATGAAGTTTCAAGTTGCGGTTAGGGTTGCCAAGTTGCCGCAGTTGCCTTGGAGGCGCCTCAAGTCAACTTGTTAAAAACTTCATTGCTTTGCTTTAGTGGAACGTCGCTCTTATTATTGCATTTGAGTTGGTTTTCTTGGTATTTTTTTTTTTTTTGGACGCCATTTGTTTACTCAAGGCGTTGGTTTGGTTTCCGGCAGAAATTTTTTGTATCGATTGCTGCGGCTTGGGTGAAAATCTTATGCAAATATTATGTTTGTATTTGCTGCTTTATATTTAACTTTTTATACAACTGTCCTGAATTGTTGCTGTGGTTGCTCCTTGACGTTGTTGTCGTTGTTGTGGCAGTGACAACAAACTCATGCAAAATTAATGTTGACAAAAGTTGTACGTGTTGTTTTTAGTTGTAGGTGGAAGAAAAAAACTTACTTGCTCTTTAATGAATTCTATTGATTACTTTTCTTTCTCTGCTATTAGCCTGTCTTTTACTTTGTTTCGCAAAATGTCGAAAGGTCAGGCTGTGGTCAGTAGGTTAAAGTAATTCAAACAAAGTCAAAAAAACAAAGTTACAAGAAACTTGGCAAGCCTTGAAAAAAAAAAACTCAACTGAACTGAACTGTCTGAAATGTGGCATGGCTCAACGTCACGATAATTGGATACTTTCCTTGATGGTTCGGGGGCTTAAAAGTGTTCAAGGAATTTTAAATTTCAGGCTATTGGGCATGTGTTTTGTTTGTACGGAATACTGAATATTTGCGCTGATTGAGTTTATTATACATTTTGTGGGTACACTTTGAAAGATTTTTACAAGTTAAAATTAGTCAACTGGAACGGGAATAAATTGGCAATGGAGTTGTAAGCGAAACTGAAAGTTTTTGAAGCGAAACTTCTTGGGGTTTGCGACAATTTTTTGCAAATTAAGTTTGGTTTTAATTTAATTTTGAATGCGTATGTGTCTTAAAAAGTGAAAAATTGGGAAACTCAAATCAAGTGATTCACAATATTCTGAAACAATAGACTGCTTGAATACCCACAAGACCTCTTATTACAAGTGCCAGAATAAGCTAGATATAAAATTTCAAAGTCCTCATATCCGGTTGAGCATTATTATAATAATAGGCTGCTTCGTGTACAACTAACCTCATACTCTAACATTACTGTATGACTATCCTATAGAGTCCCAGGACAAAGGGACTGTGAGGGCAACTGCATTGTGCTTGAATTGGCTAGACAAGGAACTTCCAGCATCCTCCTTCAAGACAAGGAGGGCCTGGGTATACAGCTGTAAGCTGAGAATAGGAAATTCGTGGAATCGGCCATCGAAAACGTGTAGGATCTCAAGGCAAACTTGGCTGACATACTGCAGTAAAAGAAATAAGGTGCTTTGCTGTGTGAATAGAGCCCAGAGCTCATCTGTTATCCGTGCTATCATGGGACTCTGGCTGGTGGGAATCCAAGCATCCAAGTTGAGTGCTCCCCACCATGATTTCTTTAGAAGCTGTAGCGATGGAGAGGAGCTGGAGACGGTGGAACTCTTTTTCAGTTCTTACCCTGTGCTGGGCAGTAAAAGATTCAGGTTCCTAAAGTCATACTTTCTTGACAATTTATCTTAGCGCTCTGAACAAAGTCCAAAATGCCTTTTAAGCCAGGCTGCCGAATGGCTTCCTCACCTTATATAGGGGACCTCTCAAGTGGGAAAGAGTGGTGGCTTAAGTGAGTGGGGACGTCAGTCCCAACTGCCGCCCTAACCTAGTCTAACCCATCCTATGAGGATTGATCAAAAGATTGCTTAAAGACAGAATTTTTTCTCACTTATTGATATAAGCTTAAAGTGATTTAAAAAGTTATCTCATTTAAAAGAAAGCTGCATTTTGAAGTTGTAATATAAACAGCACTCTGCGTATACGTAATATATATTTTTGAACTCTATCAAATTACTGCGTACTTTGAATTTTTGGATTAGATTTAAAGCAAGCTCAAACTGAAGTCTAAAATTCTAATAACCCACTCGACGTATACGTAATATTATTCCTTTTGTATAACTTTTACTAAAATTGTTGTTTAATTTCTTTCTTTAGATCAGTTTTAAAATAAGCTCAGCTGTAAAGCTCTAAAATTCCAATAACGCACTCAGCATATACGTAATATTATTCCTTATGTGTAGCTTTCACTAATATAAGTGCTTCATTTGGCTATTCAAGAAGAACTAGTTCTAAAATGAGCTCAAACTAAAGTCATAGATACATTCTAAAATTCCAAGAAAAAGTACAAAGGGACGTATACGTAATATTTATTAGTGCGCTCTCTATCAAATATTTTCTTGTGAGGACCTTTACTAATATTAGTGCTTAATGTGTCTCTCAAGATTAAATTTAATACAAGCACAAACTTAAGTCAGCTGCATTCTAAAATTCCAATTACACATTCGGCGTATACGTAATATTATTACTTATGTGTAACTTGCATTAAGAAAAGTGTTTAATTTGGCTATCCAAGCAGAATTATCTCTAAAACACGCTTAAACAGCAGACAGAGGTATAGTTCCTATAAAAAAAAGTACTACACGACGTATGCGTAATATTTTTTAGAGCGCTTTCTATTAACTCGCTTCTTATGAGGAACTTTAACCAACATTATTGCTTAGTTTGTCTTTTTAGATTGGCTTAAAGACAAGCTCAGCTGTATTTAAAAAAACCAATAACACACTCGGCGTATGCGTGATATTATTTCTAATAAGTTTTACTGAAAGTAGTGCTTCATTTGGCTATCTATGCAGCATTTAGTTTGAAATAAGCTCAAACTGAGTTCTTAGATGCATTCTAATACAAAAATTACAACACGACATATATGTCATATTTATAAGTGAAACTCTCTTTCAAATCACTTTTTACGTAGAACTTTTAATAAAATGATGTCTTAATTTGGCTTGCCAAACAGAACTAGCTTTCAAAAGAGCTCAAATTAGCTTTAAAAGCCACAGTGACATTTCATACGTATACGTAATATTAATTAGTGCACTCTGCTTGACTTATAGTCCATATCAAATCACATAAATTACTTGCTGACGTGACTTCTAACCACACTCTGCTACGTATACTTAATATTTTGGCCAAGCTTTATTATTTTAGCCACTATCAAGTCTTTAAATGCAACTGACAGCCTTAATGAACGATACTCCAGCGTTGAAACTTGAAAAACTGCAGCTGCTGCAGCGCCCACAGCTATTAAAGAGTATATCTAGAGTATATATACAATCAACTTGATAATTTTCATACTTTTTTTATGTCGCTTGTATTTAAGAAGAAATTAAATGGTTTTTCCGTTTTCCGGTTTTCCGTTTGTTGTGGCTGCAAGCAGACGTCACGGCGTCATTGCCTTTGACACTGTCTCAGAGCTCAGTTGTTGTCAGCTGGGCAAAAAACTTCTGTGACGTCAAGAGTTCTGGTTGGGGCTGCCTGTCGGGCAACATCAAAAGGCCGAGTCAACGCACCGACTGACTGCCACTTTGCATTACATTGGCCGGCGCTAGGCAAGTGTCAACCAACCAACCAACCGACAGCAACAAAAACAGCAAATACCAAATGGCTATAACAGCAGCAAACTCAAACAACAACAACAACATGAAAGAGTGCGCCAGCTGACAGCTTTTGGACAAGTGGCAACGCCGCTGCCAAAAGCCCACAATGAATGCTCAGACAGCATTCGTCATACTTTGGTATACTCTGCATTGGGGGTAGAGTATTATGGAATGCTGAATAAATTTGTAAAAGAGAGATTAGAGCGAGGAGAGGAGAGCAAGAAGCGAAGAAGAGAGCGAGGAGTGAAGGAGAGAGCGAGGAGCGCCATGATTGAAAGCGGAGAAACAGCTGATCGATCAGTCTATAACTTTGATCGTTTGCAATTTAGTCAGTGTGACCTTAAGCGTGTTCAATTTATTTGTTAGTGTGACCGTTTGATGTTTTTGGTAAATCGGAATTGTGATCTTTAGCGTGCCTAGCTGCAGGCTATATTTATTATTAGTGTGATCGTTTGATGCTTAGCAACTTAGTCAGTGTGACGGTCTATGTGCCTGCATCTGTTTTATATATTTATTATTCAGAGTGACCTTTAGCCTGCATGCAGGCGATCTATTTTTTATTAGTGTGACCGTTTGATGGTTTACAATTTGGTCAGTATGACCTTTAGCGTGCATAGGTATTTCCTACAGAAATAAATGCATAAAAAAAATAATGTGAGAAGAAAGTTTGATTCTTATATCGAATTCATAGGCTTTTAAAAAATGGGCGTTCTTTGCTTTTAAATCCCTTTTATTCGCTCTCAAAATAAGAACAAGTTCAATTGAAAAATTTATAATCATAAATATTTCTTTTAGGTTATTATTAAATTTTAGAAAATCTCTGGAACTTGCTTTTCTTCCTTCACAGAGTATTCCCACTTCGCTGCCAGCAAAGTTGGCCCGTAAGCATCTCTGGTTTTTTGGCCCCAGACAAACTGGCAAACTTTGGCCACGTTCGTTGCATTGGCAACGTCTTGTTGTTGTTTTTGTTGTTGTGTCTGCTACAGAGCATTGAGTGCAACTTGTAGTTTGTTTGCACTGCATTTGCATGCCGCAAACGCTACAAGGCTACAAGTCCTGTCTGCATATGGCAAGCACTTTGTTTGTTATGCCCTATACCAAGCAGTTCAGGAGGTACTGGAGGCATGCCACATTTGGACAGTGCTGCCTGGCACACTGTTGCTGTTGGCCATGTCAATGAATGGACACAAATTGAATAAGCATAGTTGCCACAAACCACTCCGCCACATCATCTTCCATCATCATCTGTTCCGTAGCATTTAAATTAGGCTCGCTTTTGTTGCTGTTGCTGCAACTGCAACATAATGAACACGCTACATGCTGCTTTGAAGATGTTGCATTAGTGTCCGGTTGTGTTGCAAGCAGCATAATTGATAGTGCAGCTCATGCCTCAAGCAAACTAGAGACTAAGTAGAAAACAGAGTTGCCAAGATACAGCTCTTAATCAATATTACGCATACGCAGAGGCGGCTTCAAAAATTACTCATACGCCATGTTGAAAATTTCTGTTTTGTTTTTTGACTATGTATATAGAGTATGTAGAAGGTACCCTTAGGTGTGTTTGTGTGCAGCTACAGCGCAAGTTTTTGTTATATAACAAGTTTTTTGTTAAATAAATATAAAGAAAACTAAATTTTACAAATTAAAACTAACTAATTGGCCTGATGAAGTTTATTTCTTTTGGATTGTTTATATAAAAAGCATATGTATGTAGGTATATGTATGATTGACTGTGTTTGTATAAGTATGTGTAACTCTTCTGTGTCTGTGTGTGTGTGCTTCAAAGTGCAAACAATTATGCAGTACTTAATGACTAGTAAGAAAAGGTAGTAAAAAATGTGAACGCACTTGGTAGAAGCTCACCTGTGCTCAGCGTATAGTCCCAGCTGGTATCAGGCTCATTCTTATAAACATTCAACTTCTCTGGCTGCAAAAATATATTATATAAATATTAGGTTATGTTATATATGCAGCTGTTGCAAGTTGCTGTGTTGCAGTTACTTACCTTGGCGTAATCAATTTTCAATGTGCAGCATCCGGCATAGATATCAGCTCCGTTTAGATTCTCACGTGCACGTGTAGCCGCATCGAGACTATCAAATTCGACCATGGCCTGGACGCCATTCTTTTTGAATATGACAATACGTAGCACTTGGCCATGTGGATTACAAATTTTGTGCAAAACGTCCTGAAAGCAGAAAAAATTTAAAAAGAAATTATAGGTAAAGTGTATAAGGATTTAGTTAGAGTTTTTTATTTTTTATGCTTATGATTCACAAGTGGTTTTAATATAAGCTGAAAATTGTACATATAATGGCCGATGTATATACAGCTTTAGTTAGCAATTTTTTATTTTGTTTTGCTTATAATTCACAAGCGCTTGTCGATTAAGCTGCAAATTGCACATTTATTTCTCATATGAGTGCTGAATGGTTTCTGCTGTGGTTTAATTAATAACCGAAAAGACCTCGAGTTTCATATATTATTTAAATGTCATAAAACATAATATTTCACTCTTTTTTTTAATATCAAGTTTTCCAGCTTAAATGAAAAGTTTTACTGCTGTGTTTTTTTTTTGTTTTTGGCATAAGAGCTCGTCGGTGAAGAGCGCCCCAAGCACATTGGTTTTCATTATGTGCGCGTGGTTCGTACTGAACTGAAAAATGGTTTTTGTGCAGTTTGGTTTGGTTTTGTTCATTTGGCTGGTTGCATATTGCAGCGAGTTGTCCACTAACGCAAATTAATGGACTTGACCGCACACATACACAGGAAAACTAACACATGGACAAGTACAGTGCCACACAAAAGCTTTGGCACACATCATGTGTGTGTGAAAAGCCTAAAAGTATGCAATGACTGTTCGTAGCAGAATTGTAAGAATGAGTTTTAGGCCTTGCATTGTCAGTACTAATTGATAAACGGGCAGGACGAACCAACACACATACACACACCCAAAGCACTCATTCACACGCACACACACATAAAATGACTCACTTACACTCACTCATATGCTCGAGTGCAAATGAATGCGAACCAATATGAAACCGAGTCTGGTCAACTGTTCCGAGCATTGCATTGTCTGTCATTGCATAGGATTTTTTTTGCTCTCTGGTACTCTCTTTTTGTATACCCTTTTTTTAGAGGTAATCTGAGTTTATACAATTCGTTGCAATGTATGTAACAATAAGTTGAATACATGACCAACAGCATGACTTTTTTGGAGGTTCACAACTTTGAGTTGGCAACACAGCTTTATCTGACAGGTTAGGTTAGGTTGTATAAGCATTGATATTGACTGAGATCACCCAGAGACCATGAGGTCCATTGTGTTGCCTAATTAAAAGAAGGCAAGGAAAGGAGTTGAAGAAATGCAGGGATTGAGGAGGAGGATCAAAAATTGTAGAATATCCCTAATCATTCGAGGAAAGCAGCCAGATGCGCTATAGGCACATACATAGCTCGGCCAGAGCGATCGGGGGATGCGATAACCAGGCACCATATCCCATTATCTTTCCGTCAAAGCTCGAACCGTCCTCCTGACTTGCGATACGACGTCCTGTAATGTAATGGTCTTTTATATCCGTAACCGAACGGTTAGATCCCAGCGTTGAGCCATTCCTGGTGCTTTCGTCCGCCGCCTCGTTAACAGGGAGGTAAGCTAGCGACTTCTTACGAATCTGTTTACTCTTTCTGGTATGCGATGACAGAGCTTTAATTGCAGCCCGATTATCGACAAGAATTACAAAGGCCGTTGGAGTTCAGTCCAAGGTGCCATTAAGTCTAGCCGCTTGCCAGACTGTGTAAATCTTCGGGAAGGCGGAATGAAAGCTATGTCAAAAGCTCTTCGGAGATGATGCCTGCTCCTGTGCCCTCATCCATCTTCGTTCCATCAATAAAGATCGTCCGCTCGTTACCTTTTAAGGGGGTTCTTTGCATTCAATCCCTCTCCGGAAAAAATGCGACAGCTCATAGTTGCTTTTCATTGAGTTTGGTTTGATATTTCATTATGGGTTGACTAACACCGAAGGAACTCTTGCAAATTGTTGAAATTTGTTATGAAAATAATGGTTCCGTAACTCTAAAAAAAACATCCTTTATCCATGAATAAGAGAGTAGAAGAGGATCCGCATCCGAGGTCAGAATTGGCCCATAACGTCAGGATTTTGATATATATGAGATAAATGAGTCAGGATTTTTGGAAATTTGAGGTTATGTACAAGGTGGAAAAAATCTTTGCGGTTGCTAAGAACAAATATGAAATAGTTTTCTGCGTAGAATCCGAATCTGGGGTCAGAATTGGCCATTACGTCAGAATTTTGAGGTATTTGAGGTTATGCACCCAGAAAAGACGATGTTTCCTACTTTTTAGGTTATGTACAGGGTGGAAAAAATTTTTGTTTTCTGTGTTGGCTAAAAACAAATATGAAATGACCCTTAGCTTCCCAACAACTAAGCCATGTTGACTTATGTTATCATTTTGCCTCATTTAAAACTAAACAATTTTTCAAGGCTTTTAACGAAACTTTGGCCTAAAATAAATACAATTTTAGTCCCAATCTTAGAACAGGACATTTCCTAAATGCTACCAAAATAGTTACGTCTATTCATAGTCGCCCACACTCTACCCTACACACCCATTTTTTCTGCTTTTTTGGTGTATTTTCTTTTGGGCTGCTATCTGTCCCGCATAATTGGAATTTCTCGTTTGGCTGATTTTCGGTTTGGACAGCCATTTTGGAAAATTAAGCGCCAGAAATTGCCAGCATTTCATTTCCATTACAGCTTAGTTGAATAGTCATTCAGTCAGTTCGTCAGCCAGTCCGTCAGCTAGTCAGTTTGTCAATAAGTCTACTACGACGACGACGACTCAAGAACTCATTAGCATAATTTAATAAGCAGTTTTTGTCTTGGCCAAAACAATGCCCAACACTGGCTGGCGCAATAAGAAAATTTTCCAATTAACATTCATAAATTTTTGAAAATTACTGAGTTAATGAGTTTCAAGTGTGTAAGCCCAAAAGCGTGTCGAAGCGTGCTTTGCTTCTAGCCTAGAAATAAATACACAAAAAAAAAATAAAAATACCCAAAGAAATTGGTAAGAAAAAAAAAAGTACGCCAAGAATTTATTGCGCGAATTTTGCAAAATTATAATGAGTAGATGGAAGATGTCTAAGCCCACAAACCGCGCCGCCGCCCCGCCCCCACTCTGCCATCCCGACTCTATTTGTCTTGGGGAAATTTATGTTAAATTTAAGCTCTGCTCGTTTGTTTGGTTCCGGCGCAACTTGGCTTGGTTATGTTTATTCATTTTCGACAAGCTTGTCAGGCCTTAATGGGTTAAATGTTCAATTTGTCTAATGCAGAGTTGTATTTCGGAGGATGGCTTGGGTGGGTTGGCAGTTCTTAAGAGCTTCTCGACTCTTGAGAGAAGTTTGGAGCTGCTTTTGTGCTTGGCAATTTTGCTTCAAGAGTGTTTGGCTCGGCGCAAATCTTATTGAGTTATTTGATATTCATGAAATTCATCGATAAGTCGGAGTAGAAAATTTGCATTAAATTGTGGGCGCCTGTAGAAGGGGTTGGGGTGGTTTCGTGCTTTCCCATATTTTGTGTGGGCTTAATTTCCAGATAAAGTTTATGAATTTCGTATTAGCTTGCAATTAAGTTTCGCTGACGGTTTGATTAGATAAGGCAACATCTAATTGAAATTGTTCACCAGAAATTTATAATTGTATTTTCGAAAATTGTGGCTTTGTCAGCTTTTAGAGGAAAGAAAATCGTTAGTTTGGCAGAGATTCAATTTAGGAATTTAATATGTTTTGGTTGAAGATGTTGGGTATTTTACATCTAATTTGAGTTGAAGTTAACATTGTATAGAAACCCTTTTTGAACTTGTTTTTATATCTGGATTAAAGATGAACATTTCTTGCAGAAACTTGACAAATCTATCATCTTTTGAATATTACCTTGGTACAATAACTTAGTCTGCGCGTATAAATTATTTTAAATGCAAATCAACCATCATCTGTTGGTAATTCAATCATATGTTACAAACCTCATAGCTTATCACAACTATCCGTCTATATATTATCTATCATCTCTTGGTTTAATAACAAATTTTATAAGCCAATTAACTTGTGCTTATAATTTTGCTAGATAAACTAATTTGATAACTGCATAAGCATACTTCAGCTATTGTTCAAACTAATTTATCTTCAAAACATTATTAAAATATTCATCATCTTTTAATCATCATCTTAATACATCAATTTATTTTACTACAGCAAGAACTTATACTAATTTTGAAATAAAAAGCAGTAATCATCTGTGAGCAAAACTACTTAATCTTCCAAAAGATAATAGCAAATTGTCTATATTCTATCTAACTGTCTTATATTGGCTTAATTAGAATATATTCTCAACAAATTTTATAAGCCAATCGTATTTTGTTGCGATTTTGCCACATTTACTACATGGATGAAAAAATATTCATCATCTTTCACTCATTATCTTGCTATATCAATTAATTTGATAACAGCAAGTACTTAGCCGCCGCGTGAAATAAAATCTAGTGATCATCTGTTGATAAAGCTACTATATCTTCATAATCTTTTCTTAGAACAACTTCTTTTAATCTTAACTATTTGTCTATATACTATTGAACTATTTTATTTTGGTTTAATAAGAATATGTCTTCAACTTATTTTAAAGGTCAATCTACTTTTGGTTATAATTTTGCTACATTGACTGAATTCTACTGATCATTTGTTGAAAAAACTTATTTATCTTCAAAATGAAATAAACACATTTATCATCTTTTGGTCATAACCTTGGTACACTCATTAAATTGGCAATAGTAAGTAGAATACACTTATCATCTCCTAGTAAAAAACTTTATCATTAAAATCTAACACATTCTACTTATCATCTCTTCTAAATAACACTTTCTCTGACACACAGTGCACATAAATATGTTCCACCTAACACATTCTATTGATCATCTCTGCTGAATGTTGAAAAATATCTTCAAAACGGAATTAAAATTTGTCTCATTTTTAGGTTCAAAACTTAAATGTCCTTAATATGTTTGCCGACCAGCTTACTTTTATATCGCACGACTTAGCCTCTTACACTGTTTCAATATTTCAAATAGATATCTTTGATCATCTGTTGGTAAATCTACTATATCTGTAAAGCGAAGTTGATCATCTTTTGCCAAAATTGATTTGTCTTCAAAGGGAAATTGATCATCTTGTGCCCAAATTGATTTGTCTTCAAAGAGAAGCTATTCATCTTTTGCCATAATTGATTTGTCTCTATTACTGTATTAAGCCCTTGCGCTAAAAGATTATATCTTACCTTATTTTTTTTTTATTTTTTATTTCAACATAAAACTTTCTGACATGATGAGTTGTTACATTTTCGCGCTTTAAAAAAGATTTACATACTAAACACTAATTTATTCAGTAACATTTAACCAAAAGACAAGTATACTCTCTAAACTGTCCTTTTAGTGGGCGCACCCTGTACACATTAAATTAATTATAGCCCAGAAAAAATTTAAAGTGGATTTAGTCAGTTGTTTCATGCTATCTCAGTACACTTTCATTAATTGCTTCAGTCGCTGTTTTTATGAGCAACTTCTTCAACTTGACGCCATTATTTAATTATTAATGTACTTGGGCCAATGCGAAATGGCTTTACACGCACTTAACACTCCATAGCCAGCCCAGACGCAGCAACCCCACCCCCTGGGCGTTGTGCGTAGGGTTTCCACCCCGTCCAACATACCACAAAAGTTTTCTAATTAGTTTTTGTGCACACTGCGCTTTATAGTTATGCATTTTCCTTTTACTTGTCCGAAGAAGACATGGCTGAAAAAGAAAAACTTTTTTGCGCTCATTTTCATTTGCAGTGCCATTTTATAATTTTACTCCCTGCCAGACGCTGAAGCGCTGCTAACTCTATCTGTCTATCAACGTGCTGCAACGTTCGTTCTCCGTTCTCCGGACTCCTCTCCGTAGTCTTCTCTAGAATTGGCGCTGTGGGCTGCCAACTTTAATGGGATTTTGTGGCATCGCGTCGCGTCGCTTGTTGTGGGAGGCAATTCTCAGTAGAACTAAGAACTATCAAAGACTGAAGCGCATAAATGTCTGCAATTATTGTAAATAGTGCAATCATCGAGCCAGGCGGCGACTGCAGTGTCTACAGTGCTGACGACAACACTGGCAACACTTGCAACAACAACAACAACTGTGACAACTTCATGCTGCAGGCGTAGAAAAAAAAATTACTCTTGTTAATGAGCAACTTATTGAATGAGTGATGTGCGTGCTTTGACTCTGTATGGCAACTATCCATTGACCATATGGCAACCCTGTGTCAGCAACGCCCACCGCCCAACGCCACTGATGGATTGTTGCTGTTTGCGTATGCGATTTTCATCTCATTAAATCTCATGCATATATGGAGTACAAAAGAGAGGGAGAGTGGGTGAGTGGGGCACTAAAGAGAGGAGAGTGGCGACATGTCAACGCATTAGAGTGGGTCATGTGATACGGGATTAGGCTCCATTGAATCCGAGCACGCATCAATTGTTATGCTCCAAATGAGCAGCAGCTCTTTGTTAGGTGTGCGTGAGTGTGTCCTTGTGTGTGAATAGTAAGTAATGCTCTCTGGATTAGTTTGCCTAGTAAAATGATTAATGAGCGCTTAATGTCAGGCATTTAGTGTTAAAGAGAAGTGTTGACTTGGGGCCACTGCAATTGTTGATTAGATTTTGAATATCTTTGAATCTAATGCGGTTCGACAGCTCTTAGTTGTCATGTGTAGCGTTAGTTGATGGATGAACTATTAAGCCACCCCAGGGATATGAGAGGAATTGAAATTAGTGTGGTGTGCTTAAGAGGGGTTTTGGGAGTACTGTACTTGTTAGTTGCGGCTTATCCAATAAGTCAAAATTATCGTGTAAGCCTAACAAAAAAAAAAAATGTACACTCGAGGTGGTGCTTGACAGTGGAATACCCTGTACCTTTTCTCCCGAAAAAATTTTTTCTGCATATTACTACTAAGAACTTTCCAATTGGAATTAATTTTTTTCTGGTGAGTTCCTTACATTTTTACCGATTGTAATGAAACTCGAACGTTACGTAAAAAAAGCTACTTTAAGTATATGGAGTAAGTTTCAAGTTGATATGTTGAGGGAAGTGGGAGAAAACACGGTAAATCGATTGCGGGGGGTTGGGGGTTACATTGATAATACTTGGAAGTGGATTTGTTTATAAGAGCACCATGAATCAGTTTCCCAAAAATTGTGAATCGAGGTCACTTGTAACCATAATTAGGTAGAGTCAAATATTGACGCAGTTCGTATATTTTTGACTATAGCTTTTGATGTATTTGTCCGATTTAGTTCATTTTTGACACACATGCGTGGAACCATAAGGCAAATTTCAAATGGAAATATTAACCTGTGTTGCCTAAAACCGAAAATCTACAGGGTGCGAACGGGTGCAGATATTGACATGATTCAACAAACTTCATCTTCTCAGGAAATATGTGCACCAGCTGGTAAAGTTTGGTGTTTCTAGTTCTTCTAGTCTTCGAGATCTAGGCGTTCATTAGGACTAACGAACGGACGGACGGACATGGCTCAATCGCTACCCGAGGTTATAATAAGAATTTTGGTATAAAGGACTTTGGGGTCTGCCACGCCACCTTCTGTCCGTTACGTTTGGGCATGAGATGTGTGTCAGCGAAGTTTGTTCCGAAATTGCTAAATTTTGACCAAAAGAACCGTCACGACGCATGAGCATCGCTCAAGAGCTGTTAAATGACGTCAACGTCGACCCAGATTTACTCAAAAGGGTCATAACTGGTGACGAATCATAAGTATATGGTTATGATATCGAAACCAAAGCCCAATCGTCCCAATGGAAGGGGCCAGAAGAGCAAAGACCGAAAAAAAAAATCGCCGAGCACGCAAAACACTTATAATCTTTACGCCTCTCACAACCAAACAAAAAATGACATTCACTTGAAAATTGGTACAGATGTTCGGGAAGAGTGTACCAACACAAAAAAAAAACGATAATCGAAAATACGTTGCCCACGAAATTTGAAAAGCCGCCTTATTTTTTGAACACACCTCGCATATTGCACAAATCTAGTTTACCCTTTATACTTTTCAGTACAGGGTATAAAAACAATTCTTCTAAAACAAATTCATTCCCGTCTACCCACCAAATCAACCTGCTATATTGCCTATAACCATGCAACATTCGCATCTTTTTCGAGACTTTTTCAGACATGAGTTTAAGAACATATTAGATTTAACTTTCTCAAAAACAATTACTTTGTAACTTTTTAAAATTTGGACGTCTTATAAATAATTTCCGTATTGCGTGTTGGCAACGTACAAAGAAATTACTTACTTACTGTACTCCTCTTCTTCTTTCCAAACAACTACATTCTCCTAACTAAATCTTCATCTCAAAACCACCTTTTAAAGTATTAACAACAATTGAGTAGATTCATCAACTGCTGTAAGTAATACAACGCTGCATCAAGCAAGTAACAAATCATGTTGTAGAGTGTAATAATAATAATAGAAAATAACAATAAAACAAAGACGCCTCAAAAAGGAGATCAACTTGTCAGAGTTGTGCGTAACATTTATGAATTATATTTTATAGTCGGTGGCTACTCCAAGAGAGAGAGAGAGAGATTTGTTGCTCTTGATGTGGTCAAACAAAATGGCCGACTAAGATAAAGCATAAAGCAGCAGAGTTGCCATAAGGCAAATTTTATGGCCACAAAGCCTGACAGGAATATAGATGTGTGTGTGTGCGTGTGTTTATATAAGTAAAAGTTTGTCATAAAAATTGTGTCAATAAAAATAAAAATGTGGATATTAGAGAACTTAGGCACACATTATTATTAATATTTAATGCACACACACACCAACAGAAACACACCAACACAGCTTATAAAGTTGAGCTTTTGTCTGTGTGATGGAATGCTGGAAATGTTGACAACCCTGAAAATGGAATGTAGCCAATGGAAAGCCGCTTAAAATGTTTGTCTGCAGTATGCATTGTTGTTGCTCTGGTTGTTTCGTCCTTTCGTCCTTTTAATATTTAACACTCGTGTGCCGGTGTGGCACTTTTGCGCGCCTTAGTGAAATTTTAATGCGCTTTTGATGATGGTCATAAAATGGCAAACAAAATGCAATGTGGGCGTAACTGGGCGTATGGGCGGGGCGGAGTTTGTCGCTAAGGCGCTGCTGCCAACATGGCAGCAACTTGCAACATGGCGAACTGTAGCGAAATCTCTACGCTAGATAAAATATTAATTTATTTTTTGCTCCTTCTTGTTGCATGCTGTTTTTGGTTTCCGTGCCACCGACTGTTGCACCCCTGCGGCATGGTCAATGTGCTGCTGCATCATGGCTACCAAATTATAGCCAACTTATATAGTGTGTCCATAAAAATTTATATCTATAGTAGTACCCAACATCCTTGGCATTTTTAAAACTACTTTCACATACTTTTGCGTTTTCGCGCTACGCTATCTTTAATACCCTTTTATTGGTATATTTTTTTTTTATTATTAGTTGAACTTCTTTTTTTGTAATCTTTTTCATTGACCAACTAATGCTGACTTTTTATTAATTTTTGCATGTTTCAACTTTATTATTTTGATGCTCTAGTTTATGCTTGACGGATTTTCCGGGTTACAAAAAAAGTTATTTATATTGCAGCTTATTTATTTATAATGCGAGTTTTATCGAAACATCGCTTCATTAAAAAAGCACAAACTTTTGACGGTTCTTTTTTTGTTAGCTGCTTTATGAGCAAATATCGTTTATTTTTATATGAAATTGCCCTGATTTGTGTTTTATGCTAGTTGTAAACAATTTTCAACAAAAAAAATGGAGCTTATATGCGTAAAAAACCATTTTAAAATGTTTTAATAAATTGAAGTGTATAAACTACGCTAAAAGTTAATAGTTTTTTATATAAATTAAAAGCTTAACGATCCGTGTAAAAAAATGCAATATTTTTTAAATGAAGAAAAAGTTTATCAAGTTTTTTCATCGCCATAAAATAAATAGTTGACTGGTAGCTCAATTGCTTTTGTATATAATTTCAACTATAAATATTATTTTTTTATATCATTTGGGCGGTATACATAATGAAAAATTAATCCGAAACCTGCTAAAACTGAAATGAATCAGCTTAAATAGCCTTTTTTAAATTCTAGATTAATTTCAATTCAAAATTTCGTTTAACTTTACTGTATTAAATTTGTCTTTATGTCTACCTTAAACAGTGTTGTTCA
This sequence comes from Chymomyza amoena, assembly GCA_037043745.1. Lineage (NCBI taxonomy): Eukaryota > Metazoa > Arthropoda > Insecta > Diptera > Drosophilidae > Chymomyza > Chymomyza amoena. The sequence goes on from JBAMAX010002560.1 coordinate 109,454, forward strand.
TTTAAAACCCGCTTACCAGTGTTGTTAAATCTCCTACGCAAAATCTACAACTTAATATCTCTCAAGCCTTAATACGATTTCCTTCTTTCTGCTGCAATTCAAATTCTGTTGCGCATTTTGTGCATTTTTGTGGTTTTGGGTTTTGCATTGTTTGAATCCTGCTTAGCCAATCTTTGGTCAATAAAAGCGTTGTTGTTGTTGTTGTTGCTCGCATTTTGGCCATGTTTCATTTGGCAGCTCAATGTCAATGAACTGGCCAAAGTGCAATTCAGTTTGATTGCCAGCCAACAGCAATAACCACAAAATTCAACAGGCTACTGCCAGAAGAACCCTTCAATTTATTTTCTGTACTTTTTTGTTATTTTTGTTGCGTTTGAAATTCTTTTTGACCCATTTTTCTTTTAGCCAGGCCAACTTAAAAGAGCACACATAAAAAGTTTCAAAAAAGCACAAACAAAAAAATACAAAAACCAGAAAGAAAGAAACGCAGTCCAGCACATTCACCCAGCCGCAGTCCATTAAAACTGGTTTCCAGCAATTTGCAACACTCTGCCGCAGAAGGTCGCTGCTTGCAACATGCAGCAGCAACAACAACAGCAGCGATAACAACAACAACAACAGATGCATAACTTGTGGCTGCCTTTTGTTAAGCAGCGAGAGTAACGGCGTCTTTCCTTTGGCTTGAACTGTGCCGTTAGTTGCCGTTAGTGCTACAGTTAGGGCGTGGCCGAGGCAGCACTTGATAAAGCACCAGAGGCAGGCAACTGTCGCAAAATCTTTTTTCTTGTTTTTGGAGAGATTTTATAAGATTTTTGTGTTTGTTGATGTTTTTATGGAGCAAGTTTAGGAGAAGTGCGAAGTGGCGAAGCCCCCTAGGATAAATGCATATTGAAGCAGGATGATCTGTAGTTAATGTAATGAAGTGGTAGCCCTTGCGGATTTCATTTCTTATCGAATCTTGATAATTATCTTAATTACTTTTTAACACTTGTTATTATTATTTATAACCACTTTTTAGCAATTCTTCAAGGCAAAACAGGTTAATATTGAAGCCATATCGTTGTCATTATTACCGGGTATTTTTTTTATATGCTTCTAAAAATCGATTGATTTCATCTTTCCTGCAGTAAATCTGCTCTCTGAGCTTAGAAGAATCAGATGATAACCGCTTTGGCAATTATTCAAGACAAACCTGTTAAATATTGAAACCTAATCGCTGTATTTTTACCGGGTATTCTTTTCATATTCTTTCAAAAATCCCTTGGTTTCATCTTTTCGGCAGTAAATCTGCTTTTTTAGCTGAGAAGAATCAGATGATCAAGTCAGTCTTCAACTACAGCAATGCTTCAGAAATCTTTTGTGATAAGACGAACTACATGCTTTAAAAGAAGACCTTTTTACTCACAATCATAAAACCTTGATAATTATCTTAATTGTTTTTTAAACCTTATTAATTCTTATAAAGGCTTTAGCAATTCTTCAAGTCCAAACTTTTTTATATTGAAGCCCTATTGCTGTCATTATTACCAGGTACTCTCTTTATATGCTTCCAAAAATTGTTTGGTTTCATCTTTCCCGCAGTAAATCTGCTTTATGAGCTCAGAAAAATCAGATGATAGCCGCTTTTGCAATTCTTGAAGCCAAATTTGTTAAATATTCAAACCTAATCGGCGTCATTATTACAAGGTATTCTTTTTATATTCTGCCAAAAATAGCTTGATTTCATATTTATCACAGTAAATCTCCTTTGTAAGCTTAGAAGAATCAGATGATCAAGTCAGTCTTCAATCCAGCAATTTTAATGCTTTAGAGAGACTTACAGCATGAACACAATCTTTTGTGATAGGACGATCTTTAAACTTTAAAAGACTTTCATCTCAGAATCTTGATTAAATTTTTCATAATACCAAGAACTTTTTTGTTTAGAAGACTTTCTGCTCGCAATCATGTCGACCAAATTTTTCGTTTTAGTAAGAGCTTCATTTTTTAAAAGACTTTCTTCTCAACATCATATCGAAGAAATGTTCATGATGCCACGAGCTTTATTCTTTAAAAGACTTTCTTCTCAAAATCATCACGATACAATATTTTGTGTTATAATGAGCTTTATAGTTTCTTCTCAACATCAATTGTGATACGACGAGCTTTGTACTTTAAAAGACTTTCTTCTCACAATCATCTCGATGAAATTTTGCATGATACCAAAATCTATATTCTTTAAAAGACTTTTCTGGTCAAAATCATCTTGACCAAATTTTTCTATAAAAGACTTTCTTCGCAACATCAACTGTGATATGACTTAAAACTCTTTCTTCTCACAATAATCTCTAAGAAAATATTCATGTACGATAAACTTTATTCTCTAAAAGACTTTCTTCTCACATTAATCTCGATCAAATTTTGGTGTTAGCATGAGTATTACTCTTTAAAGAACTTTCTTCTCAACATCAACTGTAATAGAACGAGCTTTATACATTAAAAGACTTTCTTCTCACAATCGTTTCGAAGAAATTTTTCATGATACCATGTGCTTTGTATTTTAAGACTTTCTTTTCACAAGAGCTTCATTCTTCAAAAAACTTTCTTCTGAAAATCATCTCAAATCATTAAAAGCATCTATTTGTTTCCATTCCAAGTCCAGGACGAGCTTCATTCTTTAAAAGACGTTTTTCACACAATCATCTCAAGGATTTTTTCAATATACCATAAACTTAATTCTTTAAAAGACTTTCTACTAAGAGCTTCATTCTTTAAAGGACTTTCTTTTCAACATCATCTTAATCAAAACGTTTGTTTATCTCTCAACAACAATTCCAATTGAATTAACAAATTTTTTTTCGTCTCCACGAGTTTTCTACGAAAAGCTATCTGAAAACCATCTTTCATTTTTTTATGTAAACATCAATGGAAGCGCAAAGTCTCACTAGGGACTGAAGCCATCCGCCATTTTTTTTTTTATAAATGTCATGTAACTAAGCTTTTAAGTTTTCATTGCTCCCTAGCGATTCTTTTCAAATTTTGATTTACAACAACTTTGATGAAATCCCAAAGATACGATTTTCTTTTTTGCATCATCTCACGCCAATACACAACAAACATTGACTTCATTTCCATTGTTTTGTTGTGGGTCGCCATTTTAAGCTGCTTAGGGAGGCTTTACACGTTTTTCCAATAACTTTGACTACCCGGCACATTTCGGCACATTTCGCTGGACCACTTCAGTCATTACTTACTTAATTAAGTGTTAATGTCAATATTTTCAGCTCGCTTTTGTTTTTTTCACGATGCTGGTTCTTTTGACACTATATCAGGAGCGGAAATGCTTTATGGCTTGATTTTTTTTCTCACAGTTTATAGATATTTTCCCGGCTACTTTTTCCCATAGCGCTTTTGATTTGAGTTTTCCGCTGAGCAACTTTGTTGTGTAGCATGGAGTCAACTTCCTGATTTTTCAATTAAGTTCCATATTATTTTTTCTTGTTTTTTTTCCCCCCCATTTTTCCTGATATGCTAATTTATATTTGCTGCTAAAGCACATGAAATGATAGCAAAATATTTGCTTCAAATTAAGAGCAACAAAGTTTTGCATTATGATTTGTTTGACTGAACGCATTTGTTGGCACAATAAATTTGCATAATAATAATAATTTTTTATTTTTTGCATATAAATTTGATAATTTGGTCAACCAAATGTAAAAGTGCAGTGTGGGGTAGAGTAAATATTTGACACCTTTTTTAGGAATGACAGATTGCTTTGGGCTCTTTTGAGTCGCAGGGTCTCTGAGCAATTTGGTGGATCCTTTGGTACCTCTTACTCTTTAAGTAAAAGGCTATATAAGGTTAGGCCAAAGGAATGTTATTATGCCATCTATATGCGATTTTATTATTGAACTATTGAACTATATTTAAGCTTAATAAACAAAAACAATATAACCCTTAAGTCTCTCGCGGTACTCTTATCACACGCAGTTCGCTGCTCACCTCAAGGAGTTCGCTGCTCACCTCAAGGAGTTCGCTGCTCACCTCAAGGAGTTCGCTGCTCACCTCAAGGAGTTCGCACAGAAACTATTTTTTTCGTCTAAGTCAAAACAGAGTATTCCACATTCGGCTTCCATCCGCTTAACGTCTTTATATTGCACCCAATTTTTGATTTTCAATTTGTATTTTTAATTAAATTTAAAATGGAAATTTCTTTATATACTGTAACGCGGCACAGCACATAAAAGCCGAGATAAGAAAGCCAAAAGGGAGGAGAGTCTACCGTCTCGTATAATTTGCCAAACACTTTTGGCGCTCTTATAGCCAAAAGTCCTAAAGCAGGACTAAAAGGTAGTTCAGGAATGAGCCGCTAATTTTTTTTTTCGTATAACTTTTTACAGCCTATAAAAGGAATTTTATGACCACAACATTAAAATGTTAAAATTGAAATTGAGCGCAAAGGCAAACAGGCAAAACAAAAGCAAAGAGAACATGAAAGTAAGAAAGCAAGAAAGCTGGCTAGAAGCAAACACGTAAGAAGCCAACAGGCAACAAGCTGCATTTAAAACCAAATTTATGTGGCACGTAAGTGCTAGGAAGCGGAAGAGCAGCGCAACAAGGAAGCAAGGAAGAGAATGGAGAGAGATATAGAGAGCAACAAAGCTACCTGAGCAGCAAACAAAAGTCCAGAGTTGTGTAGCGCGCTTAATGTGCGTTTGAAGTTGGCCAAAAGCAGCAGCGGGAAAGTACACTGAGAGAAAGACATTGGGTGGGAGCGGAAATAGTTGTGAAACTGCTGGAATAAGTAAAATTTGTGGTAAAAAAGAAAGCAGTATGAGGTAATTATATCTGGACTAACGCAGACGTAAAGATTTTGAACTAAAATAATAAAAAAAAAAATCTTCTTACTGGAATTTCACACTGGACTCGACGCTTTGAACACAATATATCCATAAACGAAGTTATCGACCTGTGTACATCAACTTTAAGAATGACTGTTTAAACGATATAAGAGAAATAATTAAATCTGCGATCTCAGCAAGAATAAAACGTTACTCAAGTCAAGCCTTCTCAACAGATCCCTAAAACCGGAACATTGTGACACATCACCCTTAATCAAGTACGAATGTGAGACGTGAACTCTGAGCACATCAGATAAAGACCTTCTAGGGGACATAGAAAAAAATGTTCTTGGACCGACAAGGTTAGATCCTAATCATTATCGAGTTCGCAACAATAAAGAGCTTCGGGAGATATTTGCGAAAACGCAAAACCAAATTTTCAAAACAAATAACCTACTTCAATTAACCAGATTGGGCGACTCCGAGCACATTGGATTAATGGAGTGAAAGATGATCTGAAAATATTGAAAGTCATGAGAGAAAGCGGGAAAGGATAGAGATTACTACTACTACTACTACGAATTCTGGACTTCTAAGTGGAGCATAGAGCCTCACAGATTATTGGATATATATTGTTTGTATTGCCAATGCTGAACTGTAGGATAATAATCTTCTATATAAATATAAAAGAAACTTCTGGTTTACATATTACGGATGTTCTATTGAACGCGTCAATGAAATTTGATTTTTGTGTGCGTTGGAGGTTGTCAATGCGGAGGTTTTAAGCCTATTGTAATGTGTTTGTGTGTATTGGCTCGTGAGATATATGCATTTTTGTGAATATCGTGAATAGTAAAAAATTGTTCAACACCGGGTATTGGACATTAAGTGCAGACAGAAGCATAGTCCCAAAGGGGTTGAAATGTAGTTTCTGTGGAGCATGAATTTATTAGAGATGCGATCTCTCTTAAGAATATTTAAGTGCGTCCATACGGTTTTTTAGAGTCATGAAAGTCAACTAATCAAAAAATCTTCTGATTGTCTAGATAAGCCTACTAGAGAATCTCACGATGTTTATAAAGGTTAGGTTAGGTTACACTGGCCGGCCACAACAGAGTGCAGCCTAGCATAGACCTTTTGGTCCTTAGCTGTGCCAGATTCGAGGTTATTACGCAAAGTGATGATCAGTTAAAAATTTGACTTTTTTAGTGAAATTAAGTATCCGCCCAACTTGTAGCCTGGCCACCTCTTCTAGACCGACAAACGATGGTTCTCCTAGGGTGGTCAGACGATGTCTAGAGATGGCTGGGCAGTCGCAGAGTACGTGTGCTAGGGTCTCAGGGACTTCCGGATCCCTGCAGATCCTGCATGATTCGCTTGCCGTTAGTCCCATCCCATGCGCATGCTTCGCTAAGAGGCAGTGTCCTGTTAGCACACCCGTGATGGTCCTGCATTCAGTGCGTGAGAGTTTCATTATAAAGTTACTTTGTTTCCTGCCGTAATGAGCCAGCATGATTTTCGCTGTGTGACAGCTGTCTAGATTTTTCCATCTAGCTTCAGCTCTGCGCTTCATGTTGCACTCCAGCATAACGTAGATATGTTTGATCGGTCGGCGTACGTCGTGTATTTTAAAAAGATTATTCAAAAAGTTCGGGCAGGACAGCGTTTGCCGGGCTCACTAGTGATGAAATAAAGTACAGTCCTTATTTTTCAACTATGCGGCTAAAAGCAGAAACTTTTCAACTAAAACAACATGGAGAAGAACGTTGAACAGCGAAATAAGCTCAACAGGAATATCAGGAAGTGAGCTAAGTGCTACACCCAATAGCACCTGATTGAAATATATCAATGCTCACATTTTTTTCTCTCAGTGTACTAACACACAACACAAAAGCGAATTCAAGCGTAAAAATGTAAACAAGCTAAAAGCCGAAAGCAAAATGACAAAAACACGTAGAAATGTGTGTCGAATGTGTGCTAGTGTGCGTGTGCTCGTGTGTGTGTGTAAACAAAGCCCGAGCGAGACAACGACAGATGTCAGCAAATTCAACAGTTAGCCCGAAGAAGAAGAAGAAAAAAGCAGCAGCCAATGAGCCCGAAAGACAAAGCAAAGGGTGAAGCGCAACGGTATTAGCAGCTGAGCAGAGACTCAGGCAAACTTTTAGCCCAGCTTAGAGAGAGAGAGTGAAGCGGAGAACGGCTAAAGTGTTTTGGCCAAGTCAAGTATAACGAGGTGAAAGAAGCAGGGAGCAGGAGCAGCTAAAAAGCATCCTTGACTCCCCTGAATAGCTTAGCATAAGCAGGGCAAGTGTTACGCACACAATGCTCCTGCAATTTTAATACAGGTGAGCAGACTTACGACACAGACAGAGCGCTGGAGAGCTCGAGAGAGAGGAGGGGTCAGGAAGTTGGGGCCTACACGGCCGCAGGACAGCGCCAGAAGTTACACAAGACAATTATAAACGTAATGGCAGACAGCTAAGAACAGTTAGAAAAGAAAGTATCCGTTAGTAAGCGCAGCAGCTGAGCGCATAAATTCTCCTTAACAAAGGCCCCCAGAACGGAGACAACTTCGTAGCGGATGCCAAAGAGAATGCCAGAGCAGGTACGGCGAGGAGTCTGCTACCTCTTAGGCTGAAAAGCTAACTGAGATAACTGTTTGTAGTTGCATAAATCTACAGAAGTTGGAGAAGAAGAAGAAATGGCAGCGTGTTGTCGAAAGTAAAGCCAACTATTTGTAGGGTTGCCTTGAGCTTAGGACGTAAAAGATGATGAAATCAAAAAGCATTGCAGTACAAGATGAAGAGAATTAAAAAACAAAAAAGGACAGAACCTAATTAAAAGCAAAAGATTCGTAAAAAAAATGTTGTTAAAGGTTGAAGCCAGATGATAAAATATGAGATGAAAAGTCACTAAAGCGTAGAGTACATATTTGAAGAAAGTTGAGACTAGACGAAGAGAAATTGAGATAAAAATAATGAGATTCCAATTAAAAGCAGAAGACACGTAAAATAACATTTTTTAAAGGTTCAAAATGATAAAAAATGAGATCAAAAGTCGGCTAGAATATATTTTTTAACAAAGTTGACAAAAAAAAATTGGATGATGTAGTTTAAGTCTGAATTTCAAGCAAAAAGTTTTTGTTTCAAAAGCTTCAATAGACGGAGAAAGTTAAAAAAGTTTATGTGAACGTGATCATCTCTAATGCAAACAATTTTCTGTATCGATTTATATATATTAAGGACGCAGTATTTTATAAGATCATTATCATCTTTGAGATCAAAAATCTACATTTTTGAAGTTGACCTTTGTGTTAATTTCTTTTTAACAAAAAAAGTTGGAAGTTGTACACTTTTTTATAAGATTACACAGATAATAAGAGCGCAAAATTTTAATTTTAATTTAATTAATTAATTAATTTTTAATTAATAATGTGATTTTTTAAGGATCATTATCATCTCCGAAGTAAGAAAAACTATTAATATATAAAGCTAAAAAAGATTATGTGAAAGTAATCGTCTTTAAAATAAAAAAAGTTATAAGTTCCTGATCGTCTCTGAGGTACGATTCTTAACGTGAAATTTTAAAGTTTGCTGTTCTCCAAGGCTATCAATCAGGCTTGAAAAACAATCAATTTATTGAAAAGTTCAGAAAACTAGAACTGGCATGGGGTCTCTTAAAAAATAGTAGGTTTACGGTCTGAATACTTTTATTTCCAAATAATTTGATTAATTTCATATATGATATAAAGTGATAGTAAAAGTAACAATTTTATTTCTGCAATAGATGAAATAAATATTTATCTTAATTGTGAATAAAAAAGACGAAAATTTAATTAACAAATTAGTAAAATAAAAAAGGACCCTAAATCTTAGACCCCTCTTCATACGCTTGCCAGCAGTGTTGCCATAAAAAATTATGCATACTCAAAATTGTTACCATAGGCATAAAATGTTCCAAGTTATACTCAAGTCTCCCTAATAATATAATTAAAATCAAACGAATAGGTAAATGCCCGCCAGGGTTGCCACAGCGCTTATCAAAGCAAAGCAAATAATTATTTCAAAAATTGCAACTTGTTGTTTTAGGTCATATTAAGTCCAATGCTGGACTTTCAGGTTATCTTCAAGGACCTCGAGTTGATTAAGCCAAAACAGCTGTCTGCCGCACAGCTTACACATGTCGCTTCCATAGCTGGACCTTTAGCCTAGTTGGATTTTGTAGCCAAACCACAATCAGATATATCCGACATACTTGACAACCCTGCAGCACAACATAACCTGTATGTATCTAAGTGTGTGTGTGTGCGTCTGACGCCGTGTCAAAGCGGCTGGCAACTCCTTCCGCCTATTTTTCCCCAGTCTGACTATGTGGGAGCAAAGAAATTAGCAGGCAAACACGAGCAAAAGAAATAAATAAAAGCAAGGACAGGCAGCAGGAAGCAGCCAAAGAAGGCTGGCAGTAAAAAAAGAAAATAAAAAAAGGAGCAAAATAAATACAACAACGATGACAGCAGCGTCGCTGCCTTAAGCGGCAACGTGCGCTCGACACTTTGGCTGCTGCTTCTTTCCAATGACTACTGCTTCCAGTGCACAGTGGTTGAAGGTCTATGGGGAAAGGGTCAAAAATGAACTACTCGGAAATACGAACATTCCAAATTTACCGAATGTTTTATGTAAAAATTAACTTGAGCTATGTAAAAAAGCTTGCTTCTTTCAGATGTTTAAAGCAGCAACGCAAAATGGAGAATGTTGCGTACGTCTGTTCCCTCGTAACTTCCAAGCCATTAATCATAATTTGACAAATGAGGTCTCTTCGAAAGCTTCATGAACGTCCGCTAGTTATAGAACTTAAGACTTCTTAACAAATTATATAAAGCGCGCTCAGCAGGCAATTAAGTCATATAACTATAAAAAATATTTTTTGATACAGTATTCCGCATTGAACGAATTGGCTTAATTAACAAGTTGGGGAAATGCTATTGCTAGTACAATTTATTTTTGATTTTTGATCTATAACCTTAACCACTGTGCTCGGCTTGCCTTGGCTTCTGTACACAGCTTCTACTGCTTCTTCTTCTTGAGTAATTCATAGAAAGGTCGTAAAAGTCGAGTCAAAGTAATTATGCGAGAGGCAAGCAACAAACACGGCGGCAACTCTGGCAGCTCTATGTAGATTACTCTATGCAAGAGTTGTTAAAACAAATACAAGCGTAAATACACCTACGCAAACACACTCACACACACACCGAGTCACATAAAAGCTCATGTAATACATAGCCAAAGCAGAAAGGAAAACACCACAAGTTACAACCCCCCTCTCCGTCACTATTTTCTAGCCAGGCTTCTCCATCACATCATCTCCATTCCACAGGACTCTCTGATGAGTTGAGTTAATTGAGTGGGCGTTCGTGGAGTGAGAGCGAGATAGACATGCATGTGCTACAATCTTAGACAGAGGGCGGGGGGCGGGACTCAAGTGCGTTAAAGTGGCAGCTGCGTGCTTTTAAGTTGCGCGCTAAGTGGCAGTCGCAGTTGTTGCTGCCCCTGCCACCATTGCTCTGCTCTGAAAAGTATGCAACAATTTTGCGCCACCTGCGGAAAATTCCATAGAAATTCGCTGCTTAGTTTTAATTGTATTGTCGAATTGAAAGACCACAAATTAAGCTGCCTTTAAGTAAAGCCACTTGTGCAAAGTGTGAATGAATTTCAAATGTAAATAAATGCCAACGAAAAATAATAAGTGCAAATTAAAATTTCGGAAAAGTTTGATGTTTTTTCTTGGAAGGCAAGCGACTTGTAGCTACGTCATTTCCGGCTAAAACCCAAGAGGCGTTTGGTAAACAAGCCGTTTCTAATGGTAGAGCCATATAATTGGTTTTGATTTTATTGTAAGCTAGATAAACATGAAGTATGGGGTCAGTGTAAGTGGGGGTAAGTGGTTTAGAGAAGATAAATAAACGCAAAGAACGAGCTGACGATCTAACTGATGGTTCGAAGATGGATGAGGGCAGAGGAGCAGGCATCGTCTCTAAAGAGCTTTCCACGAAGCTTTCCTCCCCGTCTGATGTAGCGTTTTTCAAGCGAAGATATACGTAGTCTGGCAAGCAGCTAGACGGATTGGCACCTTGGAGGGAAGTCAAAGAAAGATTATAACTCTTGTCGATAGTCAGGCTGCAATTAAAGCTCTGTCGTCACATACCATAAAGAGCATAAAAGAAACTGATCCGTAACATGACGCTAGCGCTCAACCATATCCATCACTACTCAATAACCCTCAGCTGGGTTCCGGGTCAATCAGGTGTCCCTGGTAAAGAGGACATAAAATGACCATTACAGGACGTCGTAACGCAAATCATGGAGACGGTTATAGCTCTAACGGAAAGAAAATAGGAAATGGTGTCTAGTTGTCGCATCTCCCGAGCACTCTAGCCGAGATATAATCCAAAGCGAATACCTGAACTCTTGCGCTTCCATAAAAACAGAACTAGGAAGGTGTTGTAACGGGGCACTGCACTATAGGTAATATGGCTGAGAGGTTGCATGTTTCCCATCTCGATTTCTGCTACAGCTGCAGAGATGAGGAAGAGACAGAAATCATCCAACCGAATTTTTTTTCAGGAACTTTACTAGGCTTTAAAAGGAGAGGAATGCAATCAGAAACCAACCCTTTTATATGTAAGGTACTGACTTAGCTTTAGAGCATTATTTCTCTGAAGCGGATGTGGCATCAAAAGTCATCCTAGCGCGCGTGTACTATCCATTTACGTTACCCGTGTTTAAGATTATTTCCTTATAAAAACGCAAATATTCCTAAGCCGATGAAAAGCATAAACAAACAGTCAGTACTACCAAAGGTTGTCCAAACACAGCTGTCCTGATAAGAAAGAACAACACTCGCGAACTATATTTTAAACTCAACTGAATTCGTTAAAGTTATTTGTTTTTTCAGTCTATTAAACTATGTGGCAACTTTGTTAGCATCTCTAACTCTTTCACTTAAATCAAATAAATGTGGCCCCTGGCAAAATAGAGAAAAAGAAAACCAAAAAAAAAAAAAAACCCTTTTGCTTGACGGCTCCCATGAGTGCTGGCAATGCTGGCCAGTCACCAGGGCTGCTTCTGTGTTCTAAACGAATACATCTACTCATTTTTAAATGCTTTGGCATTGCATAAAATTTGCATACATATTTGCATAGTTTATTTAGCGCTGCCTTGGACTGCTCTGCTCTGCTGCTGCTGCTTCTTCTTCTACACTGTCCATTTGCCCGCCCACCACAAAATGGCGTTGCTCGCCCCAAAATGTATGCTATATGTCTAACAGTGGGTGCGGAAAAAATAAAGATAAAATAAAAAGTGCGTGGGCAAAGACAACAATCACCATAACCAAACCATCTGCATCCGAAAGTGGCAGCGGTGGTTTTTTTACGGTTTGTGGTTTTCAACAGGACCACAATAATAACACTAACAACAACAAAAGCAACAAAAACAAGCTCCATTATAACTCAGTCAATTTTTGCATGAGGCTTTCGATTTACCAACATTTGTATTTATATATGCAGCCGGAAAACGAATCGTACAGGACATATAGAGCTCACTCACCACAGGACACACACAAATGACGATGCTGAGATGATGATGTACGCGCTTTTATTTTCATAGCGTTTTCTTTTGTTTTACGCCACGGGAGCGTAGGGTTTTTGGATCTGCTCTTTTTTCCATATGAATGTTTGGCAAGTTTGAGTGAAATTTGCATACTTTTTATCTAACCTTTGCATAAGCAAATGTAGCAAATGGCTTGCCAGGGCTGCAAAGTCGCAAAAAACATAGTGCAGGGTGCCAGCTTGTGGAATTACAGATTGAGTGATTTGCTGTGGGTTTGTAAAAGGGTTTAGGTAAGGCTTGTCGAGGTATTCCGTCACGGCGTTGGCTAACATAATTCAACTTACTTCAAAAAACTTAAGGTTTGAATTTTTTTATTTTAGGTATTATAAAATATATTTGTTGTACTAGTTTTTTGTGGCGTATATAGAGAGAAAATTCCGGCCCAATTTTACGTTCCTTTAACTCCTATTTGGAGCATAGAGCGTCATTGACGATTCGCTAGCAAGAAAAGTTTCAGTTAATTAGGTGGCTAACCCTCCTGCTCTAGCTTGGTGATAGAAATCCTATCTGCACCTCCAAGCAGGTGCTTCGTCTCTTGTGGTCTGCAAGTGGTTGTTTATTTCCTACTGCCCGGCCTTGTGCCGAGTATTCCCTTATCCAATTGGAGATAGTCAACTCCAAGCCGACCATATGGGACCGATGGTAACTATCATTAGGGTTTTTTTTTCCGAAGACTTTAAGTGCTCAAATTTTTTAAAGCTACAGTCCAAGGAACAGTTCAAACTCTCGTTTGAACCCCAACTGTCGATAGTTCTAATCTGAGCCATTTAAAAGCCAAGCCAGACCCAGTTTGCCTTCGTTCTTTGCTTCAAATCCCCAATCTAGTCATATTGCACCGGTTCGACTTACAGCCAGCCTAGTCTGAGTCATCTAAAAATCAAGCCAGGCTCCAAAAAAAGAACAACTTCCCTTACTATCTAGATTCTATTCCCACACATATTCATATTGAGCCAGTTCGGCTCACAACAAGCCTAATCGTTCGGCAGGCCTAATCTGAGTTATCTAAAAAGCAAGCCAGACCCAGCTACCCTTTGTTCTTTGATTCAATTCCGACACATATTCATATTGAACCAGTTTGTCTCACAGCAAGCTTAACCTATGGGCAGACTAATCTGAGTCATCTAGATATCAATCCAATCCCCAAAAAAGAAGAGCTTCCTTTTGTTTCCTGACTCAGTTCCCACACATATTCGTATTGTACCAGTTCGGCTCACAGCAAGCCTGTTCTTTCTGCAGGCCTAATCATCTAAAAATCAAGCCTGACCCAGCTTCCTTTCGTTTTTTGCTTTAATTCCCCGACTTACCCACATTGAACCAGTTCGGTTCACAACAAGCTTAATCTTTCGGCAGGCCTAATCTGAGTCATCCAAAAAGAAAGCCAGTCAGCTTTCCCAGCTGCCCTTCATTCCTTGCTTATATTCCCAAATTTATATTGAACCAGTTCGGCTCACGGCAAGCCTGATCTTTCCTTCAGGCCTAATCTCAGTCATCCAAAAAGCAAGCCAGTCGTGTTTCCCAGCTTCCCTTCATTCTTGGCTCAATTCCCAGTCCTTTTCACATTGAACCAGTTCGGCTCACGGCAAGCTTGCAACCCTGCATGCTTACACTGTCCAAAAAAATATATGCATTAAACGCTTAACTTGGCTTAAACCGCTTTCGACCAGCAAATTGCATATGTCAAATTTTAAAAAGAGCTTTGAAAAACATTTCACGCTCTCAATAAATGTCAAAACAACAACTCAATGTTATACATATTTTAAATGTGTTATTGTTGTTGTTCCTTCAATCAAGTTGGCAGCATTAACAACGCCATTTTGAAGTGCGTGCTCATTTGTCCAGCTGCTCGACTCAATGGCTGAGTGACTCTCTCTCTCTCTGTCGGTCTCACTGACTGACATGTTTGCTTAACATTTCTCAGACACACTTAAAGCGGCGTCCACTTGTAAAGCGTCGCTCTCTCTTCAGACTTCCGCTCTGCCGCTGCTTCCGCTTCCTCTTCTTCTGTTTTCCGCCATGTTTCCATAACTAACTGTCCTCTACGTTCGTCTCTATATTGGTTTATTCAATTACTGTCAATATGCAAGTGACTCAATTGCAAGCATTGCATAAATGCATTTATATTAAAATGTGCGCATATTGACATGATTGCACAATTGACAGCCAGTTTGATTGATTGACTGACTGACTGACAGCATGACGTCATTGCAACCAGCTTATTAGAGCACTTTTGGCCTAGGCAATTTTAACTAATTCCCCTGGCCAGGTGTAATTAATGCGCTGCACAACACTAAATTAGATAAATTGGCATTTACATTTTAGACCTTTGTTTAGAGTTGAAGTGAAGTTCGCCTCTCATGTCACTTGAGAATATTTCATTTGGCATATTCTAATCAAAGCATTTGAAATTTAATTACAGCCAGCTTAAGCTTGATATATTAAACGTGAGAAGGCCAAGAGAAAGGTATTAAAGTTGTTAGGCTTAGAGCAACAGTGTGGTCCATACATTTTGTTAGCTTAGAAAAGATTAGAGCTGGATTATTGAAGCTTTCAAAAATACTTGCTTCTGACACATTGACAAATTACTATTGTGATGAAATTGTTTGAAAGTACACTTCTGGTAGGATATGTATGTCCTTATTGTTTTTGTGTTTAAATTCAGTTGAAAATGCTTAAGCGAAGGATATAAGAAAATTTTTTTGTAAATAACTAGAGAATCGTTAAAGCATTAATCATCTAAGGTTCGAGCAACTATATTATAAATTTTTTTATAACAATGCTGACTAATTTTGCATAAAATTTAAAATTAAAAAAGAATTATAACGATGGACACAATAAATTTTTTAAAAATGATTTTAAACAAAAATCGAACTTAAAAATAAATGATGACGATGGTCACGACGATGACGATTTTATTAAAATATATAGTTTTTACAGCTTCCTAAGCTCTTTTGAGTGAATGACGCAAACAAATAAAAATCTTATTATTTTGCGTAAAACCTAAGCAGAAAAATAAATCATGACGATGATTACGACGATGCCAAGAAGTTTTTTCCTTCAAATAGCTACTTTTGGTAGCTTTCTAAGCTCTTTTGAGTAATTGACGCTAACATATAGAAATCTTACAATTTTGCATAAAATCTAAGCAGAAAAATAAATGATGACGATGATCATGACGATGCCAAGAAGTTTTTTTTTTTTGATAAAATATATAGTTTTTACAGCTTCCTAAGCTATTTTGAGTGAATGACGCAAACATATAAAAATCTGAATATTTTGCGTAAAATCTTAACAAGACAATAAATGATGACGATGATCACGACGATGCCAAGATCCGTTTTTGTTAATAAAATATAAACTTTTGGCAGTTTTCTGAGCCGTTTTGAGTAAATGAAGCTAACATATAGAAATCTTACTATTATGCGTAAACTCTAAGCTGAAAAATAAATGATGACGATGTCAAGATGTTTTTTTTTTTTAAATAAAATAGTTACTTTTGACAGCTTCCTAAGCTGTTTTGAGTGAATGACGCAAACATATAAAAATCTGATTTTGCGTAAAATCTTAACAAGACAATAAATGATGACGATGATCACGACGATGCCAAGATTTTTTTTGTTAATTAAATATATACTTTTGGCAGTTTTCTAAGCCGTTTTGAGTAAATGACGTTAACATATAGAAATCTTACTAATTTGCGTAAAATCTAAGCAGAAAAATAAATGATGACGATGTCAAGATGTTTTTTTTTTTTAACAAAATAGTTACTTTTGGCAGCTTTCTAAGCTCTTTTGAATAAATGACGTCAAAGTATAAAATCGTTTTACTTTGCTTAAAATCTAAGCAGAAAAATAAATGATGACGATGATCACGACGTTTTTTTGTTAATAAAATATATACTTTTGGCAGTTTTCTAAGCCATTTTTCTGTACTTTGACGCGATTTTCTCGAAAATTTAAACACACTTCCAATCGCCCCCTTACAGTTCCAGTTCTCAAGCGTTCCCTTCCAGTATTGCTCCCTCTCCCATTTCCACAACCCATCCAACACCTCAAATTATATAAATCACTGTGGTTTTTACTACTTATTGCCGCTTTCGCTTCAAATTGTTGCGTTTCTTTTGAAAACTTTGTTTCTTTTTTCTTTTTCTGCTGACCAAGTCAAAATATTGCTCTGGTCAAGTGTTCCGAAGCTGCGGTTGACTTGGTCAAAAACCGCGCTGCTTGCTTGCAGCTTGTTGTGGCTTTTGACCAATTTGTGTTGCATTGTTTGAAATTTCGGGGCAGCAAGTGCAACAAAAGACCAAGAAACTTTTGTGCCAAAAGAGAGACGAGAGAGATGAGCCGCTAAAACAAATGTTGCTTTACTGTTGGTTGTGGTTGCCACTCGTGCTCGAGCAATTGTCGTGGCTTCAATTTCCGGCTGGCAACACTGCCAGCACTAACAACAACAAAAACAAGCAGGAAAACTGTCATGCAACTTCCGCTGGCTGCTAATGTGATTGCAAAATGGCGTGCTTCCGCCTAACAGCAGCAACAGCAGAAAATAGAGCAAAGAGCGTAAAGGAGCAAAGGAACGACGCAAAAGGAGCATAGGAGGAGAATCTGCATAGTAGCTCTTGAGAATGCAATTCGCTTTGATATAGAGCAAACCACTTACAAATTGATTCCATTTGCGAGAGCAGCGCCTGACCGACCAAAGCAATCAAATATAATCAAGCGTACGCCTTGAAGTAGGCAATACAAAGGACCTAATTTAATGTTTTGCTCCTTAACCAGAAGGGGCCCCAACTAACGTGGCTTATTCAAACAAACGCTGCAAATTGCTATAGAGCGGCAGGGTAGCGGAGTTGGTCACATATTTGTGCCAGGCACGTAAATTACCAAAGACTAGACAAAGACAAACCGAGCTTCCATATAAAGACTGCTCCCAGGGGAGCGCTTACTAGATACTAAGTACATGTATCTGTGTGTGCAACTATGTGTGTGTGTTAGTGTTAGTGAGTGTGTGTGTGTTGGTAATAAACATTTCAAAGATTAATTGTTTGCATAATCAGTCTTTGTACTTTTTGGCCTAATATATAACGTATAGTATACGTTTATAGGCCGCACGCACACATAAGGGTTGCCCAGCTGATTTACGTTGCGTATACGCAATATTTATGGCAGCTTCTATTAATTGTATGTTACAATATTTACGCACACTTTAATGAGCTTTTTCATGCCTAATGCCACAGGATACAGGATAACGTAACGTAAACCAACACTAAAACAAATACAAAATGCAGCAAGTCACTGCTACTTGAATTATTATGAGCCATTAATTTTTTAGTTACCCCCTTGGACCTGCAGCAGGACGAGGACGAGCTTCTACTAAGCCAAGGCACGGGCACGGCACATTAACATAATGTTTATAAAATGCCCGGTTGACACTTGAACTCCAAGCGTTGATTGACTGTGAAGCTGACGCTTGGAGCGCACATATATGTTAAGGATTCCATGTCCTGGTAAATTTATGTGGTTAATGTGAGGCATAAAGAAGCAGCAGCTTTAAGCAGATTAAGCCCTAAAGCAAATAGCAACTAGGGAAATGTTGTTTGTGGTGAGATATGGCCGAAATAAATGAAAATGCGTTGTTGAATGTCCTCGAAGGAAACCAACGATGGGGCTGTCAGGGTTAAAGAGCTGGAATCTGTTATAAAGGACAATGGTCTTGTAGAGAGGAGAGTTTGTATCACAAGATGCTCTCTCAGTGATTGAGTTGACACTAACAATAGATAATGGATGTTTGTTTGAAACGCGTGAAGAATGTCAAGGTAAGTGAGATGGTAAGAAAAAGATGATCTCTTTATGAATAAAAGCTCTTTTTTTTTATCTAGTAGCATAAGGTATTGTATCAATAAAAATATTTTCTTTAGTAGTAAGAATCGGATAAAGAATGCTATTTTTAAGATGATGGAATTCTGTTAAGAAAAGCATGATAATGTGGAAAAGAAGTGAGTTTTCATCACAAGATAATCACTGAAATTTAAAAATGTAATCGCAGAAAAGTGATTGAATTGAAACTAAACAATGGATATTGTGTTTTTCTTTACAAATCGAGAAAGATATCAATAAAAGCCAAACGCCGAAAAAGATGATCTTATAAATAAAAGGTTTTTACTTTATCATCATCTGAAGCAGTAGCATAAGGTATTGTACCAAAACCTCTTCAATGGTAGTAAGATAATATATTTGAGAAGAAACGGCTAAAGATTGTTTTTCTAAAGATGATGGAATTCTGTTAAGAAAAGGACGATAGTCTAGAGGACCTCTTTTCTTATTTTATCACAAAAAGTTTCTCTTAAATTGGAGAATAGTTTGTTTCTTTGAAAATCGAGAAAGATATCCAAGTAAGTAAAATGGCAAAAAAAAAAAAAAAAACGATGATCTTATGAAAAAATCCCTTTTCTCTTTATCATCTGAAGCACTAGCATAAGGCACTATATCAAAAATCGTTGCATTAGTAGTAAGAAAATATAAGATGATGAAATTTTGTTAAGAAATTTAAATAAATCCTTAAATCACTTTACGAAGAAATGGCTGCAGATACTTTATCTTGAGATGATGAAATTCTATTAAGAAAATATATTAAATTCCTAAATAAATTTGTAAAGAAACGGTTAAAGGCTTTTCTTAAGTAATGGAATTCTGTTAACTTGAGATAATGAAATTATATTAAAAAAATAAATGAACTTTGTAAATTAATTTGTGAAGAATCGATTCAAGACTGATTTTCTTAAGATGATGCAATTCTGTTACGAAGTTTAATAAATCCTAAAGTTAATGTGCGAAAAAAACGGCTGAAGATTCCTTATCTTGAAATGATGAAATTCTATTACGAAAAAAAAAAATTTATTAATTTTCGAAGAAACGGTTCAATATTGGTTATCGTAAGATGATGGCATTAGTAGTTAAGAAATTTGAAGACCGCTTTTCTTAAGACGGTGGAATTCTGCTATGAAAATTAAACAAATTCTGAAGTTAATTCGCGAAGAAAATTCTATTGAGAAAATAAATTAGCTTCGTAAAATAATTTTTGAAAAAACGGATTAATATTGTTTATCGTAAGATGACGGCATTAGTAGTAAAATTTATTTCAGAAGAAACGGTGTAAGACTGCTTTTCTTAAGATGTTGGAAATCTGTTAGTAAACTTAAATAAATCCAGAAGTTAATTTGTGAAAAAAAAGGCTGAAGACTCCTTATCTTGATATGATGAAATTCTATTAAGAAACTGAATTAAATTCCTATATTTACTTGCGAAGAGACAGTTCCAGATTGTTGGACGTGAGATGATGGCTTTGTGTTAAGAGAATTAAATAAATTCTAAAGTTATTTGGGTAGAAAATTTTTGCGATTGGAGATGACAGCATTTTTGAAAAAAAATCTAAATTTGAATAATTTTAGTCCTTGACCACTTAAATGACACACAATCAGACTTCACCTGAAAGCCTTCAAACTGTGTCATTTATAGACTCATCTAGCATTGCAAGCCATATTTGATAGACAAGTCCATATCATCTCATCAATAAAACATATCATCTTTTTTTTTTCAATGCTGCTTTTACCCCAAAGCTGGCAAACCCAGCACACAACATTAAAATACTTTGCTCACAATTAATTTTAAAACCCATTATATAACTTTAGTATATGACTCTCTCTGTTCGTCCTTTTTTGTGCAGCTGCAAATCCTTGGCAAGCCTACCGCTTGGCCACTAAGCCTCTTACCCAGAAACCATTACAAATGGCCGGCCAACTGAGCCAAACGGCTGTCCACATCAAACCAAATTAACCAAATCAGCTGAAAAACACACAAAAAGCTCAACGCTGAAAAACTCGGACCATTCCATAATGCCCCACCCCCCATATATACCTACTATATATACATTATATATATGTACATATCTGCTATAAATCGCTTGCAGCTGGTGGAAGCTCAAAAATGCTATATATAAATGTACTTTTAATTTATGGCAAACAAATTTCAATTTAAATGGAAATTTTAATTTGGCTAATTAAGCGGCCAAAAAGAAAGCCTCAAATCAAATCAGCAAAGAATGCAAAATAGTAAAATATATATGGTTATACATTGCGTATGCGCAATTTAAATTTTTCAAATTGTAAATGCAGTTTTTATTTGGGATACACTGAGAGCAAAAGGTTAGATTTAATTATATAGAATAAATTTATGAAATTGAGAACTTTGTAGTAAGGTCATTAAATCTTTTGAGCTACTTTATGTGGAAAGAGTATTCCAATGTCGTTTATTATTTATTATATCAAATTCAACCACGTTCTACTCAACGTATACGTAATTTTTATTTTTCAGCTGCATTTTGTAGGTAATTAACGCATGAACGCCATATAATTAAAATTCAAATTTATATGGGTAATGGAAATAAAGATGGCTGACCCAGACCAGGGATGCATTGTCTGCTAACTGAATGCTGACTGACCATCATTATGTTGCACAGGTTTGCATTTCCATGTCATTCAAATCTGTCCAGTGTTATATCCTAGTTATGTGGTCAGTGCACAAAATGCAACCAACCGTGGCAGGAACAACTCATCTATTCTATTCTACAGGCTGGCAACAGGCTCTAAAACAAAATGGCCGCTGCACTTTTGCATTTGTTACAATTTCCGTGCGCTATATACTACGCATGCAGTACATATTTACATTTCTAATTATGGCCGACTGCATGACAATGGAAGCCATATATACATATATGTATATGTGTAGGTGTATATATGTACAAAATTTACACAACAAATTGAAAATAAATGCGCCGAGCTGATAATAATAATAATGCTGGTAGCCATTTTGTTTGCAACAGCATTTTGCATGATTAAAATTTGTAACTTAATAGAAGGGAAAGGGGAAGCAGCACTTAATTGATAAGAAAAGATAAGCAAAATGGCGGGGGAGCGCTTGGGTTGAAGCAAGAGATTAAAATAGATTTGAAATGTTATCGTTAATGGAATAGTTCGATAGAATGCATGGTTAGTAAATGCAAACAAGTGAAAATATGTTAGATATGATACTAAGCTATAATCAAATTAGTTGATAAATATATGTTGTAAATGGAAACGTATTTGAATAGAAAAGCAGAAATTTAAATAATTCGAGGGTAGAACAATATTTATTCAGAGCCTTTACAGGTACAGTAGCTACACGCATAATGATAAATGCAATATATTTTTATCAAAATTTCTAACTACTATTATTCATTAGGGAGCGCTCTGTTTAAAGTTATGGATCTCCATTGTAGTCCGCATAATATCAAATTTGGAAGATACTTTAAATATTTTTCTTTCAAAATAAAAAAAAAAATGTTTTTTTTGAATTTAATATTTTCTGTTAACCTCTGAGTTCCTTCCGCCTAAGAATAAACATTCTTACAGCCACAACATAACCAACAAACTATAACCATATTCCATAATTGAACGTCTTAAACTAAGATTTAAAATACATCAAAGATTACGTCTTCGAGATAACAATATTTTTTCCAATATTCTACAAATTTTCTTAAATCACTAAATTAGCACATAAAACAGAATCCACTTCTACTTGATGCCTAAGACGCTTACGATGATTTCCCATACCAGGCATACCAAACCATAAACTCGTAAATATTTGAATACGTGTCATAAAGTAGCTTGGCAATATTTTTTGGAAAAAAAAACCACCCTAAGCTATTTTAAGTGCCTAAATCTGCTTGCTATTCCAAAAAGTTGCCTCGGGCCACACACAAAGTCTGCTCCATATTTACTGTTTTCAACTAGAAGCCAACACTAACATCTTCATCATCATCATCTTCGTCAGCTTCAACATCATTATGAGGCAATTTCAAGCTGGCTAGGCAAATCTTTTACGCCAATCATTCAAAATTCTGACATTTCAATTGTCAAGCGTTGCAGTCTAGCAGAGAGAGATCTACGAACTACTTTGACTACTTGCTTTAAAAAATTTGAATTCAAATTTGAGATTATTTTTTTTCTATGCTTCTATTGCTAACCCAAAGGCAGAAAATCTAATTTTATAACGTTTTTCAATAATTTTTCATGCGCCAATGGCATAAAATTGCTCACAGCTATAACTATAGCTAGCTCTCTCTCTCTCGCTCTCTATTGCTGTAGTGCCTACTCTTTCGCACTAATGCTGCGTCCCACTCCCACCACTTTGTCATGTCATTGTGTGTGCGCAGTGAAAATGTCATGTCTCTGTCAAATATTTATTGTGTTGACTTGCATTTGACAACTTAATGAATTTTGCTCTTCGTAGTCCGCAAACACTTAGAAAACCGTTGCCAAAGTAGGCGTAGTAGTAGGCGGGGTTGCGCTCGGAATCTCTGGCAAATGGATTTCTAACTAAAAGTTAAAGAGATATTGATTTTTAGAAACAAGTCAATCAATAGTTTTGCCATAAGCTTGTTGTAGAAAGTAGGAATTTTTCAGATATAAACAGATGAAACTCTAGATTTTCAAAATGTCTTTCAAACCGATAGTTATGTATAAATTTTCCTAAATCATCTTCCTAAAATAAAGGAGATTTAAAAATCTTCAACAAGTCAATCGACAATTTCGAGAGAAACATGTTGTAGAAAGTAAGAATATTTCAGATATCAACAGATGAAACTTAAAATTTTAAAGTTATCTTTCAAGCCGAATGTTGTCTATAATTTTTCCTGAATCATCTTCTTAAAATTAAGGAGATTTAAAAATATTCAACAAGAAGAAGAAACTAAAGATTTTACAAAATGTCTTTCAAGTCTATACTCTATAAAATTATGCAGAATTATCTTTTAAAAATTAAGGAGATTAAAGAATCTTTAAGATTTGAGAGACGACTCTTTCAACTACATGCCAAGCGAAAAGCAAGTCATGTAGAAAAATTTACAAATGCTTCACAGACTTTCAAGATGACGCTTTCATTATAATATCAAGTTAAAAAAAATTAAGATTTCACAAAAATAAAGTTTTTAGAGAGATTTCTGGGATACCCCTGTTCGATATCTGAACTAGATGCATGAAATTGATATTTTTCAACTGAATAAAGACTGAAAAAGACATCCAAAGATTTGCCAAAATCATGTTTCCGATAGTAACAAAATTTTTAGCAATTTTATATCCCATCATCTGAGTCATCTTTGCCAAAAATCTCTTCTAAAATATATAGATTTGCAGGATGACGCTGCCAACAGATTTTGAGGCCACAAAAAAAAATTTCGAATTTCAGAAAACTACAAATTTTTGAGATTTTTCTGGCATACACCCTCTTCCATATCATTTTTTTTCGACTAAATATATAAAATATATCTTTTTCAATTTTGAGAGAAAATAAATCTATATATTTATCAGAATCATGTTTCAGATAGTAAGCATTTTCAGAGATTTCATATGCCATCATTTGGGTCCTCTTTGCCAAAAATCTCTCTTTAAAATATAGATTGGCAAGATGTCGCTTTTAACAGAATTTCAAGCAAAAAAAAAAATTAAGATTTGACAGAACTAAGTATTTTTGGGAGATTTTTAGCATATTCTTGTTTAATATCTTTTTATGAGCTAAATATATGAATGATATCTTATTAAACTGCTTTCTCAAGATTTCCAAGATTTATGTAAAAAGTAAGAATTTTTTTAGAGATATCAAAATGTGCCGAAAATCTCTTTGACAATAAAGATTTGGAAGATGCAGCTCTCTAAAAAATGGAAATAAGCTAAAAGCATTTTAAATATTTGCAAAAATATTTCAGACCTTTCTGAATTTGAGACAAAATCTCTTTCGAACGTCGGATTTTCAAGATGTCTCTTTCAACTGACTTTAAAATTAGATAACCGCAATCTAAAGATTAGCTAAAAAATTTTGCAATAATCTGCAGAGATTTCCAAATTTGTCTTTCAAACATTAGATTTGCACGAATACTCTTTGAACTGAGCTTAAAACCAGACAAACACAATCTGAAGATTTGCTAGAAGATTTCTAAAAATTTTGAAGATATTTCAAAATTTTAGAGAAAATGTCTTTCAAACATTTGCGAGGTCAACTGAACTTAAACCCAGCTTAACACATTTTAAAGAATTGCCAGAAGATTTGAAAAGCATTTTTAAGGCTTCCAAATTTGAGAATAAATCTCTATTACATCTTAGATTTGCAAAAAAAACCCTTTCAGTTGAACTTCAAACCAACAGAAATCTCTATCTTTGCCAGTATCATGTAGAAAGTATGAAATTGTCCGAGATTTTAAAATGTGCCAGAAATCTTTTTGGAACTTTAGATTTACAAGATAACTTTTTCAACTAAATTTCAAGCTAGAAACAATCTAAATATTCGCTAGCATTATGCAGAAAATATGAATTTTTCAGAGATATCGCAATGTAACAGAAAATATCGTTTAAGATTTCTCTCAACTGTATTACAAGCCCAAAGCCAAATAAAACCTTGCCAGCATTGCAGCTAGCCAACAACTTTTTCAAGATTTCATAGCTGTCAAGTGATTTTTGGCACAACCCTGCACATAAACATATTTCTTGTAATAGCTTCCCAGCAATTTATCAACATAAATTTAGCAGGCAATGCATTTTGTAGGCTCTCTAAGCAAGTAAAAATCACGGCAACAACTGGCGCCCTCTGGCGTGCGTTAAGCATACTTAAGTTTTAGTTCGTTTTTAGGGGGGGCGGCCTAAGGGTTTAGGGTTATGCAATGTGCCAAATTTCAACACTCAAACAACATCAACTTATTGAGCGCTTTATGAGAAAAGTTTTCAAAAAAAAAATATTGAGGGTAAGAAAAAAAATGGCCGCTACGTGCGCCGTCAAGCCATAAAATAGCTGGTTGGCAACTCTGGCTAAAGAAATAAAAACATATTTCAGACAAGAAACGAAACTTTTATTTTTATGCTGCAAAGGCAACAATAACAATAAGAGAACAAAAACTGAGCGCGGTTTCGACTTTTCCGAATTTTCATGTAATTTGCTTTTATGCTTTATCGCTTGCTTGATTTTTATTATGATTATTATCGTGGGAATTGCATGCCAAGTTTTTTGTTGATAAGTGTAATTTGGTTTTGGGGCACAGTTTTGTAAACTCTCCATGAGTTGACCATATATAAAGGTAGTGATTTATGAGGGTTGACTGTAGTAGGGGTACAAAACATTTATTTTATTTCTAGTTTGATGAGCTTGGACTGGACACTTTAGCCTTGAAATAGACTCAACTGGGTTAACTAAACGCTGATTTATTTATACGGCACAAAACGTTTTTAAGGCCCAGGAGAGTTTAAACCTAATGGCTCAAGTCATTTATATGCCAAGTGTATGACCTGCTATAATATATCAAAGGGTAATCAATTTTATAGCTATTACTCACGCACATATAAGTACTTTCTTCTCTAGGGTTTATTTATAGTCATATAGCTCAAGGGAAACTTACCTAAAAAGAGAAGAAGAAGAAAAGCATAAAATATTAGTTTTAAAATCTAAGAAAATTTAAATATAATGCAAACAAGAGCGCCACAAAGTATGCTATATCAATAACGCTCTCACAACTGATGGCCAACTATTTTTTATTTTGCCACAAAATGTAGCATCCACACATACCCCAGCTAAGGCTTAGTGTTGCACAACAACAACAATACAACAACACGAGAACCGTCAATGGTTTTCAACCGATAGGCTTAACTTAAACGAGCTACGCGCATAAACCGTCAATACACACACATATACACTGATATACACTCATACACTCCAACACACACTCGCTCATTCACACAGCTTAAGCTCTTTGGGGTTAAATTTGCCACACTAGACCACAAAAGGTTTAAACCTCAAGCAAAACAAAACACTCGCAAAAAACTGTAAACTTCCAAGTGCAGCAAATGGGCAAAAGTGCAACTCATGCTCAACGTTTGCTAAATGGTAAGTTATGGAGAGAGCGCAAGAGAGTGGCGGAGAGTGGAGAGAGGAGAGCTGTGTAGAACGTTGGCTTTGTGGCATGGGAATGTGACAGCAGCTATGCAAAAAGCATGAGAACAATGGCAAACGGGCTTAAGCCTCTGCTATGGGAGTTGCTGCTGCTGCTGCTCTCCGGACCACACTCTCCCAACCACCCACTACTCTCATATCGTTAAAAGTTCTTCAACAAAAGAAAGTTGAAAATGGCGTAAGAGCAACAACAACCACAATAGCAACACCTACAATTACACGTGTGTTGTGTGTGGCAACTGTGCTTTTATGCGTGTGTTGGTTTACGTTATAAGACAGTCTTTAACCCTTGGCAGGCAATGTTTTATTTAAAATGGAGAACCATTAAGATTGAGACATAGTAAGAAAGCTAACAAAAAAAAATATATTAAAATCCAAGAGAGTGATCGATGACTAGTTAAAGCTTCATATATTTGAAAGCTTAAAAATTAAATAATCATCTGAATTCTATTTAGATGATGAAATTTAGCTAAAGTCAAGGCGGCAAAGATATTCGAAATTCTTCGAAATAAAAAATTTCTTCTTAAATGGAATTCAGATGAACAAATTTAGCTAGAGTCAAGGGGACTAAGAAATTAATTTACTTTTTCATTTAACGATTAACAATTCTTCTATTTACTTGGTCTCAAAACGGGTCCAAATGACTAATTAACACTGAACCAATTAGTTCTTAATATTTAACAACGAATTTTCTCTGTGGCGGCTAAGCAAAACAATTTAACATTTTTATACCCTGTACCGTATGGTACCAAGGGTATATTAAGTTTGTGCAAGCCGAAAATGTATGTAACATATAGAAGGAGACGTCGGAGACACCCCAAAGTTACCTAAAGTATGATCAGGGTGAATAGAGAAGTCGATATACCCATGTCCGTCTGTCCGTCCGTCCGTCTGTCCGTCCGTGTGAACGCCTAGATCTCAGAGATGGTAAGAGCTAGAGTTACCAAACTTTCACATTAGATCCCATATTATTCCATAGGAGGCAAGTTTATTTTATTTTTTTGATATCGGGGATAAATTATATAGCTCCCATGGGGGTGTTTGAGACGACCTCGACAAATAAAAAGCGTTTTAGATGAATAATTCGTTTGTTTATGAAGATATCGTAACCAAATTTGGTATTCGAAAGTTTTTTATAGTTCCCAATCACTGTACCAAATTTGATCGAAATCGGTTGACTATATCATATAGCTCCCATAGGACCGATCGGCCAAAATAACTTTTTTAAAGAAAAATTCGCTATATTTCGTTTTTTAATAAAGATATCCTAACCAGATTTGGCGTTTGGAAATTTTTTAGACCACTGAAGCAATGTGCCAAATTTGAACAAAATCGGTTGACTATATCATATAGCTCCGATAGGTCCGATCTTCCAAAAAATCGATTTTTTAACAAAATTTGTTGTGTTTCGTTTGTTTGTTAAGATATTAGGACCAAATTTGACATTCGTGAGTATTTTATAGTTCCTAAGCACTGTACCAAATTTAATCCAAATCGTTTGACTAGATCATATAGCTCCCATAGGACCAATCGGTCCAAAAACACGTTTTTTATACAAAATTCGATGTGTTTTGTTTGTTTGTAAAGATATTTGAAATAAATTTGGCATTCATATCTTTTTTAAGGTATTTAAGCACTGTGTCAAATTTTATTGAAATCGGTTGACTATATCATATAGCTCCCATAGGAACGATCGGTCAAAAAAAAAATTTTTGCTTAAAAATTCTTGTTTCTGGTTTTTTGTGAAGAAATCGGACTTTATTACAAGCTAGTGGTACAGGGTATCCTAAAGTCGTTCGCGCCCGACTTTACGTCCGCCATTTTTCTCATAAAAAATGGGGCAACACTGTTTCTGCGAAGCTATTACTTTTTTGTTGACTGCGTAATGGGTTTAAAAATATGAAAAATGGTTCAAATTTGTACATAATATAATATGCGGAATTCTAGTTTTTAACGAAGCAAACGAATTTCTAGGTATTAATTCAAATTCATAATGATTTCTTTTTGTAATAGAAATTGACAACAGAAATTATGGGTTAAAAGGTTTATAATTTTGCTGCTATTTTATATTTTAACAAAATGAAGCAAAATTGTTCCTTTCGTACACAGGAACAGGTAATTTTTTGTTGACAGCTTCTAATTCTTCTTCCCCAAGATAGCTTTTATCTTGTTGATTCAAAATTAAGATTAATAAATTTTTGTAAAAATTACGGACATCAATCTTTTGGATTTATCTTTAGCTGCTGTTTTATTTTTCTATAAAAAAAATGGAACAACACTGTTTCAAATTCCACTTTTTTTTGTTGACTGAGTAGTGAGCTTAAAAATATCAAAAAGAGCCCAAAACTGAACGTTTTGTATTATGACGAATTCCAGCTTTAAATTCGTCTTAAGATGTCTACTGAATATCTTGGTATTGATTGAAGATGGGAATGATTTATTTTTGTAAGAAATTTGACAATAGAAATTACAGATATCTATGATTTAAATTTTTGCGGCTACTTTATTTTTCTACAAAAAAAATTAGCAGTGTTTCTGCGTAGCAATTACATTTTTGTTATTGACTGCGTACTGAGCTAAAAAAATACCAAAAACGGTCTCAAACCTGAACATAATGTATTACGCGGAATTCCAGTAATTCGATTAACGATAGTTACTGAATCTTTTGGAATTAAAATACGATTATAAAGGTTAAATTTTATTCAAAATTCTACAATAGACCAAATTGCAAGTCTCAACGGCTTATCTTTTGGTAAAAAGTGTAATTTATTTATTTTTTTTTTTTATTTTTTTTAATTTTTTTAAAGATTTCATTAACTGCTTTGAAGTTTCCTTTTGCAATTCTTTCCTTTAATAACATAAAATCTCAAAAGAGCTTGAAAATAATTGGCTTTTTAATAAGAATTTTTTTTTTTTAAGATTTTAACAATCATGAAGTATTATTATTTAGTAAATTTAATTATTGTCTAACAAAAAATAAATCTGTAATTTCTGTAAATAAAATATGAAAAACAAAAAAAAAAAAACATTAATATCCACAAAATAATAGCCTTTTCTATACTTTAAAATCGAGTCAGAATTTCCCTTGAAGATTCGAACCATCGAAACGAGATTTTTTTAAATCAAGAAGAAGCATGCAAAACGGTTTTTACTACACCTTTACCAACCTGAGTAGTTACTTTAAATATAGTAATATTATAATATAATATTCACTTAAAGCTTTATTAATAACTCAAAAGCGTCAACAAAGTGACCCAAGTGGGACCTAATAATATGCCCATAAATCTATTAATATTTCCACGTCCAGTCAATAGGTTCAAAGTGCCCCAACAAAAGAATCGTCAAGTTATTTCAAGCATTTCGCTCTTGGGCAAACTACTTTACTTTATTCAAAACCATTTAAGCAGGTAATTGCATTGAACATAATAATATTACATTTTCATGTTGGCCCTACAATGTCACAATATCAGGCACGATGTACCACAAAAGGGTTAAAAGGTCCTCGGTCCAGAGCCTGTGTAGTATTTTGTGCCACAAGCAAAAATACCAAATTCAAATTTAATGACCACGTAAAATAGACACACACAGGGATGCTTAAGTGTGTTTTTGTGTGAGTGTGTGTGTTGTTGCCGCAAATGGGCGTGGCACTGATGCTAGTTTAATGTTGGTTGTTGCCTGCTGAACTTCCTGTAGCAGGACTAAGCTTTGCTTTTGTTATTGGCATGCGTCTTTTTGCAATTGGATATGCTTTTTATGCCTTTTGGCTGTGTTAATGTTGACAATGCCAAGCTGCTGCTCATCTGTGTGTGTGTCTAAGTGTGTGTGTATGTGTGTGTGGCGACACTAATACACACACATAGATACAAGCAAACTTATAAACGAGTGTAGCCAAGGACATGGCATGCCTGCCTGGCAACATGCCCCACATGTTGATGAAGTGCTGTCATGGCGCGTCGTTAACTTCCCAGTCACCTAACCCGTCTACGTCCCCGCCCCACCCTGCCCATCATCTTCCTCAATTCCTTTTCGGTTTGCCCTGTGGCTTACATTGACAGCCATATTCCAGTGCTTACATACGCTAGGATACTACAGCCATTATACCCTTCATCAAACTCATCATCATCGTCATCATCTTTTGTTCTTTTTGCTTTAGTAAGCGTCATCTTCGCTATAATCATCATCATCTGTACTATAATCATCATCATCTGCTCGATTATCATCATCATCTTGCACATTGTCATTGCTTCATTGGTCACAGCGCACATTATCGGAGCACAGCTAACTTCTGTTACTTGATGGCTGAAGCAAACATTATACACTACTTGTTCGTGCCACAAGCGCCCTCCCTGCCGCACTGTGGCATCTATCTACTGCTACCTAACACTTTTTGCCGCTCGTTTGCTCTCGTTTTTATTGTCCGCTTGCTGGGGCATCCTTTTTTTTGTCTTTCTTCATCTCTACAGCTCTGACATATTTGCATTCCCCTTCATTTTGCTGTACGGATATACTGTGGCAAATTATGACATTGAAAATGCCTGCAACTAACCGTGACATGTGTGTGGCATGAGTATGTAAGTGCAACTTGCGCCATGCCCCGCCGTTTCTTTGTCTGAGAGAAGACTAGAAAAACACATATCCTTCTTGTCAGATGTCGGCAACTAGGTGACATTCAAGCTGCATATTATTGCATAATTTTAGACAATTTGCTTTGGCATATATATGACAAAAAAGGATAAGAAGAAAGCAATCTAGTTGTAGAAAGTTAATGCAGTCAAATTTGTCAGTAACATTTTTGCGAAATTGTTTTTGGCGGCAAGGACCTTAATCTATTTCAATAAAGCTCTTAAACCATCATTTGCAGCAGCTTTAGCTTTTACTTCGCTATTTCTTTATTTCCTTTTAATTTTCTCAACAATAGTAACCGTTACTTTCTTTGAGCATAAGAGAATAGGTAAAAGCGGCAACGTTTTCCAAGAAAACCAAATCTCCTTAGGGCACTTAAGGAGCGCTAAGAGCAGCAGCTAAATCTGATAACTGTTAAGCAAAGCTGTACTGTACTTTACATGCACTCTCTTCTCTCTCTCTTCGCTCTCTCTTCACTTTGAAATCTTTTATTTATGTATTTTTTATTTCTGTTTGCTGTTTTTTTGTTTTACTTATATTACTTTTTAGCACGTCTTTTCTGGGCTGCCATTTCAGGAGTATTTTTGCTGCATTGCCTTTTGCTTAAAGTATTTATGAAGTGCACTAAAAACAACAACACGAACAGCAACAACAACTGCAAGAGAAGCGCTCAAAAGCTGCAAAAAGTGTAGCACACTTTTCAGCGTCTTGCAACAGCTACACTTGTCCTTGCAGCGCGTCTTATATGGTTGTTGTTTTTTGTTGCAATTGTTGTTGCTGTTTTTGTTGTTGTCTGCGCCCATTTGCAAAAGGCAGTTGTTAAATTTTATTTTCATTACAAATGAGTTTGTTGTTTATGCGCAGAGAGTAAAGCAAAAAATAAAACCATACAACAAAATGAATCGAAAAAGTTTATATAGTAAAAAAAAGTTGGAAGCATGTTGATGGAATACTTGACTTAAGAAATACCCTGCGCTCTGGAGAACTTATTATAATCAACTAATGCTCTATTTGCTAAATTTTTCTTCTTACTATTTCCCAATCTCATGCGTCAACTTTTGGATATACTAAGTGAAATCTGTTGGGGTACATGAATCCATTGGATACCCTGTACCTATTTATTCCAGACTCCTACGCGATAGGACATATGGGGATAACAAGACATTGAAAAAAGGGGAACTAGAGCATAAGAATAACTTTATGATAAAATATTAAGCTACTTGCTCTTTAGGTTTCTGGACAAAAATAGTTAAATGGTAGATACTCTATAAAACCTTACACTGATAAAAAACAAAATGCTTGAATGTCAGATTTTTGCTCGTAAAATCGAAAATAGTGCCCAAAATTTTTTTCGTCTGCTTAAGAATGCGAAAAAAAAAACCATAAAAAGTTCTTTAAATTTAAAATATAGGTCGGAAAAAAAATTAAAAATGGTGTATAATGTTTTAAGTTAAGACATCTTAAGGAACAAATGTTTTTAATGAGAGAACGGCTTTTGGGATCGAAGTATTTTAATATTTATTTCTTATGATGAGATTGTTCAAGATTAAAGCTAGACAGAAGAAAGTTCAAAATATTAATTTCGTAATTTTAACAAACTAAAGAAAAATAAAAGATTTTAAAAGCTTTTTTTAAAACTTACTTTAAGATTTTTATTGTCATATTTAAAAAAGATATTCAAAATTTTTGATTAAGGTGTCACAGCGTACAAAAACCATAAAAAATATTCTTAAAACTTAAAATAAGCCGGAAAAAAATTTAAAAATTATAAACAAAGTTTTAAGGCTCATCTTTAAAAAAAAATGTTTAGAATGAGAGAAGCGCTTTCGGGATCCAATAATTTTAATATTTGTTCTAATAATAGAATGTTCAAAATTCAAGCTAGACAGAAAAAAATGAAATTTAAAAAAACTTGAAAAAAAAATAAAAGATTTTATTTTTAAAAGCAGCTTACTTTAAAATTTACTTTTGGTTAAATTTAAAAAAAAATCTTTTTTAATGCAAAATAATTTTTCTTAATATCTTAATAATTTTAATTTATTCCTAAATTGAGAATTTTATATTTATTTAAAACAAAAAATTATTATTTTAAGAATTTATATTTATTCAATTTTTGGAAGAACAAATCGAGAATGGAACAAAATCATTTTATATTTTATTTCTTTATTAGTGCAATTAATTGATTATTTTTTTAAGATTGCTTTATGAATTTTTGTATTTTAAGAATTTAAATCAAGAATGCTAAAAATCTTTATTTAAGAACCTTTTTGTTTTTGTCAATAACTTGAGTTTTTTGAAGAGTAACAATTTGGAGAACTGAAATTACTAAATATTTTTATAGAATTTGATGCTTGTCTAAAGTTTGATCAAATTTTTCCTTAATTAAGTTTTTTATAGTTTATTGCAAAAAACAAATTTTATATTTTAAGTATTATGGTTTTATTTTATATTTATAAAATTTTAGGAAGAAAAAAACAAGAATGCAAAAATAAAATTAATTTTAGATTTTATTTCTTTATTAGTGCAAAAAAAAACTTGATTTTTGAGAATTTATATTTATTGAAATTTTATATTTTATTTCTTTATTAGTGAAATTAATTGATTATTTTTTAAGATTGCTTTATGAATTTTTGTAGCTTAAGAAATTGAATCCAGATTGCTAAAAATCTTAATTAAGGAATATTTTTTGCCAATAATTTGAGACTTTTGAAGATGAATAATTTAAAGAGCTAAAATAAAGATTAATTACTTATAATCTTTAGGTTTTTATTTTTTGTCAGTGTATATTTAATTTTATATTTTTATTTACAGAATTTTTGGGCTTATTTAAAAAATAAAAATTGAGAAGTGAAAATAATCTTAATTAAAGATTTTATTTTTTTATCGGTTTTTTTTAAAAGGCTTGTTATTTTATTTTAAGAATTATAATTTTAAATACTAAAAATCTCAATTTAAGTTGATATTTTATAAGAATAATTTATTTTATTTTGAAGAATGCAAAATATCTTTATTTAAGATTTATTTTTTTTTTATCCATTTTTCTTTTCAGAGGGCTTATTATTATTTATATTAAGAGTTTAAATTTTAAATGCTAAAGAACTTAGTTTAAGATGTTATTTTTTCAAAAGTGCTCAATAAATTGATATTATTTAAGAATTAAAAAATATTTATTTAGTTGAAGACTGCTAAAATCGGAAATTTACGAATTTTTCTTCTACTTATTATTACCACTTTCCTTTGCAACAACTTCATATACTCTTTACACTTTGCCTAAAGTGTATAAAAATACAAAATACAATATAAAACTATATACATATTTTTTCTCCCGATTTTATTGTTGCCTTTAGATTGCTTTTTGCATTACCAATTTTGTGTCTATGTGTCGACATTTTAATGCATTTCATTTTGTTTCCCTTTTCGTTGTTTTTTTTTTTGTTATGCAATGAATTTTATTCCATTTGATTTCTTTGCTAAAATTTATGTGCATATGTTAAGGCGTTCATTTGATTCATGCATAATTATGCACACACACATACGCACACACACGCAGAGTAGTATATAAGCTTATATACATACATTGCCGTTAAGCCTCCATATAAATCATAGAACAAAAATTCCAGCACAAAAATATGAAAACTTGCAAATGCAATGATCAAAATGGCAATCAAGTTTTCCATACAAAATGGCCTCCTAAATTCAGTTACAGACAATACAAAAGCTTTGACTGTTAAATAATCAGTAGAATGTAACGGTAGTTTAACCCTAAAATTGAAAGAAAACTTTTTCGAAGCATTTAAGACCTTCTCAAATGCCAACCCGAAAACTTTGCACATTAAAAGTTACAAAAAAATATAAATGCCAGCCAAGTGACCAACAGAAATTAAATTTAAATGTGTGCAAAGCCAAAAAGTTTAAACATAACCATAAGCCAGGGCAGTACAGTAAAAACCCAAAAGTTTGAATGCCTGGAAATTGAAAGTTGGGAGCATAAAGAAGGAAGATGTAGCAAGGAAACTTATTTTCTAAGCAGGAATGTCTTTAGGGAAATCACATTAAAGTTTGACTCAAATGTTTTTTTTTAAAAATTACTTTTTTACTTCATGAGATTAAAATAAAAAAAAAATACGAATAATTGTATTCGAATTCGATCAGTGTCTGTAAATATATGAATTTAAAAATATCATTAAAAAGTTCACCCATCGGGCTAGATACGCGGATCAGTTATACCACCTATTTTTCTTTTCTAAATAAATTTACTGGTTTTTTTTCTATAATATCTAATGTCAACTGTGCTTAGTTGTACTCCTTAAATAAATAAATAAATAAATAAATAAATAAATAAATAAGTTGGCATAAATATAATCAAAAATATCGAAGAATATTTAAAAAAAAAATTAATAGTGTTAATATCTGAATAAAAGCTGGCTAAAATTAAATCTAAGAACATCAAAAAATAATTTTTAAAAAATTCGGCGTAAAATTATCAATTTTTTAACCCTATTTTCGGATTTGTTTTTCGCAGCAAGGCCGCATAAAAAAATATTTGGATCACAATTCATAAATATCGAAAAATATTTAAAATATTATTTCAGCGTAAATATTTGAATTAAAGCTGTCTTAAATTAAATCTGAGAATATCCAAAAATATTTTGAAAAAAGCAATCCGTGTCAAATTCGTGATTTTTTAAACCTATTTTGGCGATTTGTCCTAATTCATTTTATAAAATTTTTGGATTCGTTTTCCGCAGCACGGCCGTATAATAAATATTCAGATCACAATTCATAAATATCGAAGAATATTTAAAAATTTATTTCAGTGTAAATATCTGAATTAAATGGATTGAGCTTGAGTTTAATCTAAGAACATTAAAGAATATTCAAAAAAAAATTGTTTGTGTAAAATTCGTGCTTTTGAAACCTATTTTAGCTGTATTCATTTTAATTCAAATATATATAAAATATTATTTCAATGTTAATATCTGAATTAAAGTTGGCTTAAATCTAATCTTAGAATATTCAAGAATATTAAAAACAAAAAAGTCAGTGTAAAATTTTTGAATTTTTAAACCTATTTTGGCGATTTGTTTTAGTCCCTCTCGCAAAATAACAACAAATCCTAATAAAATGTTCGAATTCGTTACCCGCAGCACGGCCGTATTATAAATATTTAGATTAAAATTCAAAGGTCCGCCGTATTTGATGCGCCATCTTGTAATTTTTAAATTCTAACTCCAGATTCGTAATCAGCGACCCCGAAATCCCATATTTGCACACCCAACTTGTGCTATAATCACACTAATGAAATTCCTGCTTTTCGGCGGCCATTTTGAATGCGCCATTTTGATATTTTGAAAAATATAAATATACTTTAAATTATTTTAGTAGTCTGAATTTATAATATTTTTGTGTGCAATAAAATTGAAAATGAATATTTTATTAAGCAGTTACTCTATTTGGCGGCCATTTCAAAATATCAAATCTCTCCTAAGTCATAAAAAAGTAAAATTTGGTTAATTTGATAGAGATTGGCCCATATATTTTAAACTAAAACTACATTTAACATTCAAAACTCGACCATTTAGAGGCGTTATTTTGTAATTTTAAAATTCTAACTACAGATTCGTGATAGCGTTCCCGAAAACCCATATTTGCACAACCAATTCGACTATAATCACATACAATGATTTTCGGATTCGTTTTCTTAGATTTAAATTTAGAGTTCCGCCATCTTGCAATTTTTAAATTCTAATTCCAGATTCGTAATCAGTGACCCCAAAAACCCATATTTGCATACCCAACTCGTGCTAAAATCACACAAATGATTTTTCTGCTTTTCGGCGGCCATTTTGTATTCGCAATTTTTACATTTTGAAAAACTGATAAAATACTTATTAGCCAACAAAGTATCTGAACAGCGTATATTCATATTTTTCTGGGTAAATTAACGCTGAAGATTTTGTTAAGCAGTTACTATGATTTGGCAGCCATTGTAGCTCCGCCATTTTAAAATATCAAACCTCTCGTACATGCATGAAAGAGTCGAAGAGATGGCTAGTATTTTGAGCCCAAAAACTGATTTACTGATGGCTGATTCAAACTCGTTGGTTTTGACCAATGTTTTTTTTAACTATAACTAAATTTAAACTATAGCCGTTCCACTTTTTTGAGCGCCCACTGTACCACATATAAGCCAACTTAAGCTTGTCTGCGTATTGCCTGCGTCAGCTCAAAAGTCAATTGAGAGCAATTAAAAATAACTTGGCAGCTGCAAAAATATGTTATGCATTTTATTTGATATTCTTTTACTTTTATTTTGGTAACAAAGGAGCCAGTTAGAGCAGGAGTTGTAAAGGGTTCGAGGGGGCTAGAAACAAGAAGGCAATCTAAAATTATTTGCCGCTTGGTTGAGCCAACTCAAGAATGTGGCTAAAACGTGCGTATGTTGCGCTTGGCTGCATTTTGTTAAAACTCAAGTTGTAGTCAAAGCAATTGTTGCTGTAACTGCCACACTTTTGTGCCACAAGTTGTAGTTGCAAGAGCGGAGAGAGTGAGAGCTTGTAAGACCTGGTTGCAACTTTGTTGCATACTTTCTGGGGCGGCGCACTCGGATAACATTGAATTGCAGCTCAGCTAGCCAAAAGAATTAAAGGCGCTTTGCTGTAAAGCCAAAGCATAATAACATCACCGGAAATGGCGCAACAGTAACAACAATGGCTGACCGTAATACAAAATGGTGGCTGCACACAATATATAAGCGTGTGGGCGTGATAGTGGCGTGGCCACTGCTTACAAAATGGAGCAGCAAACACACACAACAACAACTAAAAGTGTGGCCATATCATAATTGTGCATGTTTCGGACCAGGAATTAATAGTCATATATATGTATATAGAGGCTATACATATGTATATAGAAGCTATACATATGCATTGTTATGACATAAGTACATTGTAGCTGTTGTTATTACTGTTGTTGTTGCTGTGGCGGCTGCTTTATGACAATGGCGCTGCCTAACGGTAATTAAAAGATTAATTTTTAATGCACGCTTAGTCAAAATGCGTTAGTGTAAGTGGAAGCGTGTGTGTAGCTGAGTTTGTATTGGTGAGTGTGTGTAAACTCTGCAGTACGTCATGTGTGTGTGCTGAACTTAGGAGGTATTTGAGTTTTGAATGAATGAATTGCATTCAAAATGGCGAATGAATCATTCACTCTGAAAACAGATTAAGCGCAATAGACAGAGATGGACTTAGTGAACTAACATACTAAATGACGTCAGCGAGAGTGATAAAATTTAAGTACTCTCTTTGCAAAGCGCTGCACTCATCTTCTTTCATTTATTTTTTACTGTACCCATCATTTTTGTACACCATAGAAACCAATCAGACTGAGAGTGTATATAGAAAAGAATCAGAATTCAATCTATTTGTAATTGTAAATTAGAGTACCGTACGTTGAAGGAGTGATTGCAAAATCTTTAGTACGCAATGTGTGAGCTGTACTTAAGCGAATACTAGAGGCCTGAATGAATGAGTGCATTCAAACTGGCAAAAGAATAATTTATTCTGAAAGCTCATTGAGAGCAATAGATCGACTTCGTCAACTATCATATAAATGGCGTCAGCGAGAATGAAAAATGTAAGTACTCTGCAAAGGGCTGTACTCATCTTTCTTCATTCCAGTTTTCTGAACCCTTTATTTCTGTACACCATTTTTATTGTACTCATTATTTTTGTAAAGCATAAAACCCAATCTCACTGCGAGTGTGTACACAACAGAATCAGAATTCTCTCTATTTGCTCCGTATGCGTGTACTTTACACCAAATTGGAGTACAGTTCGGTACAGGAGCGGATTCTGTTGTCCAGCGGTGGCAATTAACCCAAAAAAATTACGCAATTTACATTTAGTGAAACGATAAAGATCTACTGCACCCTGGTAGTTCAGAAAATTAAATACAAAACTTAAGTCCACATCCAGTGGGTCGAAAGAGAACTAGTTCCACATCACGAACTAAGTGATAGTGCTGCAGACATCTTAGCAATAAATATTTACTCCCCACCAGGACTTCAAAACATAAAATACTTAATTTAAGTCCCCATCGAGTGGCTCACACAAAAACTAGTTCCAACTCATTGACTAGTTCACGGTACTGTAGCGAACTTATGAAGCGTGTTCTACCAATTTGGAACCGCTGCATTGTAATTTATGCTTGGTGAGCTATATTTTTTTTTTTTACTCAGCTGGTCGCCATTTTTATGCCTCCATTTCGCACATTTCTCTGGCTGTCCTTTTTTTGTTTACCTTTTTTTATAACGCGTGTAGGGTCATTTTTTTTCGCAATTTTTGCCTGCAACTTAAATTTTTAATCAAGTTTGTCGTTCGCGCTGATTTTTCAACCTTCAAAATAAAAGTAAATAAAATAAAAGCAAAAAAAAAAAGTAACAGAAAAAATTCTACGCGTGCGAAAGTTATGCGCCCTACAGCAACAACAAAAAAATAAAAATCAAAATAAAAAGGTAGTCAATTAAATATTAAACGATGAAATATTGTGCATACTTCATTTGGGTTACCGTGTATGTTATATATAGTATAGTATATACGTATATATGAGTGCTATATACTATATATAGTGCGCATAAAAAATGGTTGCTGTGGCGAGCAAATGAAAAGCGCGTTAAGTGAAAAACTTGGCGAGCAGAGCAATTGGAAAATATATTTTAAACAAGCTTGAAAAGGTGCATTAAGTGGTAAAAAGTTGAAATAAAAGCACGAGAAATAAAAGTAATAATAAAAACCTCAGCGGGAACAGTAATAATAATAATAATAATAAAGTTGGTATATTAGTAACCAAGGTAACTTTTTAAGCAGTAATGGTTAATTATAATAGAAAGAAATTTAAAAGGAATTTAATATGGTAGGAAAATAATAAAAAGGAAATAAAGTAAATGTTTATTTTTTAGCTAGAAATGAAAGCAAGAAGTAATTAACAAACGAATCAAATTCTAGAGATTTTGTATATAGGCACTGTGGCTCGAAATTTGTATCAAAATTTATTTAGCTAAACGCAATGCGTAGGTAAAACTCTGCATTTATATACGGCCTAGATCTTAATTAGCTAAAGTAGGGCACATCTGCCCACATCAGTGCTGTAAAGAACGTCAACATCTACCTACCTATGTGTACATTGAAACCATTTTTTTCAGGAAATATTTAGTAATTGAAACTGCCCGCGCTGAATGCTTTCCAGCAATTTGGTTATTTTAAGTTGAGAGAAATGTTCTTAATTATAATATTACATTCTTAACCTTGTGCAATTCTTCTGCATTTCTAGATTACGATTAAGTTTGATAAAGAAAAAAATACTTTCCAGCTATTTTTTTAAGTTGGAAGAAATGCCCTTAATTATAATGAGAAATTCTTAAATTTATGCAATTCTTCAGCTTTTTTAGATTAAGATGAAGTTCGACTGCGATAAAGAAAAAAAGTACGTAGAACAACGGTTCTCTTAATAAATTGCGGCATGGAATGATCTTTTAAAAAAATATTTTTTTTTAAATATCATATAAACATCACGTTTTTAGCTCTCCTACATGTGTGAGCCTCTTTCGCCTTTTCAGTTATTTCAGAATTTGAA
The DNA here is from genome assembly GCA_037043745.1 of Chymomyza amoena. Classification (NCBI taxonomy): domain Eukaryota; kingdom Metazoa; phylum Arthropoda; class Insecta; order Diptera; family Drosophilidae; genus Chymomyza; species Chymomyza amoena. The sequence goes on from JBAMAX010002560.1 coordinate 150,215, forward strand.
GAATTTCTACTTTTTATTCTTCAGGAGTATAATGCTGGTTTGAAGATGAATTTAGAAGTAGATTGAGGCAGTTCGAACTCATGTTTTCTAAAATTATGAGCCTTTTTTCACCATCCTTTCTGTTCGTATTTATTTTTTGAAGGAAATACCATCATATAATAAATTCTTAAATTAAGCAATCCGTACCTAAAGGGAATACCGAAAATAACAATCCGAAAATAATAATCGTGCGCTCAGCACAAGGATTAATCAAAGAATATTTTTGACGAATTGATTTATTCTCACATCAGTTTCAAGGCACATTAAAATTCATTTGGTGAATTGATACGTTGGGTTTCGAAACGATAGAATTTCGCTGCTTAGTTTTAATTGTATTATCGAATTGAAAGTAAAGCCACTTGTGCAAAGTGTGAATAAATTTCAAATGTAAATAAGTACCAACGAAAAATAATAAGTGCAAATTAAAATTTCGGAAAAGTTTGCTGTTTTTTCTTGGAAGCGACTTGTAGCCAAGCCATTTCCGGCTCAAACCCAAGAGCCGTTTGGTAAACAAGCTGTTTCTAATGGTAGAGTCATATAATTGGTTTTGATTTTATTTTAAGCTAGATAAACATGAAGTATGGGATCAGTGTAAGTGGGGGTAAGTGGTTTGAAGTAGATAAATAAACACCCAGAACCCCCTTAAAGGGGAATGAGCTTACGATGGTGGAAAATAGATGAGTGCACAGGAGCAGGCTTCTTCTCAGAAGAGCTTTCGACAAAGCTTTCATTCCACCTCCCCGACTGGTGTAGCTAGACTTATTTGTACCTTGGATGGAAGTCCAAGGAACATTGTAATTCTTGACGATAGTCAGCTCTGTCATTGCATGCCATAAAGAGTAAACTGTTACGTAACACGACGCTAGCGCTCAATCCTATCCATCACCACTCAAAAACACTCTGCTGGGTTTTCGGGTCACTCAGGTGTCCCTGGTAACGAGGACTTAAAAAGATCCATACAGGTCGTCATAACCCAAATCGGGGAGTCGGCTAGAGCTCTGGTGGAAAGAGACCGCACCATGATGTCCGACTGTCGCATCTCACGAGCACTCTGGCCGAGATATGATCCAAAGCGAACATCTGAACTCCTGCGCTTCCATAAAAACAGAACTAGGATGGTGGTAGGCGTTGTAACTGAGTTTACACGTTCCCCACCACGATGGAGATATGAGGAATATACAGTTAACTGCTATGCGACCGCCCGGTTCTCTTAGAAGACGAACCCAGTTTCTGGGTAAACCATTCTTTGAGGATTTGGGTAGTGTAGCCTATGTGCCCATAGCGGATCTGGCTGCTTTCGTCGAATTCCCAAAAAGGGTCTGCAACATGAGAGACTAAGGCGATTACGGATGTACAGTTTTTGATCCTCCTCCACAATCCCTTCCTTCCTTCAATTCCTTTCCACCCCTTCTATTTATTAGGCAACACAATGGACCTCATGATCCCTGGATGATCTCAGTCCCTATCTCAGCTGCCTATACAACCTAGCCTAAGCTAAGACTTTTAAACGACTGATTATTGTTGATAAGGTTGTTGGATTAGCACATCTGCAGCCTGTTTAGAGCTGTTCACGTCGTTAGTCAGGCACTTCTGCATTTCAGCACAAAAAGTGCCAAAAGTTTAGAATTGGAAAAATCGGCATGTGGCTGATATTAAAATTCTAGTTACTAGAAACAATTTGTATTTTTTTGGATTAAAACAGAATTTTTTATAAAACTTGTACATAAAAGAACAAATCATATAAAAGTAGCTCATAAAAAACCTAATTCCCTGTACATAAATTTGTAAACACGCATTCAAATATTAATAAACTTAGTTGCATATGAATTAGCATTTGAGTATAACTTTTTTTTTGCATTGTTTAGTTTTATAAAGCTTTTAAGAGTATTAAGTACTTAATAAACCCACCAGCGCTCTGATATGACCAACTATTTACATAAACAATAATATTTAGTATTTATTTATCTAGATTTTTATGTAAATAAGCAAGCTGCCAATTTATATGCAGGTTTTAAAAGCTTAGCCACGCATTTTTGTGTTTATTGCCAGCTATTTATATATTTTTAATAATAAAGTATTTATATGGCATATTTTGAATTTAACGCATAATTTAAATTTCAGGAATCATAAAATAAATACAAAAAAAAATACTAAAATATGCACCAATTAATAAAATTTATAGTACGCAGTTAACAAATTTGGTCCATTAGTTTTGGAAAATTTAAAATATGACCAGCTGCTGGGCAGATTAGTGACTAATAACATTCATTAGAGTATCCCGGTAGAGTCCAAGTACCCCTCCTCACTCCCACCTAGCCCGTCAGATTTTGTATTAGCGCACATTAATCGCCATTTTGTGCTCATTTCTCTTTATGCTGCTTATCGCTCAGTTGCAAGCAACATTAATATTCTACAAATTGCTCAGTTGACTTGACTTTCTCTCTTCCGCCCCTCGCTCTCTCCCGCTCTTTGCCTGTTTTTCTTTATCTTCTTCTAAGCGCAAAGGTAAAGCGCGCGCATAATTAGCTGTAAATACAGCACAGGAAAAAAGAAGCAATAACAATAACAAAAAGTCAAGCAGCCAATTAGAGAGTCATGCACATGCGAGGGTTGCTCAAAAAGTTTGAAGGAATTAATAATTTCGCCATTTCGGGGATTGCCACCTTGCCGCGGTGAGAGGGCTTATTAGGGGCGATGAAGAGAGAGAGCGATGCCGGCGTTAGCATAGCTATCGGTAGGGCCATCCATGCCGGTAAGGTCGAGGAAGAGTCCTGAAGCTAAGAGCAGTCCACAACAAACCCTGATGCCTTTTTGGCAGCCAAATTGCCATCAGGTAAGCGTCTGTTGCCCCACATCAGGGGCGCCTTCTAACTAAAGAATCTTTAAACCCATCACTCATTGATTCTCATAAAATATGTCAGAATAACATGGAACAAAACCATAATGGAAACATGTCTCCAAGGCGTACCCAACAATTATTGGTCAATTCCGGTAGTCAGCACAGAGGATTTGGTCGTGCTTATTTTACGTTATAACGACAACACGATGAATGTAACCAAGAGGTTCTATGCTCCACTTAGGAGTCCAGAATCGGTAGTAGTAGTAGTGGTAATGTTTAAGCAAAATATCGAGTATCGAGCCTTCTTCGAGTTCGTTTCCAAAACTCAACTTTTCAAACCCACCTCGCATGCCATACATGACGTTGGTTGTGTGTGTGTTCATTGCACACTTTACCCCAAACGGGCCGCTCAACCAAATAAACTTGACAAATTACACGCAAGGCTGAGCTCTCTTTGGAGGGTTTTGAAATTTTTTTTTCAAAGCGTAAACGAAATTTGTAATATAATATACCGACAACAACAACCACAGCAACTACAACAACAACGAACCAACCAATATGCAAAACGCAATTGTCATCTAAAGTTGTTTATGGAAAAAGCGTCAAAGTCGGTGTTGTTGCGGGTTTCGGGGAGGGAGCATTCGATATGCATTGTTACGTGCTCATTGCAATTCCAAATGTCTGATCAAAGCAACGTTGATCCAAAGTGTTTTGGAACATTTCGTTGTTGTTGTTGGGACTGGTGTTAGCCAAGCGTGTATGATATGACGACGCAGTTTCTAAATGACGTACACCTATGTAAGTTTATAGAAATAGTTTTATATAGCATGTTTAGCAGAATGTCATAATATAGGGTGTTTCGTAGATTGCGTTTTGTCAGCTAATCAAGTGAATTGGGCATATAATTAAATTTGATAGATAGAGTCACTTCAGTTCCCCCTTTTTAGCTCTAGCTCTCAAATGTCCACACAATATAAAAATTTTCATTGTCATTGCACGATACATTTTGATAGTATTTATAAATAATCGTCCGCGCTCCGGAAAACCCTTGTACGGTGTCGAAAGATTCTGAAAGGGCTCTCTGTTGGGCATCAGCTATCTACAAATAGTCTCCATTGTCTTGGGGTGTAGAAGTGTAGGGGAGAGATAACACCTTATTCTAGAGCTAATCGGGTTATGCATTGTGCATAGACGCTGAAGGAGTCTGGTTCTTAGCCGAAACCCTCCTCACCTTTGGCTCATAGCACCACAACCGGGCCTCTCGACCAACAAAACTGATACTCTTCAAGACGCTCATCTTACTTGTGCGCTTATAAGGTGCAGAAGCTGTGGGTTGTGTCGCGAGCAGATGCATCTGATCTTGGGGTGTTCGAGAGAAAAATTCTTTGTAAAATCTTCGGTCGCATACGGATGAATAACTACTGTACGAGCTCTACGATGACATAGATGTTGTCTAGCACATCACAATGCAACGCTGCGCTGGCTCGGTCATGTCGTACGTATGGTTAACGATGCTCCAGCGATAAAGGTATTCGAAGCGAAAGCCGCCGAAAGAAGACGAAGGGGACAACCACGACTCCGATGGAAAGATCAAGTAGAGGTGAACCTCCCTTGGTATTTCTAAATGGGAAGGAACGTGCGCAAAGCAGGGGCGCCTGACGAGAGCTGTTGAGGTCGGCCGTTAACCGAGAACGGGTTGTCATGGGCACAAAATGCATGAATAAAAAGATATATTCCGATTCTTGAACTAAAAAGAGAGTTTGAACGATCAAGTTGGTATTGCGCAATAGGGTAAGCAGCGAATGAGCCATAACCCTTAGTCACACAAACGGCTGATGCAACCCACTAAGCTCACTCTTTGGGCCTTTACGCACTGCGAGATTCCGTCAGCGACATCAATAGAACTTTTAGAGATGAGAACACCCCAGGGGATAACCGAGCTACAGCCAATCCCTCCTCTCCGGCGGCTTGCACATCAATTCTGGGGATGCCAATTTTATGCCTAAATAATGAACATTCATACACACAGACGATCCACAAATAAAAGAAAAAGTCAATAAAGATTTTTACCCATGCCCTTTCGGAATGCAGATCAACTTGCTACTAGAAGTAACCTTCAGAATACACCGACTTTAGACGGCCAAAAACTACCCTTTCGGAATACGTAACATCTTCCTACTATAAGAAACCGCCAGAAATACCCTTTCGGAATACGTAACATCTTCCCACTACAAGAAGAAACCTCTAGAAACCAGAATAAACTGACTCAAGACTGCCTTCACGTTTTTTGACGATTGAATTGAAATTTCAGCAGCTTGTTTCTAACGTTCAGCATGACAACGTTAGAGATGTCCTCGAAAAAAAGCACCCTCTATCTAAAGCCAAAATGTTTTCATGCTGAGTACTCACCATTTGACATTGACTGCCTGAACTAATAACCGCAAAAACCTAAAACCTGATTAAGCTGCGGTTAATGAGCCAACAAAACAGATTCAGATACAGATATCTAACTCCGTGTGTTTGTTTTGGGGAGCGTGTATGGAGGAAGCGTGTGGCATATCAGTTAACGCCAAGTGTTGGCTTCCCATGTTGCACAAGTGTCTTTTGTGGCCGCAACTTTTGTCTTATCTAGCCGCCGCCACAGCTGCCGCTGCGCTCTGTGCTTGACATTGTGGTAAGTATCTAGTGGTAATGTGGGAAGCAACCCACCTTGCCTTATAGACAAGGTGACAGACACAACACTGTAAACTGATACAAAAATGTCAAATTTGAAATTTTACTCATATAACATTTCCTTCTTTTGTCAAAATTCGATAATTTTATAAAAGCTGAGCAATTAGGTCTAAAAGCAATAGGTCGGAAAGTTATAAAAAAAATTAAAATTTACCGTAATGAGTTTTGCTAAAGTTTCGACACAGAAATCAGCTTCCATAGAACCAAAACAATTGCAGCGGCGTGCGTCCGGTAGATATCGCCGTGCCAGCGTGCATCTTTTAGATAAAGGCGGCAAGCAGAAACGCGGTATCAAGCGGCGCGAGAAAGGTGGCAACAGCCTGACAGCTAGTGCTTGGGATGAGTATGAGCCGGTATGGCGTCAAGTGGACGATTATATACAACAAAATCCATCGCTCGATGACATCAGCATTGATATGGTGCAGCGGCCAATAATGCCACGTTTGGAGCTGGATGGAGTTAGCGTAACGCCCGGTGTACTCGTGAGCCGAGCCACCATTTGTGTTGAACACTGTCATTTTCCCTTGGTTGCCAAAATTGCAAAACAATTGGGTTATACGCATGTGCCCGAGCATCGTTTGTGGAACGTGCAATGGAGCGATGGTTCGCCACATCAGGATCAATTTAAGTCATTGAAGAGATTTCAACAGATCAATCATTTTCCGGGCATATCGGAAATATGTCGCAAGGATTTGTTGTCGCGAAACTTAAATCGCATGCTAAAATTGTATCCAGGAGATTATCGCATATTTCCCAAAACCTGGCTACTGCCAACTGAGTAAGCTTAAGTTTAGTCTGAACTTCTAACTGCTAACTTCTTGTCTTTTTACAGCGCCTATGATGTGGCCGCCTATGCGAGTCGCCACAAACGCACCTATATATTAAAGCCATATTCGGCTGGGCAAGGACGCGGCATTTGGTTGGCCACGGATCTCAAGTCCGTTAGCAAGCGTGACAAACTCATTTGCCAGACCTATCTGGAACGGGTAAGCGCTCAAAAAGTTTAAACTAAAGACCTCTGTTCATCCTGATTCCTTTCAGCCACTGCTGATTGATGGCTACAAATTCGACTTGCGTGTTTATACGCTCCTTACCAGCGTCGATCCTTTGCGCATCTTTGTCTACAATGAGGGATTATCGCGCTTTGCCACGCACAAATATGTTCCACCCACCATGGGCAACAGCCACAATGTCTACATGCATCTGACCAATTATTGTCTAAATCGTCGCAACTCCAAGTACGATATGGGTGGCGGCGATGAGGGCGGCAGCAAGCGCAATCTGGGCTTTTTCAATAAATGGATGAAGACGCATGGTTACGATTCGGGCGAGTTTTGGGCCAGCGTCGATGATGCCATCATCAAGACTGTGATTAGCGCTTTGCCAACACTGAAGCATAACTACAATGCATGCTTTCCCAGGCATGACAAGATTAAGGCTTGCTTTCAGCTGCTGGGATTCGACATACTTGTCGATTGGAAACTCAAGCCGTATATACTGGAGGTTAATCATACGCCTAGCCTGTATGCGGATCAGCAAGTGGATCATGATATTAAGCGACCCTTAATAAGAGATACGCTTGGCATGCTCACTAATGTCCTGGTGGATAAGGAGCAGATTATACGCGAGGATCGCACCGCGCTCAAAAAGCGACTCATGCGTCAGGTCTATTATCGCAAGCAAGGTGGACAACAAAGAGGGCGTACGCCACCCAAAGACAGCAAAGAATCCAAAGAGCCCAGCTCGGAAGTGCGAGCCTGCTCGCTAGGCGCTTTGGCCCAGCAAATAGCCTGGGAGGAAAGTCATTTGGGTAACTATCGACGCGTCATGCCGCCCACAGATTCGGAAAAAGTAAACTACTACTGCAAGTTCTATGAACAGCGCACGCTCAAGCGTAAAGTAACAACCACCGCGTATTCGGACACCGCCACCAGCAGACATCGTGAGCTGCTCGCACGTCAGCAAATCCAAAAGAAAAGGCAGCAGCAAATTGTAGAGCTACGCAAGCAGGTTGAGTCGAAGGCTAATCTGAGATGGGTACCAAAAAAATTATCCCAACTGAATCCTACACTGACCAATGCTCACCCAAGCGTGGGACGTGCTAAGCCACGTGTTCAAAAACTTTGTCTGCAGCGCGTAAAGGAGCAAGAGAAACAGGGCAACAAGGTGCGTTCACGCATAGAAGAGCGTGCAAAGTTGCAAAAGCTGCAGAGGCAGATGCTCTTGCTGCGCAAGGGCTCATCAAACGTTTTTAGGAGCAACATCTCCATAAACAAGCACATTAAAAGCGTCAACTCTCTGCTTAGTAAGAAGACCAAAAGCAGCAACACGCTCAACAAAAATAACAAGTCCAAGAAGAAGTCTAAGCGACAAAGGGAACTCGAGCTAGAGGCACAAGGAGACGCCAAGTTCTTGGCGGAGCATGCAGTACGTCAGCCGGCTGGCACTATACCAGAAATAACTTTAGAAGACAATCCACCGATTTGCGAGCGCCCCAAATTAATGAACAGACGACTAGAGACAACTGAACAGTTGATAAGCTACGAAAGACAATGGATGCCACAAAACATACATGAAGAGGAAGAAGAATATCATCAAGACTGGCGACGCGAACGCAATAAAGAAGTGGAGCACTCCAAATTCAAAGAGCTAGTAAGTTGATTAAGTATCCGCATCTTCTTGTAACATACTATAATGTCACATAATTTTTCAGGTTTTTACTCAAATGCTCAGACACGGTCAAATCACCAAAACTGACATCAAGGTGTTTCCTATCTTGCTGTGTAAAATATTACAGAACAACCCAAACAAGCTTATGGTGCAACCAGAACAATCCGAATTTTGACGTATGGGATACTCGGGTTTGGCGCTGTTTCTGTAAAATTTCCGATTATTCGACTTGTTAGTGTCTGGTCTATATAATTGTTGTTTTGGCTTTTGCAAATTGTATGTACATAATTTTTTCACAATTTTTGGGAGTCATATCGAAATTGTTTAAAAGTCCTTCGTCATAAATGTTTCATAGCAATAGAACAATAACAAGCATCACGAAATGTGTTTTATTTCGAAAAATGGTTCGCGTATTGAAAGGCATTTGAGAGGAATAAGTTCAATTAAAGTTGACGACTATTGCCATCAATAGAGATGTAGAGAGATGTAATACTCATTTTGGGAGAAGTCTCACAAACGCTTAAACCCAAAAGCCAGTTGAGAGAAATAGGTATTGATTGCAGACGTACATTCAGTTTAAACGGAGGAGAAATAGAGAGATCCAAGACTCATTCTGGCAGAGGTCTCCTAAAGACAGTTGAGAGAAGTAGGCCTTTTGCATTGCAGACGAACATTCAGTTTAAACTGAAGACTTCCGCGTTCAATAGAGTAATAGGGATCCAATACTCATGTTGGGAGACATCTCTGAAAAATAGAAGATATATCTGTCAATAGTTGACCCATTAAAAATCGTCGTAGATTGGTTGCTTGTCTCTGTTCCCATTGAATCAAGGGTATTCAACACGTGTGCTTCTTAGAGACTAGGCAGAAGGAAGTCTAGTCTACATTGCTTATCATAACCCAGGCTATAATTCTGTTACGATCGATTGTAAGGAACAAACTGCCATCAAGGAGGTCAAGCTACGTCGTACCCAGATGGCTCGAATGCGGAAGAAGGCACAGGAGTGGGAGATTTCGCGAAAGAGCTACTGATGCTTTTTTAATCAAAATTGCTTATCATAATCTCACCGATAGCTTCGTTACGATAGATTGTAAGAAGCAAACTCCCATCCGAAAGAACAAACCCACGATCTATCCAGATGTCTGTAGTGCGAAAGAAGGCACAGGATTAGGAGTTCTCGAAAGAGCGACCTAAGCAGCATTCATTCCGCCTTCTTCAATGATACCACATATTTCAACAATCTACCTAGATAGCTCAAAAGAAGCCAACGGAACGGGAGTTATCTCGAAAGAGCTACAGAAGCGGCTGTTAATCCGCCTACCTCACTGATGCAGCGAATTTTAAGCCGGGATATAAGGAGTCACAGAACATCCCAATAGGTAAAGCAACCAGCAGCCCTTAATTACCATCCTCTAAGCAACAGGGAACAAGGGCATACCCATTATAATGATAGAAGTATTAAAGGAGATAGCGTTCTTCGACATCTTACTCTGTTCCCTCGTAGGTGAATTTTGAGGTTTCTAACTAGGCTCAATGGAGCATCGTCATGCGTCATGATGTGTCCACGGCATCGACTGTATCAACGAATTTCACCATATTTCATCCTCCAGCATGATTCATTTCCCTACTTTTCTTCGGTATCCAACCCCAGCTGCCCACGTATCTCCATCGAATCAGCAATTTTTCGCAAAATACACTTAATTCATAAAAATCCACCTTTCTTCCACATAATATGCTTTTGTGTGCTTTCAGCTGAAAAACAGCTCATCGATTTGTCAACCGACTGACTTGCCACCTGATGGCACGCCCACTCTCTTATCCCTGGCCTGAAAGCCTCTTTGTGCTGCATGCATAAACAAAATGCAATACAAAGCGCGGGAGCCTTCAAACTTGCATTATTGAAAAGTAAATCCAAACAGAGCCCACCTCCAATTCTTGCCACGGCTTACAGCCCTACACAGGAGAAGAAGGAGTGGGTTGCACAACATATGCAAATCGTGCAACACACAACCCATACCACACAAACACACATGTATTATGCATATATGGCGACTTCTAATGGCATGTGGCAGGCTAAGGATCTGACAGGCGTAACTCTATTGGCGTCTATGGCTTTGGCTTTTGCCATCACCGCCGCCTACAGGGTTGCCATGTCCTTCACTGGGTAATTCTTTATACTCTTTTGCTCTCTGCTTTTTTTGCGGCTGCCCCTGCTGCTTAGGGGCAAGCTTGCTGCTGTGCGTGTGCATGCAACGCCACGCATTATGTTTGCAGCAGAAATCCTGCTGATTCCTATTCTGTTGCTGCTGCTGCAGCATGTGTCACATATTGCAAAATCTGCTGCTGCATTCTTGGGCTTTGGCTTATATGTTGCATGTTGGCGCGCACTCTCTCTCACTCTCCCCATCTCTCAATCTGTCTGTCTCCTCTCTCTGTGCCACGTTTGCAACAAAGTCGAACATCATTCTGATAAGCCGCTTCAAAGTGGGTTTTACATATGCCAAGCCCAGCGTAGTTGTTGTTTTTGTTGCTATTGTTGGGTCAGGGTTGTTGCGAGTTGCAAGTGGGTGTGGCACATGTGCTTAATATTTTATTGAACATTGTTGTGCCTCATAGTTCCAGAGCACCCTTTTTTTTTGTCTTGTGCGCTTTAACTTGGCTAAACGGCAACTTTAACTTTAAGCTCATTTTGAGCAAACTTTTCCTATATGGCTGGCTTTGGCTCAATCTGTTCGCTGCTAAGTCCTGCATCCTGCGTCCTGCTGCTATTGTTTGGCTTGCCACATTGTGTGGCACTGCACACATATGCAATAAAAACAGCAACAACAACTATGTACAAAGCCAGCAAATTTTCTTTGATGCTTTCAGTGTCGTCTTATTAAAAAGTTTTTAATCTTATCCCAGAGTTACTTGTTTTGTTAGGGTTGCATCCTGGAGTTTTTTTTTTCTTCTTTTTCGTCCTTTTTATCTTATTTGATAAGCTGCTGCTTCGGCAGCCGGAAATGAGCAAGTGCAAAACACTGGAAAAAGTTTAGTCCTACTTCTAGTCATAGTTCACTTTAGTTTTAAAACAAATTCGTAAGGACTTTGTGTGCTTAGTTATAGTATGTGCCTGGCTGACAAAAGTTCCGACATCTATTAGAGGTCGTTTAGTTTGTGATTAGTTAGCAGCAAGTCAGGCGTATGATGGATACGTTGTATGTATGTATGTAACATGAACAAGTTCGAAGGATCTACACAGTAAGAACAAGACATATAGCTGCCTTGTTAGCACACTACTGAAAAGTGTGAAAATTACAAGTTTATTTGTGTCAAACTAGTGTTGGTAAATTGTTACGAAAAGTTCCAAAACTGTTTGGCACAATAGTAGAGCAGAGAGTGGCAAAAAGTAAAAAAAAGTGAGAGTTAAACTAATCCACTATTATATAAACGACACAGTAAGATAAAATTAATGCCCAAAAAGATGATAACAACATAAACTAACGATCCAGTTATTTTTTAAACTCATGTAACTCGGCTAACTCTCAAAAAAATTTGAAGCGAGTTTTGCTAATAACCTATTTAGTTCTTACATAGTTCTTCTAGCAAATAATTCCCAACTTTCTTGTAGCTTTTCGTGGATTTTCAAAAATATTTCGTTTTAAAACGCTTGCTCTTCTATAAATATGCTATCGAAATTATAAGTGCACTTACATGTATTTATTATCAGCGCTTAAGACAGTCTAAATGGCCAAAATTAACACTCCACTTATTTTTTGACCTCAAGTAACTCAGTAATCTCTCCAGCGATTTTCGAGCAAGTTTTGCTAAAAACTTATTCATTTCTTTTGCTCTTCTTATGGCAAATAATTTCCAACATTTTTATAGCACATCACAGATTTTCCAAAGTATTTAGTTTTAATCGCTTGCTCTTCTATAAATTAGCTTTGGAAGTTATAAGTGCACCTTTATTGATTTATTATCAGCGCTTAAAAAAGTAAAAATCGCGTAAATTAACACTCCACTAATTTTTTCATCTCATGCAACTCGGTTAACTCTCAAGCGATTTTCAAGCAAATTTTGCTCAATTTTAGTGCTTTCCCACTTCTTTTAGCAAATAATTCCCAAAAATTTTACGTCGCATCCCAGAATATTCCAAAGAATTTATTTTTAAGACGTTTGCTCTTCTTTAAATTAGCTTACGAAATTATAAGTGCACACTTTTTTGATTATTATCTACGCTTAAAATAATAAAAATAGCCTAAATTAACACTCCACTTATTTTTTGACCTCAAGTAACTCACTAACCACATCAGCGATTTTCAAGCAACTTTTTTTAAAACGTAGTTCAGTTAAACCGCACTGCTTTTAAAAAATAAATCTCGAAATTCCCACACTATTTTTTATTAAGTTACGCTTTTACACCATATAACTAAGCATTATCCCGCAACCTTCTACAATAACAATTTCTGACAGTTTTATGAGCTCAAAACCACTAAAACTAAACACTCCAACAATTTACTGACCTCACGTAACTCAGCAACCGCTCAAGCAATTTTCACGCAAATTCTACTAAAAGTCAATTTTGCCCTTGTTTATTACGAAAACTAACAATGCAGCAATAATTTTCTTAAGCAAGTACTGCCTCATGACTTAATTAGCGTACTGCTCAAGCAGCTTTAGTGCCAAATATCAATAAATTGCTTACATGCATAATGATGCATAATGTTTAAGCCATACAAAGTAGTCTGCTATTAAGATATCAGGATATCAGTACTCGGCAATGTCATTCAGACCATACAATTTGCACTTATCATCAATAAAACATTACAATGCGTACTTAAGCAGCTTCAGTTGCAATTTACCGTGCATACGGATGCAGCTGGAGATGCTGGAGTAGTCAGAAACAGCTCAATAAAATTTATAATATCCTTTGGCAAAGGCCTTAACAGCTGCCTTTTAATTTGTGCCATAAAAGGAATGGCTTAATGCTCGGCTTGCAACAGCAAGTTGCAGTGTTGCTTGCAACTGTGACTTAAATCAACAAAGATTTATGCCAGACAGAGAAACGAATCGAGTCGAATCGAGAGGACACGAGTCGAGTCATGTCAGGACTGAAGCGTAGGTTGGCAAGGCAGCATAAATCCTATAAGTTGGGACTGACTTTATGGCAAAGCATTTTTTGTTCCTTTTGCGTACTGCCGACGACAATAACATGCTACAAAACAAAGAAATCCCAGAAAAAAAACCCCATCAGTTAGTCAGACAGGCAATATTTCGGGGGGAGTAGCATAAAAGCTTTTTGGTTGCCGTTAGTTTTCAATGGAGCGGCAGTTGGGCAGCCATTTTGTTGAAAACGAATTAACATGTCTGCCAGCGTTTTATGGCACTACTACTGTCTCCATCTCGCTTGCATGCTATATTGCTTATTCAGTCGTTGGTTGCACTGACTGCACAAATAATTTCAGTCCACAGAATCCTTTTTCTTATATTTTTTGAGTTTTTTTTTTCATTTTTCGTTGCGTTTATGTCGTTTTTGTGCTGCATGTTTTCCACTTCACAGGATTTTATGTTCCACTCGCTCGGCTCAAGTGTTGGAAAATACAATTGCCTAGGCACAACAACAACAAAAACACAAACACACACACACAAAAAAAAACACATTTCCGCATTTGGCTCTCTGCTGCATTTGTTGTTATTCTTGTTGTTGTTGTTGTTGTTCAGTGTGTGCCGCCAAATGTTGCCATCGTTACTAAAAGACAATAAACTGTGTCAGTGTGCACAGCCAAAGCCAACAAATGGAACGACGTCGACTGAATGTGTGTGCGTGGTGTGTGTGTGTAACACACTGTCTCTCTACATGAGTGTGCGTGTAGTATCTGTGTGCACGTGTGTGTATCTGTGTGTCGCTTACACGTTTTTCAACATGGCACACACTTGAGTACTTTATGCATTTTTCACTCTTTCGCATTCGCATTGTTTCAATACCCTTACAAAAGGATATTTTCAGGCTGACTAAACGTAAAGCGTTCTGACAGTGTTGACAAGTTGTTGGAGGAAACTAACAACACTGGTGACGGTGGCCAAAGTTGACTAGCTCTACTGTGGAGAAGGTTTTGATGCAGGTTTTATTTAACCATTTTATAAGTTTCAAGTTATTTTAAAAATTGGTTTTAATTTAGTAAGGAAGTTATATCTGCTAAATATTTGAACAAGTAACTCTGAAATTTCCCTTAAATTTTGTTCAATGTTTTGCAATATTTTTTTAGCTAATACTTTAATATTAAATAACAAGAAGTGCAATGGAAATAAACCATTTTATACAGATTTTTTTTGCGTGCTTCAAAAACCCAAAATTTTTGCTATCACTATCTACACATAATTTCCCTTTATCATTGCTAGCACAGCTAGATACCTTTCGAGGGAAATTATCCACGAACTGTTATTCTTATTAGAAGGGAATATTTGTTTATGCAAGACATTGTTCTAACAACGCAGTAGTATAATTTTTGTTCAACGAAGGGGGGATTGCAAACATTTTTTTTTATTTCCAAAAAATGCTGAAGTCCCCCAATTATTAATAGTTTGCAATTTACTTAGACCTATTTTTATCTACTTATAGTTCTCCTAACTCATTGTTCATTTAGAGGGAAATTATTTTCGAAACTGCTTTCCTCATTACAGGGGAAATTAGTTTATTATGTTTTATAAGACATTGTTCTAAAACGCATTATATAATTATTTTCAACGAAGGGATTGTGAACAACTTCTTTTTACATGCACAAAAAATACTGAAATTCTAGATTTATAATAGTAAAAAAGATATTCGGGAATTTACTTACCGGTATACCTATACTAAATTTCATTAATTTGATTATCTTTTCCATACAAAATTCACTGAGTACCCCAAGTACGGATAAGATTTAGGACATGTCTAGGGTTAACAACTCAATACTTTTTGTATAGCTAAAATTTTCGGTTTAGGGAAATTTCTATCGCAACACTTCAAATTAATGATTATAAAAATTTGGATTATTCTCAACACAGCTTCATTCATTTCCGCTGTAAAATGGCGAGCTTTAGCGGAAAATGTCTTCATCTTGTTTAGAAGGCCCAAAGTTCAACCAAATATCTTCATCGTTTCATCTAACTAACCATAAAAGTCCATATATATACAAATCTTGCATAGTTCTGAAAGATTTTGTATCTTAGAAAATTGGCATAAGAACAATATTTCAAATAGCCAACAAAATTGAATATCTGATTAATTAAATCGAAGATTTGTAAATATTTATATATATGTACAAATATTTATTGCCAGGTAGCATAGAATGTCTATACTTAGATTCACGTTCTTTCATAAGCAGCAAAAGCTGTTCTTAATATTCTTCAAAAATAACCGTTAAGGTGTCTCTATACAAATATGATAAAAACCTGAAGAAAGAAATCGCTGAAGATCCCTTTTTTCTTCCGAGAGTTATTAATAGAGATCCCCATGCCACTCACAGGATCGACTGACAAAATAGTCAGTAAGGGAATTATTACATATTAGCTTCCACAAACCAACTTTTTAATATAAAAATTAATACTAAGTGATTTAAAAAAATATTTTTTCCATTATTATTATAAAACCTCTAATATCGGTAATGACCATTAAGTCAAGTACGCAGCATCCTGAAGAGATAACGAACAAAAATTGATATGTCAGCGATGCTTCTAGACTTTCTTCTGATTTTCTTAGATTTTTCAAAAATAAAATGGCGCATGTTCAGGTATGTAAAAAAGTTCCAAATTAATTGAATACATAAGATTTGTTCTTCTAATAAAATGTTATCGACTGCTGTGTATTGGCTTAAAGAAATAAAAGTACTAAGGCCTACCACAAACAAATTTTTCTATATAAAAATCAATACTGAGTGATTTTAACCAATCATTATTCGATTATGATAAAATGAGCTATTAGTCTAGTACGCAGCATTCCAAAGCACTACCTAATAAAAATTGATTTGTAAGTAATTTTTATAAAAATGTTGTTGAGATTCTAAATTGCTTTAAAATCTAAAATGACGCATGTTTAGGTCTAAAATTTCCCGAATATCTTTTTATATAAAAATCAATACCAAATGATATTAACCAAGCATATCAATAATATAGATATGGAATATACATAAGTGCAGTACGCAGCTTCTTGAAGCGCTACCGAATAATAACTGATTTGTGAGCTATTTTTCTTAACCTTTTTTTTTATTCTAAATTAATTTCAAAGCCAAAACGAGGCATGTTTAAGTACAACATACCGAGAATATTTTTGTTTATGAGGTTTTTTCTAGTAACAAAATGTTTTTGGCTGCTGCGTACTGGCTATAAAAAATAAAAGTACTGAATACGGATCTTTAACTTAATCTCAACTTTGTTTGAAATATACAAGCTTGATGTTGCTTCGAACTTAATTTAACGAATTCTAAGCAGTGTTAAATTTTGCAGCAGTTTTTAGAGTATAGAATATTGATAGGCACCATCCAATCTTATGGGCCATATCCATTGTTTACACGTACTCATCTTTTCTTACATACGATAGAGCGACACAATACAATCAAAATAAAAAGGCAAAAAAAAAATTCACACGTATATTTGGACGACCACTGGTATAGAATAAAAGTAGAGCATTTAAAATTCGGAGCCCTTAAAATGCATTTTTGATAACAGTCGTTTTTAGTCAGACTGCTTTTGTTGTTTTTGTTAGGTTGTTGCACGTCTGACAATGCACTCAGTCTAAACACTCAACCACACACACACACACACACACACACACTACACACACACACACACACAAATACGTGCCACTTGTTGTTGTTATTGTTTTTGTAGCTGCTCTGCCGCTCTGCTGCTTACTAACACATGTCAGTTACTAACTTGTAGCTAAAAAGTATTAAATATGTTGCTCGTTAAAAAAACCGAGAGTAGCAGCATTGATAAGAGTGTTGCACCCGTTCCAGCCCTGGAACTTTGCTATCAAAGGCTTTAAAAGGGCTCTAAAAACAATTTGGCTGAAATGTAGCCAATGGCTATAATAACAAAACTAACAAAAGGGGGACAAGAGGGACAAGGGGGAACTGCTGTGTACAAAGTCAAGCCTAAGCGTCCGAAGCATCAACAAAGCTGACACTTGGCAAATAACTGTAGACATGTATGTATCTGTATGTGTAACTGTGAGTATCTGTGAGTAATCTGTGTGAGTGAGAAAGTGTTAAGCCTCACTCAAGTGTGTGACAAGTTTGGCGCTACAAGCCAAAAAAAAAAATACTCTATGTATGTATTTTTTTTTTAATTTCCCAACTAGCTACATATATAAACAACTACATATGCATAAACTTAGGTATATAAAGATATTTGTTTTTATTTTTTTCAGTGTACTTACAACTGTGATGGGATAAAAGGGATTTATTATGGTGAAGAGTAGAATGTGATTTGGCCGTGTAGTTTCGGGACGCTTTCTCCTTAGATCATCATTTGACTTGTTCATAAGTGCTTGCTGCTGATTCTGTTGTTGTGTGGACTGTAAATAGTATATAATTTATATATATAAATATATAGGTATCAAGTATATGGCAAAGTATTTTGTTTAAGGTTTAGAATTACAGTTGATGAATCAGAGTGATGATAAAGTGATATTGTTGATGAGATATACGATATGTTCTGTGATTATTTTTTTGTTTTAATTGCTCGAAATAAATTTGTAATTCAAGTTTCAGCTGTTTATGTGGGTTTAAATATTTATATATTAAAAACATTATCGTAAACCATTTTGAGGAATTTTGTTTTAAATCCAATTTTAGATAGTCTCTAGTTGGTACCTATTTTGCTCAAAGAGATTCTGAAGCTATTTCTTAAAAATGAAAACCAAATTTTTATGCTTAAGTAATTTTTTGGAAAATAAAAGCATCTTTAAATTAAAGGCTTTTAGAATTATTGAAAGTTTTAGCTTCCCAAATATCCAATTCTCTATATAATACAAAAATAACTTATTCAATTTAAAATACAAACTCAATATACCTAAATTTATTTGAAATATCTCTTAGTTGCCTAAGACTACCAAGTGAAGATTGGGATTTTTAATACAATATGAAAATTACTTATTAAATTTTAAACTCAAACCCAATATACATAAAATTATTTGAAATATTTTTTAGTTTTCTAAGTGAAGATTGAGACATATAAATTTTCGTAAAAGTAAACATTTTTATTTTTTTTTTCATTCAAATTGTTTAATTTTAAATTTTAACATGAGAGCACTTGCTGATATAGAAATATTTCTAATTTTAAAAGAAATACATTTTACTTTGACGCTGATGGAAGTTTTTAGAAGAGGAGTGTCAGAAACTGCCTGAAATTTGGGGCGTGATAAAAATTTGTTGTGTTTGTTGAAGCTTTGAATATATACAAAAAAGGAAAGGAATTTGTTTGGCAACTTCACTAGAATTGAATTAAACTTTGCATATTTTTATTATATTAAAATTAAGCTAATGCATTTAATTTTAATAAATAAATGAATAATATTTCAGAAACCGTGTATGAAGGTTTTATTGTTGTAATGTTATTTTTGCACAATTTTAAGATTTAACTTAAAATTATTCTCTTAGTTTAATCATGAGCAAAATTTGTATAGATTTTTGGTACCAAAATCAAAAAACAATTTATAACTTAAACAATAAATATTTAAACTAACATAATAATATGTTTTGGTAGATTTCGTCCCAAAGAGAGTAATAAATATTTACTACTTTTTAATGAAAATAAATCCTAAAGCAATCAGGATTAAAACTATTCCTACCTCGCGGTGTTTTGACTTCACCTCACATAAATTTCTATTGTCCTCTTGAGCATAATGGAGGCAACTACGGGGCGTCTCCTTTATTCTACATACCTTAGCATCAATTTTATACACCTTCTAATATACCTTGAAGCGAAGTGCTAAAAGATCGTAGTGATTCTGATAATGACTTCGGGAACAAAGATGTTCAAGTGCCCTCGATGTTGTGGATATATGGTGGCATTCTATCTGGGCATCTATGCATTAAAAAATTAATGCTCAAGGGAAATTTTTAGGGAAATTTAGTGACGCTTTGACCAAAACGATAGGCCTAATAATGCGGATTTATAGTTTTACAAAATACATCTAGATTTCTAATATTGAACATTAACTCGCTACTAGTTCCTTGTAAAAAAAAAAGCCGCGTGTATGTTTTTGAAATTAATTAATTTAAAATTTGTGCTAACGAAATGGCTAAAACTTGCAGTATGCAGGAAATCGCTTTCGAATCAATTTGAACCAACAAGTTCATTTGAAGGTAATAGTATCAATTTGATTAATTTTTAAATAATTATTCGTTTTGAAATATTATTTTCAGTGTTCAGAAAATCGCTTTAGTCTCCTTTTCAAGTAAATTAAGGCAGTTCATTTGAACAATAATTTATAAAAATTTAAAAAGTTAATTTGAACTTTCTATGGTAAATCTTTCTACTATCGAAATAGGAAAACTGTCAGAATGCAGAAAATCGCTTTCCCCATTATATAGCATTTTATAAAGCTTATAAAATAATGTATTTCTTACTTTTAACAATTTTTCCAAAAAATAGCCAATAAAAATTTTTGCACTCATATTAGCCTAAGTCTTCCATGAATAACTTCCTTTTACAAATTTGCAACAAATTGCCCATAAATGCAAAAAACTCTCATAAAGTAATTATGTAAATGATTTTTCTTAGTCATAAATCATGCAGTTTGCCATGACATATAAAATACTTTTACTCTATTTAACTAACCGATTTCCTAGAGAGTGTCCAACACAAACAAAATGGCCATCCATCCATCTATCCATCCATCTTATCGACTTACTGCAGCACATTTCCGGTCTATCGGTTATGCAATCAAGTCAACTACCAACTAACCAAAATCAATTGGTTATTCGTACTAATGACATAATTTATTATTTATTTAAACTATATTGTTGCTATCGTTGTCGTGGCTTAAAGAGTGCAAAAAAAAAAGCCGTCAAAACATAAAATTTGCATAATTTTTTCACGTTAATTGACGCTGTCAGCGAAATGTTTTGAGCGAACCACATAAATTGTTTGGCAGTAAGCGCCGAGCCGTACTAACCAAAACCGTAATACCAATTTTGTTTTTGAGACTATAAATAATGCCGGAATTTAGGTGAAACATGTACATGTCACGTTCAAATGTCAATCAGTAGAAGGCGGGCGGCGGGTGAAGAACGAGAACGAGTGAATTTCGTAGTGAATTTGAATTTCGAGTTTTTTTCAGTTTTTCAGGTGAGGGAAAATAGTTTAGTCTGGCAGCTACCTAGACCCATAGACACATAGACTTATAGACACTTGGACAGGTGCGCCAAATGGACGGGACGTCGTGTGAATGAGTGAGTGAGTGACTAGCCTCATAGACTTGACACTAAAAAAAGAGTCGGTCGGTCGGTCGGTCGGTGGGGCCAGTGTGACCAGACAATGCCAACGTCGCCGCGCATTTTTGGTGTCATTTGGCGGGGAAAGTTTTGGGTAAGACTTTTTTTTTTGAGAACTCACCTTGAAAATGCAATTAGTTGATGAACGACACTTGGGTGGTTTATTTTTTTTTAGTTTAAGTTTATTAAATACCTTGTTAAGTAATTTTCACTGTTTAGCTTTATCAGGGCAATTCCCAAGCTGAAGCTGTATCTTCTCTGCATTTCCGGCAAAACATTCATTCATTAACTAATTAGTCTATATCATAATTAGGTTTTGTTATATTTTTGCATTACTTCCTTGACTTTTGACGCCATTTTTGTGTTTACTTTGTTGCATTCTCTTATTGCCTTAGACAGAGTCCACTGAAATGTGCTTAATTTTTTCACTTAACCTTATTATTTATCGAGTTTTGTTTACTCCGTACGGCCTGACCAGCTGACCCGGCTCTGTTTTGCTTTACTTCTACTCTATGTCTGTAGTTAATTAGGTTAATGGCGCGCTTGGGCAACACTACTCTATATACTATATAGAGTATATATACCTAGTATATAAGAAAGTGAAGCTGTAGCGGAGCTGGAGCTGCTTATATGGTTCTGTGGAGGTTATTGAGTGTTTTGCCTAAGGTTAATTGCTCTGAGGCGTACAATAAATTTAATGTCGGCTTAAATTTTAGTCAGACTTGGCTTGAATAATATTTTTAAGAGGAAAGTTTCTTAGGAATCATAACTATTTTAAGTACAAGCCAGTTGGATTAATGTTTTTGTGAAAGGTACAGTTTGAGAAATATATTAAATTTCTCAAACAGAAGTAGGCTCTGGAGACTCCGCAAAAGAACTTGCTCATGCTTGTATGAATCTTTGAGATTATAAAAATTTGAGTTCGAAGACAAGGAACAGCATCCTACTTTCGGAAAAGTAACATCTGGGTATTCCTATGGCCAGCGGCAAACTCAGCATAAAAACGAATACTGCAAACCAAACATGGAATCGAATATACAACACGTGCAGGATCTCTCGGCAAACTTGGCTAGTGTACTGCGGGAAAAGAATCAAGAAATGTTGCTGTCTGAATAGAGTTCAATGCTTGAAAATAATCCAAGCATTCACCGGACACTGACTGTTGGGAACTTCTACAGCAGCTGTGGAGATAAGGAAGAACGAGGAACGAGGTTCCGTTTCCTCAAGTACTTCCTAAATGACTTGTCCGAGCTCTCAGAGCAGTGTTCGAAATGCTTTTCGAGGTTAAGGAAAAGCTTTAGACGTCGTGGCACCTCTTCTGTCACAGCCCGGGATTCTGTAGAACGAGGTTCCGATTCCTTAAGTAACACTTCCTAAATGACTTATCCGAGCTCTCAGTGCAGAGTTCGAAATGCTTTTCGAGGTTAAGGAAGAGCTTTAAACGTCGTGGCACCTCTTCTGTCACTGCCCGGAACTCTGTAGAACGGGGTTCAGTTTCTTTAAGTAACACTTCCTAAATGACTTATCCCAGCTCTCGGAACAGAATCCGAAATGTCTTTCTAGGTTTATTTAGGTTGACGGATGACTGTGAATTGGAATATCTATAGAACCTCTCTACTAAGGAGAGGTGGATGATAGTCCACATGACGGCATTACAATAGCCATATTTTCTGACCTTATTTTCAGTTGACGCTTTTCACACCGAAATAATTCCTAAACGCAATATTTTTTACGATTTCAAATTCGTAGCTTCAAAATAGGTGAAATAAGGAGTTCTTTCGGTTAATGCCACACATCATTATAGTTTAAACTTTAATATCGAATATAATCCAATGTTTTACTTTGGCGGCCTGATCCACCTCCTCGGAGTAGCTAAGTAGATAAATTCGTTTAGAGACCAAGCTTTGATTCTCCGTCGAAAATATCAGCCAAAATGCATAATCCACCAATCGTGAAGATAGTTGAATTTTTTTTAATTATAATGTATAAAGTTGCTAATTTTTTATGATTATTACTCAAAAAAATAAAATAAACAACAACAAACAAGCTCGATGTATCTATGAAGTAGGTATGAGAACTCATGTGAGCCTGAACAATAAAGAATCATTGACCTTATGGAGGATGGAGCCGTTCGCACTAGGGAGTGGCCCGAAATGATTTTTTTGCAGAACGGTTCAAGCAGCTCGCAAACTTCCGACTCTCAAGTTAAGTATCCTCTGGGTAACCCCCTGAACAACCGTTCAGGGGCTAGCTAATTGTGAGAAGGCGGATCATGGCTCTGCTCTCTAGGTTAGGGACGGCCTATTTAAAAGTGATCTGTCACTGCGAGCAGAGTTGTCAGTACTGACTTTGAGCTTATAACTTACTGTTAGAACCTTGCCCCCTCTTAAATTTCTTTATAAATATGAGAGTAAACCCGAAGAATATTCATTTTCCAAGTGGTACCCGAGTCCCTGCGGCTAGTTCACCAGCTTCGGCAGCATGCACATTTAAAACATGGAGGTGCAAACCCCATGTTTTAAAAATAAAAATATAACGATCCTTATCTAAAAAGTTCCCAAGCATCGACCAAATTCACCTGTAATTATTTGCCTATTGCAGTGTATCTTTTGTCGGCTAATGCCCCAACTGATTCCGGTTCTTAATTTTTACGACTGACCATAACAAACCGGCGCCGGCTCTTAACCCCTTGCAGTGCAATTCTTTTCGCAGTTTCACCAAAATCTAACCACTAAAGTTAGTTGCACCCCAAATCAAAACTTGAGACTTTAATTGCTTCACCCAAAGTTTATGTTAGTGGGTCTTAAAATCAATTGCTGAAAACATAAAAATTTTGATGCTTTAAATTTCAGGCTTTAACTACAAACAACCCCCATTAAAAAAAAAGGGTTTACACCGCTGCGGCGGCACGGTTTACTCACACATCCCAAAGCGATGACGACGACCCCGACCAAGACCGAGACCCCGACCCCAACCCCGACCGAGTGGGAAATGCAACACGCACGTGTTGTGTTTGTAATTTAATGCAACAACAATTAGATTTTTTTTTCCGCTTTCCTCCAAAGGTTAATTCGAATTTTCCACATTTGACGCATGATTTTCCCGACGCGAAGAAAAAATAAACCAAGCCACGGCATTGGCAGGCAACATTTGTTTTCTGTCAAATTTGCCTTTAATAATACTTATATACTATATAGTACATATATATAGATATCTAATATGTATATGCTGCCGCTCGTTTATTTCGGGACGCCCACAGCGCCACGTTTAAAGAACTAGTTCCAAAAAGTTCAGCCATTTGTTAGGCCTGCTGGAAGTTGTTGATTAAATTACAAGACAAACGACAGCCAGAATTATTGATAGATCAATTTGGTTGGATAGCAAAGGAAGTCGACAAGTCGACAAAAGACTTTTGCACGCTCGGTAGCTATTTTTAGGGCAAACATTTTTAGCACGGCGGCCACAATTTGAAAATAGTTGGAGTGGTGCAAAGGGGAGTGGTGCTGCGGTGGTGCCTTGGCTACATACCGCATTGCATTTCAACTCGAACCGCAACGAAATGAAGATGAATTACCCAAAAAGATTTACACTGTAGCAACCAACGACGTACCGCCGTCGGTCCGGTCCGGTCGGTTCATCCAAATTGCAAATCGCAAATCACAAATAAATTCTGTTTCGAATCTTTTCTGCACTTAGTCGATCAAATGGACGCCCAACCCAACCCAACAAAATAAAAGACATCCAAACACACAATATAAATGCGTTTGCCAAGAAATGTACGCAAAGTGAGAAAAATAAAATGAAAAACTCAAAAAAACTAAGGGAAAATTTCAAGAAAATGCGTTGAAACTGCCGCCGGTTGAGTCGCTGCAAACGCAATGAACTGCATATACAAAATTGTAGAATTGCAAAATCTTAGATAAAGCATCGAAAGGTATTAAAAATAGCGACGAGTCGAGTCCCGACGACGATGCAGACAGTGGACCGACCAAGTCTGGCCAAGTTTCAGACCAAGATATATTGACGTTTATCAAACTGGGTGAGTTGTGCGTCGTCTATAAATACCAAGTATTTTAGACGACTCTAATGGAGTTTGGGATTGATATATGTATGGGACTAGGTTTAGCTACAATGTAACAGATCGGCTGAAAAAAATAAAATTTCGTATGTTTTCTATCAGAGTGACGTCCCACTAGAGTTTGATCCTTATCATTATAATAATTATTAGTTATCACTAACTTCCAAAAGGTACGGCTATTAATTGGGCAGCTATCGGGCTCTTCATTTTTGAGGTATAGCATTTGCGAGGAAATTTGTCGATAGTAAAAAAAGAGTCATTGTGGGGAAAATTTATCGATAAAGATAAAGTCGGTATTTATTGGTTTCACTTTATTTCTTAATTACTTAAAATAAATCAGTAGTTTGAATTGAAATATATATAAAATATATCGTCTTTATAAAAATCTTAAAGTTGATCTAAAAAGCTGTAAGATAACTTAATAGAGCGAAAAATTTTAATAATGTCGAAATTAAAATAAAAATATATCGACATTTATCGATTAAAAATTTCGCTTTATTTCTTCACTACTTCAAAAAACCGTACTAAAACAAAAATAATAAATAAAGCTATTAGATTACTTAATAGAACGAGAAATTCGAAGAATAATTTTATTGGTAATTAATTACGCAAAGAAAAGATAATTTAAATTTAAAAATAGATGATGAAATCGAGATCTTAAAATATACTGAAGATCATTAAATGTTCATCACAACTTCAATAAAGCAGTTCAGAATTATATAAATAAGTCAAAAAACCAAATAAAAGTATTTAAAAAAGGAAAGTAATAAAAAAATTATTAATAAGACTTCGAAAAAGGATCAAAGTATTTTAATAAAACATAATTTGTTTGATCAGGAGTTTTGTGTAAAATAATTATTCACATTTGCGTTAGTCTTTGTCATGATTTGTTTGGCGTGGCCGCTAGATGGCGCATGCAAACTGTTCCAGCTAGATGGCGCAATAAAGCTGTTGCTCTTTTGAGGTTACATTAATATAAATATTATTTAACCAAAATTCAAATTAAATATCAAAATTATGAACATTTTATAACAAAATTAAATATCACTGGTATCAGCGTAAAAGCGTCGCCTTCTTCTAAGTCACAATTTTATTCTGCCTGTTCTATAACCGGAAATAAAAGCATAACATATAGCTTAATCCTTAATCCTCCTTTAAATAACTAAATCAATCCTTTAGGTGAAGATAGATATACGTCCAAAATAGTATGTTAAATACTAGAAAAGCTATGGGAAACCATAGGCGTGATTTGCGATCGATGGAATTGCCAACATCCTGAGGCGAAGGCGTGTTTCGGTCAGTTTGTGTAACTTCCACGTCAGGGTCTGAAAATTCCATACTTCCAGAGCTCTTCGGAATATAGCAGACGCTCCGTGGTATGTTAGGAGCGAAAATCTGTTAAAAATTTTAATATTTATCTTAAACTGAATTTTTTCAATTTCAAAGAAAAATAATCGGAATTAAAAATTTAAATTGAAGTGTTGAATATTGCCAGATACCTCAATAGCATTCCAAATGAGAAATATATCAAAATGGAGAAGAGTTATTTAAAATGTGATCTTCAGTTGGTTTTTTGAATTTTTTCCAAAATCTTGCACTCAAAATCCGATCATTGTACATTTTTTGAAGCCATAATATTATAACTAAGTAGAAAAACGTTTGTAGAAACTGAACTCTTAATCATCATATATTTTTAATTTTACGACATAGGTTTCTTATTAATATTAAAAAAGCTGTTGGATATGTTTTTTGAAAAGAAACATTCCAAATATGGGAAGTAATCCCTTCACTTGAAGTTGGGTTGGTTACTAGATCATAAAATTGATTGAAATGAGATAACTAAGAAAAGAGCTTAAAAAAAAATGTTTTATTATTCCGTACGTTATAAATACTTTTTATACCCTCTACAGTATGGTACAAAGGGTATATTAAGTTTGTACAAGCTAAAAATGTGTGTAACATATAGAAGAAGTCGTCGGAGACACGCCAAAGTTACCTAAAATATGATCAGGGTGAATAGAAAAGTCGATATACCCAAGTCCGTCCGTTCGTCTGTCCCTCGTCCTCTAGAATGTCACTGTCCGTTAGAATGCCTAGATCTCAGAGATGGTAAGAGCAGAGTAACCAAACTTTCACATTAGATCCCATATTATTCCATAGGAGACAATTTTATTTTATTTTTTTGATATCGGGGATAAATTATATAGCACCCATATGGCTGTTTGAGACGACCTCGACAAAAAAAAAGGTTTTAGATGGATAACTCGTTTGTTCATGAAGATATCATAACCAAATTTGAGATTCGAAAGTTTTTAATAGTTCCCAAGTACTGCACCAATTTTGATCAAAATCGATTGTGTATATCATATAGCTCAAATAGGGCCGATCGACCAAAATAACTTTTTTATTACAAAATTCGCTTTATTTTATTTTTTAATAAAGATATCGTAACCAGATTGGGCAATCAGAAGTTTTTAGAGTACCCAAGTATTATACTAAATTTGAAAAATAGGTAGACTATATCATATAGCTGCCATACGGCCGATCTTGAACAAAATTTGTTGTGTTTCGTTGGTTTGTTAAGATATTGAAATCGAAATTTGGTATTCGTAAGTTTTTTATAGTTCCTATTTAATCAAAATCGGGTGACTATATCATATAGCTCCCATAGCCTTCTTTACTTGCTCCTTAAAATATGTAAAAATCTCTTTAACACGTTTTTCAAGAGGCTTAGGATGAGATGAAGATTTTTTATATAACAAACTGAAAAAACTGATACAAAATTTAAAAAAATTCCAATTAAATAAGCTATTACAATGTTTCAGGCATTTTTTTGCTTAATTACTCTGGTTCTTTTCGTCAACTACTCGTCGCTCTATCGTATTCCTCCTAGAACCAGAAAATATCCATCCCCAACATGACATTAATATATAGTGCAAACCATTAACAATATTTCATAATTGCTTTAGTGCCCATTTAGGGTAGCTCATTAGACAATCCACACAGAACAGACGACGAACCACCAGCCCAGCTCCGAAATTTGTTGCACATTGATAGTCAGCCGTCTAAATTGTCGCATTGCAACGACGACTGACTCACACACAGATACACAGATACACACAGCTACAGTTTGTGGCACATGCTGCTGCCCTTCACTTTGACGGCTGCACCAAAAAATTTATATAAAAGCGTCACATAGACGAGAAAAAAGAAAAAAAAAAAGTTGCACAAAATTTGAAGCAATTTTTGGCTACATGAGGCAGCAGATGAAACGTCATGCGACAAGCAACGCGATGCGGCATTTGTTACTCGCAATTAGTTGCACTGTATTTTGCCAGCAGACGTTTCCCAGCCAGACACTCCCCGCCCCAAAAAAAGAGGCAAAAACGAAATAAACCCTCCCGAAACCAACGGGAACCAACGTCATATAGAGAATGTTGCGCCTTTTATTTTGGCATTTATGCATAACTATATACAAATGTATCTTATAGATACAAATGTATCTTTTGGGCTGACCAGCAGATACAAATGTATCTGAGCACACTGTGCACTATGTTGGACGACGGACTGGCGAATGTCGAACGAAAATTGCACATGAAATGCAATTTACAAGATGTTTTCTTCAACGTTTGCATTGCAAAATTTAATTAAAACTGCAACAGCAACAACAACAACAACAATGAAATTAAATGCTGCAACAACAACAACTACAACAACAACAGTTGAGGTTGAGTTGAGTGAGAAGAGTGAGCGACAAGAACGGCTGGCTGGCTGGCTGGCTGGTTGGGGTCTGCCTCAGGGTCTGGTCTTGTATTGGTTTAGGCCACGTTAGGCACACAAAACGCCAACAAGTAAAAACATCAAAAGTCAAGTCAAGTGGACGCGAGTAAGATCAAAAACATTAAGTACGAAAAAAAAAAATGCATCTAACGTTGAAAATAATTTACAATATGCAACAAATAATTTAGCAATGTGTAAGTTATAAAATACAAAGCAAACACACGCACAGATACTTTTCAAATGTATCTGAAAGATACATAGCTACAGATATTTGGCAATTGAGAAGTTTTGCCAATATACGTCTCTTATATATAAATATAGACAGTGTTGTCGTGTCTTATGTTCTTGCTAATCAATCATAGACAAATGACAAACCATTTCGAGCATAATATATATGTATATACAAATCTATCTATAAGATAGTTTATAGATATACCCGAAGCACACATAAATAGTAGCCAAATCGCAAGCTATTGACATTGCTCATGGCATGCCAAAATGCTGATGCCACCATATGAGGTGGATTGCCTTTTGTCTGTCCGTTGATCTGTCTGTACAAATGAAAAACAATGCACTTAGAGAAATAGTTGGCAGGGAATGAGATTTTTAAA
Organism: Chymomyza amoena; assembly: GCA_037043745.1. NCBI lineage: Eukaryota > Metazoa > Arthropoda > Insecta > Diptera > Drosophilidae > Chymomyza > Chymomyza amoena. The sequence continues at coordinate 179,424 of JBAMAX010002560.1, forward strand.
GCAAATGAATTTATTTGTTGATCAAAAATCAATTTAAGACAAAAAAGAAACATTACGCCGGGTGACTGAGAGCGCCACATGATTCCGGGAAATTTTTGATCAAGGTAGTATATACGTTATATATTTGTGTTCCTAAAACGATCTATGTAGTTAATAGGCCTTAAAATATTTCAGTATTGCCGTAATGCGAGAGTCCTGTGTGGCCAATCGGTCAGTGGTTGTGTACTCAAGATCCAAAAAATTCGGGTTGAGTCAGCAAAAAAAAATATTAAAAATTATTGTCCGTAAATATCTAATTTGAAGTTACCACAAATATGATCTACAAATTATTAAACAATATTTAAAAATTGTATTTCAGTATAACATTTGTACTTTGTTTAATCCATTTCTCCCATTCGTTTTAATTCTTCTTGTTACAAATCATACGGTTTAAAATCACATGAATAAATCACTTTAGTGAAATTGTAAGCAGCAAGCATTCGGCTTCGAAATTAATCCGAATAAAATGTACGGATTCGTTTTCCAATATTACATCAAATATAGAAAAACTGCTTGCTGTACCGCCAAAGCAAATATACTCTAAAATTATGAAGCAGATCGAACTTTAAATAATTTTTTCAATTCTATTTATTTCACGTTTTCTATTTATAATATGTACAGTTTCGCGAATTCTAATATAGAAATTTAAGAGTTCAGGGTTTAGTAACTTTTTCTACTTAGTTATAATATTATGGTTTAAAAAAATTTACAATTATAGGAATTTGATAACAAGATTTTGGAAAAAATGCTAAAACCAACTAAAGATCTCATTTCAAATAAATCTACTCGATTTCAATATATTTTACATTTGGTATGTGATCGAAGGTATCTGGCACATTTTTGATTTCGCTTATTCTTTTCTTTGAGTTATCGGCAGCTGAATATTAAGATAAACTTTTCTTTGACAAGACATACCTTGTAGATAAAAAAAATTATCCAAAAAAATTTTTAATTTAATTTTTAGATAAAATTCATTATTTCGCATATGGTATGTGATGGAAGGTACCTGGGATAATTCAAAACTTAAATATTTTTTAATTGCGATTATCGGTAACTGAATATTACGATTCAAACAAATTTCTGCTTAAAATAAAAATTTAAATTTTTTACAGAATTTAGTTCCTGTCGGAGCCTTTGCAATTTTTCAAAGAGCTTTGTTGTGGAGTGTTGAGTAAGGAATTTTCGGAACCTGATGTGGAACCTACACAAACTGGCCGAAACACTCTTTCGCATCAGGATAGTGGCATTTTTATCGATCGCAGATCACGCCTATAGTTTCCCATAGCATTACTAGTATTTTGGGAGAGTATCTATCTATTTTACCTAAAGGATTGATTTCGTTATTTAAAAGTGGATTAAGCTACATATTTAGATTTATTTCTCGTGGTAGAAGAGGAAGAAAATATTTTGACTTAGTAGAAGGCGACACTTTCACGCTGATACCATCACCATGATGGTTTAATAATTTAAATTTTCATTTTAATTTAAAAAAAAAGAGCAACCACTTAATTGCGCCATCTAGCGGCAACAGCTTGCTAACGTCATCTAGCGGCAACAGCCTGCTACAGAAAATAACTCCTGACGGAGAGAACGATTTAAAAAACCGCTTTTTAAATATTTGTATGAGAAATGTCTATATTTACTTTGTTAAGACTACTGTATCTTAAAATTGAAAATAAATGATGACTATCAGCATGACGACGACTATAACGTTTTTATATTGTATGTAAACATTTTGAAAGCCCTATTATTATCCTACTATATTCCTGATACTTCGAGAATTCGTTAGGCTGAGACTAAAGTGTCGCAAAATGTAAACATAAAATTTCGTAAATTCAAAATTTTGATATTTTAGAAATGGGAAATTGCAAAGTACGCCTTACAAAACTTACAAAATATAAAATTTTCTGTATAAGGAAAATATTTGAGAAATAAATGTCTTCAAAATACTGTTATATTATTTTCGAGGGTTTTTTAAAATTTAAGGGTTTTATTTTACATTGAAAAATTATATCCTATTAGGTAAATTTTTACTTTGAAATAAAAAAATGTTCTATTTTACCGACTTTTTAAAATAATATGTCAAAAAATTATTTTTTAAACCGCACAATTTGGTATGAGCATATCCGAGTTAAAAGCTAGAGATAGAAACACTTTTTAAAATATAAATTTTTAAACAAATTGTATGGTGGTATAATATAGCTGTCTTAAATATTAATTTTATTATTGCGAAGTCAATCGCGCCATCTACCGGCAACAGCTTTCTAGCACCATCTAACGGCTAAAGCAAACAGAAACACAAAAGATGATGAAGCGAACAATATAAAAAAAAAGTTATATTATTATAACAAAAAATAGATAAAAAGAAAAATTTTGGGATGTGTCCTTGTTCCTCTTACAAAGCCATGAGCATTTGCTTCCATTTCAGGGCTGATTTTTTTAACACTCATCGAACGATTTGCAGGGTGTTTAAATATTAATTATATTATTGCGAACTCCAATATGCAACAACCCAAACGCGCCATCTAGCGGCAAAAGCTCGCTTGCGAGCGACAACGCTTTAAAGAAAACCGTTTTAATATTCATATTAAAAATTAATGAGGTAAATCCGCTTCTTCACAGTGTACCCCGCCACTGCGAAACAAACACATACTTAGCAACATACATAGATACATGTGCAAACTGTCTAAACTTTTTTTTTTTTGGCCACAAACGTCAGTCTGCCATGAATGACATAAGTATTGAATCTTTTGTTGCTTTGCCGCCATTTGGCATACAAAAATCTGTAGCTACTTGGTAACTAACAGCAACAATTGCTCTATTTACGAAATACATTTCCACTCAAATACACATACCACACACTCAGTCGGTCTATTATATAGTATATAGTATGATGTATATAATATACATCGGCATCATATGTGAGCTCTTATCTAAGTTAGCAACGCTCATTAGTCACAGCAGAAAGCGCGTGGAGCAGCCGCCATTGAAAATTGTCATTAGTTCTCGTTCTCGGGCGTTTGAATTTCGACCGAATTCGATTCCATTATTACTAGATGGTATTTTTTTTTCATCTATTTTCTATTCTATTTCCTCTTGTTGCTTGTCTTCGCTGGCATGTACTGTTAGACAGACGTTGAGTACAAAAGTACCGAAGAAATATATTTAATGTCTTTCAATTGAATTTTTGATTGTTGGCAACTTTTCTTCTTCTTCTCTTCTTCGGCGTGCTTTGGATGCGTAAAATGCTGATAACAACAAAAAAAAAAAAAAAAGATTTCAATTTGAGGTGACTGATTGTTGCTGAAAAGCAAAACAAATTAAAGAAAACTTGAATAAGAGACGGACGGATTAGTTAAGAAAGGAAGAAAGACAGATGAAAAGACAACTCAAGAAGTTGGGCTAAGAAATGCAAGCAAAACTTATTTTATTGAAGGACAATCGTTGCAAAAATTAATAAAAATCAAGTGGAAGTCAAAGAGATGGGCAGATAATGAAGAAATATTGAGATGATGAAGGGGCAGAGGGTAAAGCAGGATAGACTATAAAGATGCTGAAAGAAAAACAAAGGTGCTAAGAAAAAACGCTTAAGGGATTATCAGGAAAAGAGCACTAGCTGAAAAGTTCGAAAACTGAAGAGTAAGCTGGAGAATGTAAACAGATATAATAAAAGATATTAAGGGAAACTATTGATGATAACAGAGAACTGAAAAAAGCTAAGACTATTTGCATAACAAGGAAAAAACAAAGCGAGAACGGAAGAACAGAGTTTCCAAAGGTAATAAGATACAAGCCTTAAGGGATTTCAAACAAAAGAGCGAAAAGGAATAAGATAAGATGATGATTTAAGATGATGGTGTATTTTAAGGAAAGCAAATGAGAGAACATTAAGATAAGAAAAAAGAATAGGAGAAAAAGGGTAAAATAAGTGACATTGAGAAAAAGATAAGATAGAATTTGTCTGAAGATTTTAAGTTTAAGTTCTTGCAAAATAAATCAAAGAATAAATAAAAGTTAAGCTTTCAAGTTGAAGATATTGAAGAGTTAACCAAAGAATGAATTAAAGTAAAGCTTTCTTTTTTCTTAAGAAGATTTTCCAGTTTTTAAATACCTCGTGGATAAAGAATTTTTCTTAACTTTTAAATATAAGTTTTTAAACAATAAATCAAAGAACGACGAAAATAAATCTTTTTTTTTATTAAGAAGCTTTTCGAGTTTTGGATTATCTCGTGGATAAATTAATTAGAATTTTTCTTAAGCTTCTAAATTTAAGTTCTTGAAAATCAAATCAAAGAACGACGAAAGTAAAGATTCTAAGTTCTGAAGACGATTTTAAAGCTTTTGAACAACTTTTAACGATTAAAATTCGAATTCGAATTCTTGATCCCGAAAGATTACCAATTCAGACCAGTGGTGGGTCGAACCGGCCGCAATTTACAAATATTTTGCGAGCTTCCATATGAAAAGCCCTCCCTATGACCAAATCCTGTCTCCGCACCAGGTCTACACATAGTAAAAAAATTCGTTCCTTAAACTTTTGACCAATATAAAAAAATGTTTTGATGAATATATAATAAAAAATTCAACTTAACCTCAAAACTATAACAAAATTTTAAATTAGAAATTTGGAAAAAAGGATCTTTATAAATTCAACTTAACCTCAAATGAATAAAAATTTGTAAGTTAAAAATATTGAAAAAAATGGAACAGACGCGATTTCAAGTTTAAAGATTATTCTTGAGAAATAATCGCAGTTAAACTATAAACGACCAAATTAAATTCTAAAAATGGCGGACGTAAAGTCGGGCGCGGACGACTTTAGGATACCCTGTACCACTAGCTTGTAATAAAGTCCGATTTCTTCACAAAAAACCAAAAACAGAAGAATTTTTAAGCAAAAATTTTTTTTTGACTGATCGTTCCTATGGGAGCTATATGATATAGTCAACCGATTTCAATAAAATTTGACACAGTGCTTAAATACCTTAAAAAAGATATGAATGCCAAATGTATTTCAAATATCTTTACAAACAAACAAAACACATCGAATTTTGTATAAAAAACGTGTTTTTGGACCGATTGGTCCTATGGGAGCTATATGATCTAGTCAAACGATTTGGATTAAATTTAATGAAGTGCTTAGGAACTACAAAATACTCACGAATGTCAAATTTGGTCCCAATATCTTAACAAACAAACGAAACACAACAAATTTTGTTAAAAAATCGATTTTTTGAAAGATCGACCTATGGGAGCTATATGATATAGGCAACCGATTTTGTTCAAATTTGGCACATTGCTTAAGTGGTCTAAAAAATTTCCAAACACCAAATTTGGTTACGATATCTTCATAAACAAACGAATTATTCATCTAAAACGCTTTTTTTTTGTCGAGGTCGTCTCAAACACCCCCATGGGAGCTATATAATTTATCCCCGATATCAAAAAAATAAAATAAACTTGCCTCCTATGGAATAATATGGGATCTAATGTGAAAGTTTGGTAACTCTAGCTCTTACCATCTCTGAGATCTAGGCGTTCACACGGACAGACGGACATGGGTATATCGACTTCTCTATTCACCCTGATCATATTTTAGGTAACTTTGGGGTGTCTCCGACGTCTCCTTCTATATGTTACATACATTTTCGGCTTGCACAAACTTAATATACCCTTGGTACCATACGGTACAGGGTATAAAAATCTTTCTGAAAAGTTTTGAAGTTTCTGGCAAGCTTTAATGGACAAAATAAATGAGAAATGAAAATTATCAGATTTCAGAAGTTACGACATTTTGTTATCGGTTTATTCAAGCTTTATAATAAAATAGAGCAGTGGATTATCTAAAGGTAAATGATTTAGAATTTCGAAAAATTTTTAAAAAATCTTACAAAAAATAAGAACGGGAGAGCGGAGTCTTTTGGCTTTCTTTACTTAGATCTTCCTTTACTTAGATTAATAAAGTTTGTTAAAAAGAAAGGCGATATGAGAAAGTTCCAAAGTAGAGCGCCTTTAAATTTAAAGCATTATATAGATTAATGATGCTGTATGTAGAACGGTGAATGAATAAAATTTGAAAGTAAAATGTTTAATCGACAATTAAATGGCTTGATCGAAAAATTTAATAGGAAAATCTATAAAAAAGAAATGGCAAAATGCGCTCTAGATAGGAATAAGCATGTAACTTAGAAGAAAATCTTATTATGCGCACAATTAATCCAGATAATAAATAATTAAACAAAACAGTTAATCCAACTTTCTCTTAAATTAGTTTTCTTTATAAAGAAATATGACTTTGCTCCCGCGTTGCAAATTTGCGCTCGAAAGATCGCCTTCATCGAAAAGATTTGCGCTAATATTTAGGCAGTTTTTAGGAAAAACTTTGAAAAGTTCTTCAGGCAGTAAAATAAAAATATTAAGAAATTATGTAAGATATAACTTCCCTATAACTTCCTCAAGTGCAACAAATTTTCTTTATAACGAATTTTCTACATAATAAAATAAGTTTTTCAGGTGAAATTTGAAGGAATTTAAGCTTCGTTGGTAAGAAGATGTCTTAGCAGTTTCTTAGGACAAACCCTAACATTTAGTAAGAAAAGGCATTCAGTAAGGTCATAATACGAAAATTGTAAAAACGAACTTCCCTATTACTTCCTCAACATTACCCATATTACGAATTTTTTCAAGAGCAACATATTTCCGTAACATGAATTTGCTATATAATAAATTAAGTTTTCAAAAGAAATTTTAAAAAATTTAAGCTTCGTCAATAAGTCGAATAAGATCATTATCGGAGAATAGGAAATTCTGTAAAATCGAACTTCGCTACAAATTCAATTTTTTTTCATGTTAACAACTTATTTCAAGTACAACAAATTTGTGTAAAACGAATTTTCTTTGTTATGAAACAAGTTTTCTGAAGGAATTTTAGCTTCGTCGATAAGACGATGTCTTGGCAGTTTCTTAGGAAAAAACCACAACATTCAGTAAGATGATTCAAAAAAAAATTTGAATTTACTATTTCACATTAAAATTGAATAGTTATATGCTCTATAGCAATTAAATTATCCCAAAAAACAACAATTTCCAAGATATCATAATTTTCTTTACCTCCTACTGAAGCATTGGGCCTCATTTTCCAGAAATCTTGTAGCGTTAAACTTAAAGATATGCATTCCTAATTTTGCATTCTAAGTTTCCGCAATCAAAACTTTCTAAACGATCCAAGCTGTATGTAAATTCTGAAATTCCTTCGTAATTCAACTAGAAAACCAATTAAACAAATTTAGCCAAGCTGAAAATAAGAAAAGGGCTACACATCATACTTAATGAGCCAAAAGCAGCTCCCAATCTGGCTAAATATAAACAAAGCTGCTGCTAAGTACCACCAAACAAAATATTCTAAATTGAGCATATTTAAGGCGCAGAATAATGAAGAAAGTCCAGCGAGCTTAACTTGGCCAAAAAGACAAAACCTTCCTAATGGTCGTCAAATTAAGTAAAGCATTTTTATTGACGGCTCGGCTTCAACTCAAATCAGCATTTAATATGCCAGCCACTACCAACTAAATTAATTCATTTGAGCCAGCCCAATAGACGCGTCGACGTTGGCCCAAAAAATATGCTCCAACAAAAGGTCACTTGATTACAAAACCCAGAAAAATTTAGCCCCTTTAACCCCACAAACATTAAACAACAAAGACAACAACAACAACAGAAAACATTTCAACAACTTGGCCGCCGCAAACTATTGATGGCCCACAATGCCAGAGGCGGCAAACACGCCCACCCCAAACAACAACAACCACAATGCGCCCATAAATCTATCCATCTTTTCAACAACAACAAAAAAGATGAAAACCAAGTTGATGGTTTCGGGTAGAGAGACGTCAAGGAGTTTATTATTGGATTGGCGCATGAGTCTCTTCTCGTCTTGTCTCGTCTCTTTGCCTCAACTTTTATTCTTCTTATTGTTTGTGGTTTCTACGCGACTTTTCCTCGTCTTCGTCTCCTTCTCCACCATCATCTCCTTCTTCTTCTTCGTGCGTGTGTGTTTGCTGTTGATTTGCGTTTTCGTCATTTTTATGTCAGTTCACTTGACGTGGTGGATATAGCAACACAACAACAACAACAGAGCGACAACAACAATATGTACATGCCGAGGTTGATCACTTATGACAACAGTCTCTATGCGCATCTTAGTTGTAATTTATGTGGAAATCTTCAAGTAGTGAAAACAATTTTCCTTTTTATACTCTGCACATTAGAAAAATGTTTGCAAGTCTATATTGAAAATGTGACGACAGATGATGTGGTAGGAGTGGCTTTTTAGCAGAATAAATTGGCGTATGGAGTTCTCAATATGAGTGGGGGATTTAAATTTTTGGAAAAATGTGGGTTGTCGGAAAAATAATAATAATATAGAGGATATATTGTGGTGCCTTCTAGCTATAGAGCTTCTCAACAAGCTCAATATCTGCAACAAACTTAATTATTTGAGATGGGTCTAGTCGGCCGTCTTACGATACTCTATGCACTCTGAGGAAGGATGTCCTTTTTCTGACAAGTGCTTCACACTCTGCAAATAATGTGTTATGCGTAACTTTTTATCACAATAAATTGAGTTTAAGTTCTCAACATGAGTTTCAAGATTTTGATTTTTGGAAGAATATGGGTTTTCGAAATAATAATAAAAAAAAGTACCATAAGGCATCTATTGTGCTCTCTTCTAGCTCTAGAGCTTCTCAACTAATCCAATATCTGCAATAAACTGAATTAGTTGTGATGGGTCTAGTCGGATGACGGCACCCTTTGGGGCTTCACACTCTGCGGATGATGTGTTATGTGTAACTTTTTATCAGAAAAAATTGGCATTGATAACACGAATTCCAGATTTCAATTTGTGAAACAGTGTGGGCTATCGAAATACTAATAATAATATAGGGAATTTATTGTGGTTCCTTCAAGACATACATCTCCTTAACAAGCCCAATATCTGCTACAAACTTAATTGTTTGAGATGGATCTAGTCAGGTGATGTCTTATATCAATACTCTATGCCCGCTGAGGAAAGATGTCCTTCTGGCAAGGGCATCACAATCTGCAATTTCCGCAATTTCCCAAAACGTTTATACGTTCGAGTTCACGATACCAATAGTACTCAGATGTTTCCTAAGTCCGCAATTTCTTATCTGACCTAGTTTTACCCTCGTATGGGTTACCCACAAAGAGATGGGCACAGCGACGATAAGTTCTTTTGTACCATATCTGATCTAGTTAGTATCTTAAGGGAATTCTTGCCCCATTGGAATATTTTTTTGAACCTATTTAAGTTGTAGGCGCCGAGGAATTGCTTGGCTTATCAGCCTACATAGTTTATACGTTTGTAGATGTCGCAAACCAAATCGGAAGACTAATTATTGACCAGTTCCATAAGCAAACTCACGAAGGATCTTCTTCCTGCGAAACTTCATCGCAAGTCATTAGGTTAAGGAAAATCACACATTGGACCTTTTCCACGCTTTCTTCTCATTATGACATCCGCAAATTAAACAATTCCAAAATCTACCGATGAAATGTTTGAAATGAAACATTCCTTTGAACAACTGCTGCTTAAAAAAAAAATCATAGAAAAGGAGTTTATTCATTAAGTTACGAAAAATGGCCTCTAACGATTTTTAAAAGGTAATAAAGCTGATCCAGAAATAAAAGTACACGGAATATTTCACAATAATTTTTGAACTTTTTAATTTGATATTTAAAAAGATCTTTGATTTTTACGAGATTCCAACTATTTCGTCTGAACTTTTCTTAGCGTCTGGGTTGACGGAGAAAAACAAGAATAAGTGTTCAGGCATTTTGAATATGATATAGATAGTAAATTCAGTACGCAGAGTGAAAAATCGGTGCCGTACAAGAACTGCAGCGAAATTCTTGTCAGAATAGCCAAAAAACATTATTTTTCTCTAACAAAAGTGTATTTGGGGATTTTAAGGGTCGAGAAGGCCATGCTTTTGTGTATTTAGTTAATTGCATGTTATTTTTTTTAAATTAATGTTCGAAAATATCGGTGACTTTAAAAAGGAACTCAAGGAAATTGATTGCTTCCTTGATTGCTCCAAATAACTGCAGAAATAGGCTAAGATCTTTTCATAAATTTTTATTGAAATTCAGGACACACCCAAATGACAAAAATTCTGGAAAACGTCATACTTTTAGCTTTATAACTTCTTCCACTTAAATTTTTGGACGCTTGACTATTTGATCCACTTAAAAACTCTCCCGATTGTTTTAAATATCTGCAGGCATATGCGCTTTTCTTTTCACTAGTATTTTTTGGATTTTAGAACAAGTCAAAATGATTAAAATTCCTAAACAGTTCGTACGTTTAGTATAAGAACTATCTCCACTAGAGAAGAAAAAATTTTGTCACTTAACAAAACTATAAAAAAATAAAATACTTGAAGACCTCTCTTGATTGTTCCAAAATAGGAATTTTTTTTAAATATTTACTAGGTTCTAGAACAAGTCGACTAAAATTGTTTTGTGCTTCATACGTTCAACCTTTGGCCTTATTCACTAAGGAAGAAAAAGTTCTGGAACCTAACAAGCTAAAATTAACAAACCCATTTCGAAAGTTAACGATTTCTTCTTTTATCATTGGTTTCTTCAGGCTAGATAGTAAAATTCAGCCAGACTCATTATTCAGAAAATCGGATGCATAGTTGTTATGCTTACTCATAAGCTCCATAATATTAAACATTTTTTAACTTGGATACCCTCATTTAAGTCTCTTTTATTTGGGCTTATTTCTGACACTTTCGATTTTATACCCATTTTACCCTTCGCGAGCTCTTACATCTACAGTTTGGGCTTATTTCCGACATATTTTCATTATTACCCTTTCATTCCGCAAGATTTCGCACTTCCACAATTTCATCCACAGCACTCTTAATTTTTTCTTCTTTCCTTGGATTTCCCCTCAAATTTCATTTTGCATAGTTGTTATCCTTACTCATAAGCTGCATATCATTCAAAATTTGTTATACTTAAGCAACTTCATTTAAGTTCTTGTTTTTTGGGCTTATCTCCAACACTTTTTCATTATCACCCTTTCATTCCTTCAAGATTTCCTAATTCCACTCTCTCATTCACATTAAAATTCCTCCACAGCTATTCTTACTACTCTCTTCAATTTTTTCTAGTGTATCCCCTAGTCGTTCTGTCTCCCCCCATTTTCCCCAAATCAACTTGTTCCCACATGTTGCCCCGGTATTGCTCTGATTTTCATGTGAAAATCTCTTCACTAATTCGTCTTTTTGTACGTGGCTGCTGCTTCTTCGTCTTCTTCTTCTTTGCTGCGTCTTCACGTGTACCGTTTTACTATTTTCTTTTTTTCATAATTTTTATTTATGGAAAATGCTTTTAAATGCGCATAAAAAAAATACAAACGGCTGGCAAAATAAATACACATGTTTTTTTTTGTTGTTGTAAGAGCTTTTGTTAGTTTTGGTTATCGTTAATTGATTTATTCATGCCGTTCTCATCTCATATGAGTTTTTAATTTGTTTTTCAATTAAAATATTTTGCTTAACTTAATGCAATTTGTAATGTAATTAATGCTAAAGCAAATGAAGCTTCAAAAACGCATAAAGTTAAATAAATTTAATTTCAGGACAAAATATAATTATAATTTTGCTATTCTGACCGCATTCTGTGTAAATGCAAATTGCTTTTGTCTCTGTGTTTTTATAAATTTGTTAATTAATTGTAATTAAATGTTTACAATGCCGTTATTAAATTGACTAGAAAATAAAAAAAAACAAAAACAATAGCGGAGATTTTCTTTCTTGCTTTAAAATTGGCCGTAACAAATCTATGAGATTTTCACACAAGCCGCAACTGTCAAATGATTTATAGAAGAAAATGCGAGAGAGGTTGGGCTAAGGAGAGAGGAGAGAGTACCTTGGTGGAGGCGGGCTAGCGGAAATAGCGTAGAAATGGGTGAGGAAGAAGAGGAGGCAGAAAATGTGCTCACAATTGAAATATCATGTATTGTTTATGTGTGAGTGTGCGTGTTTTTTTTTGTGTTGTTGCTTTTCATATAAAGGTGTGTGCACACTTTTTTTTTATTTTTTAGCACAAGCTCATTTTTACGTCATTTGCTAAAAAGAAAAATATTTCCACAATGTTTTTTTTTGTATTTATTTTATTGACAATTGGCAACGGTAAATGCTACATTTATGTGTGTGTGTGTGGATCTGTGTGTGTATGCGTGTATACGTGAGTAAATCAAAACTAATCAGTAAATCTATTGAACATTTTGGTCTGTCGGAAATTGGCAACGATTTTAAAATATTTTAATGGTATGAATTATAGTTTATGTAAGCGCCAAAAACATGTGTTTGATTGGTTGGTCAAGGTCTTTTGAAACATCCGCTTTGGAGAACTTTTGTACAAATGCACTTAAATCAGTAGCGTAGCAGTCAGCTACTTGTTAGGAAGTAATCAAATGAGTTGTTAGTTTCTTAAATTTGGTAAATTTAAAAATATTGACAGCTATCTAATAATAATTCTTTCCTATTATATAAGATGGCGGATTTTGAAAACCGAAAATAGTTATTAGGGCACACTGGCTACCTTTAATATCACCTAATGGGTCAGAAGCTCGCCAAACAGTGGTAAAGAGTAAGGGATAGTTATGATAGGGTCACACTGAACAAAGCGAACAATGTTTGGCCAGACTAAATAAGCGAGGTTTTTCTTTAAGTGTAAAGTCAGTTGCTGATCCGAAGTTTGGTCTTGCGTGGGATTTTCACTTCGAAGTTTAAAGCTCGCAAGAAACTGTCAACCAATTTTTGGGGTGTCCGGACCATAAAACTCCCTGTAACTCCGACACTTTCTATAGTAAATACAATTTGGCAACTTCGGCAGCGAAAACGCTTTTGCATCCATCAGTGTGGCTCAAGTCTTACTCGATCACGACTTATTTCGGAATAAATGCTGAATTTAGAACATAATCTTCTAGTTAAATCAATTGTTTTTGAAAAAATTGCTCACGAAATCACTGTGTCTGAGATCACCCAAGGACCATGAAGTCTACTGCGTTGCCTAACCAAAAGAAGGGGAGGAAAGGAATTAAAAAGGGGATTGTGGAGGAAGTTCAAAAACAGTAGGACACCTCTAATCGACTAAGTCCCTCATGATGCAGAACCATTTTGAGGATTCGACGAAAGCAGCCAGATCTACAATGGCTAGACTATCCAGATCCTTCAAGAATGGTTTACCCAGAAAGTGGATTCATCTTCTAAGAAGCCCAGGGGGCAGTCTCTTCCTCATCTCTGCAGCTTCGAAAGAAATCGTGATGCGGAACGTGCAACCTCTCAGCCATATGGCCTATGGGGCAGCGCCCCATTACAAAAGTCAGATATACGCTTTCTCGGCCAACTCGGAAAATGCGACAACCGGACACCATGTCCCATTCTCTGTCCGCCCGAACTCTAGCCGTCTCCCTGATTTGCGATACGATGTCCTGTAATGATCTTTTCTGTCCGTAACCGCAAGGTTCAGTTTCGTTAAGTGTCCAAAAACCATTCACAAATTTCCAGCAGTTTTCATCAAAAAATATAATAGAAATACTAATAGAATGTTGTTCTCGAGTTATGACTTTAATTTCTTAATTCAAGAATTTTAATCTTTTTTTAAGATTTGTTGGTCTAATTTTAAAAATTGAAAATAGGAATGCAAAAATCTGGAGTTATGAACATATTTTTTATCAGTGTAACGCCACGCCAGGCTTAATGTCTCGTTTTAAGACTTTTAGTCATAAAATCTAAAGCTTTTTTGTTAGATTTTTGGGTCTTATTTTAAGAATATAAATCAGAAATGCAAACATCTCGAATTAATATTATATTTTTTATTGGTGTAACGTAACTCCAGGCTTTATAAATTTTTTATAATAAATTTATTATGATAAAAAAAAATCGGTCGATTTTAAGATTTTTTTTATCATAAAATCTCAAGTTTTTTGTTGTTATCAATTCAAAATTCTTGTTCTTGATTTATGGCTTTTATTTCTTAATTAAAAAATTTTAATCTTATTGATCCTTTTTCAGATTTTTTAGTCTCTTTTAAGAATTTAGGCCAAGAATGCAACTATCTTGTTTTGATATTATATTTCTTTATGAGTGTAACGTTACGTCAGGCGCAAGTTTGCTTATAAGTTTAAATCGGTAAGGTCGTAATTTTCCTGAATTAAAAAGAGTAAAATAACAATCGCAAATTAATCAAAATTAAAATCAAGTATGCAAAAGTCTTGATTATATGTCTTTATCAGCGTAACATCACGCCAGGCGCATTTTTGCTATAACTTTTTATCGATATGTTTCTAATAATTTTTCTCAATTAAAAGGTTAAAAGAAAAATCGCAAATTAGTGATTTTATACCACTTCCTTCCTCCTATACTTAACGTTAGTAGCTTAAAAAGGTCTAAAGTCTAAAGTCCCTCTCCATCCAAGCAAACCTAAAACGTATGATTAAGCTACAACATTCGCTTATTACTTAGCCAACTGGCGCTTTACCTTTTGTATGTGCCCCTCAGAACCTCTAATCGCCTTGATGGCTTTCGAATTAGTCTCACCCAATGACTCACTTTCTCTCACCTTTCTACATTCTCCAAGTGCTGGCTAAGCTGCACACATTGCCACACACTCAAATTGCTCCACAAAAGGAAAAACACATTCACTTTTAGCAAACAATATGAGAACAAAACAACAACAGCAACAACAAGAAGCGTAAAAAAGCAGCTAAGTAGCCAACATTTAAGAGATCAGCGCAGTCAGAGACTTGGCTAATCTCCGAAAATAGCTTCCCTGGTGTTGTTAGCAAAGGAAAAACCGAAAACATTTTAAAAGAAAAAGCAATTGTGCAGTAGCATAAAAATTTCTATTACCAACATTTTAAGCATAACCCATAACACTTAATCTGGCCACCACCTGGGACGTCGCGACGACGTCGACGTCGATGCTGCTGCTGTGCAACCAAACCATAAGAAGAAGACCAAGACCAAACCCCAGCTAATAGAAAAGACCGCAAGAGCGCAAGACCTCCTCCGCGTCAAGTCGACGACGGACGACTGAGCAAACAAAGCGGCGTGAACTCCAAACGCCGCAGTCGGCCGACGGGCGGACGGGCGCACGGACAGAAGTGCGAAACGCGTGCCAAGGCAGCGGCAGTGAGAGCGGCAAAGAGCAAAGAACTAACAGCTGCTGCCGCTGCCTGCCTCACTATTCAACATTTTTTCAATGTTTATTTTGGCCGGCGCTCTCTTTGGCCGCTGCTGCCGCCGCTCATTATCTAGTTTAATGTGTTAATCATCTCTAAATATGAAAGAGCGTAGAAGAAAGCCTACAAAGAGAGAGCGCGAGTGAGTGTGAGCAGCAGCTGGTTAAACCTCTGACGTAGCCAATGTTAACACCTTTCTTTTGGATATAAACAGTCGGACTCTTTAAATTTAAAGAGTATTGGTTTGGTTTATTATAAATCTGCCAAGCGCTGTGTAACAGCAGCCTGAGCAAATATTTGCGCACATTTTGAATATTTGGCAAATGTTTTGGGAGTTATCAAAAAAGTGGATTATAAAAATGCGTTATGTTGTTTTTTTATGGATTAAATGTTCTTAACTGCGAGCTAGCAACAAATAGGCATATTTATTCTGAATTTTGAGACAGATTTTGATATTTATATATACTGATAAAAATAAATCAAGATTTTTGCATTCTTGATTTTAATTCTAAAAAGGAACCAAAAAATCTTAGAACATGGCCAAAAAATCTTGAATTAAGATAAAAGATCTGGAACAAAAATGAAAGATCTTAAATTAAGATTTTGCATTTTTGATTTTATTTCCAAAAAGGAGACCTACAAATCTTAGAAGATGGCCAACAAATCTTGAATTAGAATAAAAATTTTTAAAAAAATATTATTGAATTCCAATCAAGACCAAGCGTGACGAAAATTGATAAATTTAGGCAGAGTTATTACAATAAAACTAGATTATATTAAGACAAAAAAAATCTTACATCTACATTTTTGTGGTAATAAGATTGAAATCTTAAAAAAAGCAAAAATATACGTAAAACGAGAAACAGTTAAAAGTTCAAAAAAACCCAAAATAAGCAGCGTATGAAAAATTCTAAGTTTATGGATAAAAGCCTAAAATGTTGGCCAAAAATTTGGTATTTTTGATATGATAAGTTGCACAAAATGAATATAGGTCAGGTTAGGTTGAGTATGTTATAATTTTATTTGCAATAAATAAATTTCGCTTGCAAAAAATTGACTGCACATTATTTTTACTTTTGAAAAAAAACTGTTCATATTTTTCGACAAATAAAAATGAGTCAACACTGTTTTGTTACGGCTTCTGTTTACGAGCAAACGTTTGACAGCGTTTTTATTGTTGAAGTTTAGTTCTGGCTCCTAACTTCGGTCTTTAAACCATCAAATCGAAATCGATTAACGTATGACATATTAAAATAACGTAATGCGTCAGAAAAGTTTATGGAAAACTCGTCAAAAATTAGCACATACTGCAAAACTATTGATCGTACAAAAGTTTATGGGGCACTCATTTTGAATCATGACTCTTAAGTTTGATAGAACGATAAAAAGATATCATGCAAAAACCTTATCAACATATATTGTCAGGGAGCGATGCTACGCATCCTACCTACAAATAACTCAGTTTTAGACTTTGAGAATTAAAACTAGTTCCATTACGATCTCTGAAAATTGCATCTATTAAGTATTTTTTTCCAGATGAAACTGAAAGTTTACTGTAGTATTAAAAATTTATTTTAAATATAAAATATAATATTCACATATTTTACATGTACTATATTCTTAATTTTTTGGTTAACATAAAATTGTCTAGGTGAATATTGCTAGTCTGGGACATTGCTCCACTTTTATATAGTATTTAGGTATTAACTATAAGACCCTTGGCGTGACGATTTAGAGTCGATAAAAAAATAATTTTCCAGAACAAAAACGAGCCCAGGAAATCTTCTTCAATATGTAGTATATGTATTTGTAGATTTAAATTTGAAAAAAATTAAAATCTGTAGTTTGTTCTATTGTCCCATTTTTATATGCATAAGGTAGAACGGACGATTTGAAATCGATAAAAAAGTTTTTTTTCCAGACTGAAAAGTATCTCTGGAAATCTCCTACAATATATGTATAGTCTTTTCCTATTTATAAGCTAATTTGTAGATTGTAAAAGATGAAAAGATCGAGAGGCTCCAAAGAATCAGCAACGACTTGAAATCGCTCTTAAAAATTTTCAAAAAATGTAGATAGTGT
>JBAMAX010002561.1:0-47061 GCA_037043745.1 Chymomyza amoena
TTGTTCGACAAATCAAAAAAATTTAATTTCTTAATAAGTTACCAAATTCTACAACTAGGCTGGGTTAAGATAAAGACCCTTGTAGCATATGTTTAAAACAGCGACATAAAAAGATATCGATTTTAAAATGGCCACGTTTCTTGTAATCGGTATATTAAAAAAATTTTTAAATCCCTCCAAAATCCCATGTTATTGAAACTTACACCAATTGCAGCTTTTCCATATGTTGCATTTAAATTTCCTTGATTCCGAAACAAAAGACCAGTGGCCAAAAGTTATATTTAACCTGCTATCGACTCCTTAAGATAATTAATTATAAATAACAATAAACGACATTTTACCTCTTTCATGTCAGATTGTCCTTTATCCTTACTACTTATTTATATGCAGCGACTTTCGCTGTTTTTCCCTTTTTATTTTTAACAATAACATTAAGCATATTAAAAGTGAAAAGTAAAAAAAGGAAAATGTAAAAAATGTAAAAAAATCCGTAAGCCAAATGGCAAGGAAATCGCTGCCGCATATGTCGGTCAATAACTGACATTATTGACTGTTAATATCCTGAAGTTTTCGCCAGAAATAAAATATCCAAAAAAGGACAAAAAGAAACACTCTGCTACAAAAACAATGACTGCAATGAGTGCAACATTTCAATAACTGAAACGCCAATTAAAATTTTACAATGGGTGCGACGGCCACCATCGTCCTCTAGTCCTGTCGCATCAAGGACTCTCTCTCTGTCTCCCTACGAATGGCAGCCTGACCATGGATGCGCTCAGGTCAAAACCCAGTGACAATAACAACAACAAGAACCACGACGAAAAATGTCAGTTAAACGAGGAAACATTTTGCCATTTCTGGGAGAGAGACGAAGAACGTTGAAGAGAGTCGCATCAGCAGCCAGAACAGCGTAAAAACAAACACAACCAACGATAGCCATGTGGTATATATGTATATTATGTATATATGTATATACGGGTATTTCTATGTACCCAGTTGGAAGGGACATTTTGTTGCCAAGCCGTTTCTTTGGGACTTGTAATTCTTAAATGTCAAAAACTTTCCAATTGGAAGTGATATTTTATTGAGACCTTATTTTCAGGCATCATAAAAAAGACTGGTTAAAAAAATATTTTTGGATTATTTGATAAAGATCAGGACCGTAGAGAGAAAACCCGGTCCTGAAGGGGAAAACGCACTAAGTACTCAGAAGACAGCAATATTCTTATTTTCGGAAAAATAATCGTTATTCCAGGTTTTAAAATTCGAAATCTTAATCAAAAACTAGTTAATAGATACTGAAAATTTTTTATTTCGGAAGCTGCTTCCTCATTCCTCATTTTCTCTGAAACTAAGATTTGTTTGAAACCTTTACTTTGTGAAGAAACTAGAAGACTGAGAGGCCTAACCTCATTTTCAGTTGGAAACGTTGTGTTTAAAAAATATCGAATCTCAAAAAATTGCTCTATTGGAACAGATCAAGGTGGGAAATCTTGTTTGCGAAATCTATTCTTCATAGAAGAGACCACCAAGGTGCGCTTTTCTTTTTCTTTTTTTTTGGAACAAATCGTCGTGACTCGTGATTTTAAAATCTCAAGTCGTAAAAACTAGCCAACTTGGTACTCAATTTTATTGGGATCTTCATTTCGTGAAGCGAAGTACGAATGACAAAAGAGCGGTATTTATACATTCAGAAAAATTTCTCGTAATTCATGATTTTACAATCGTATATCTCAAGAAATTGAGCATATGCAACTAATTTTTTTTAAAGCCTGAAAGATTTTATTTTATTTTCGGTATGAAGTGATTCAAAAAGCATTGAAAAGACTGCACTAAGGAGCTGCTGTCTTGTTTTTGTATTTTCGGAAGAATTTCCTATATCGTGATTTTAAAATCTAATATTTTTAAAGACTTATCATACGCTATGATCTATTTATGAGAAATCTAATGCTATTTTCGAAAATCTTTTTGGAAAAGCATAGCGAAGACTGTAGAAGTAGCACATGATTTCATTATATTTTCAGAAGAATTTCTCATAATTCGTGGTTTTAAAATCTTATCTCGTATCTCAAAAAAGTAATCATATGCAATAACATTTTTTTAAACCTTCACTTCACAAAGCAAGTAGAAGACTGAGAGGTCTTATTTCATTTTTGGTTGGGACCATCGCGATTCGTGATTTTATGGAAGAGTCCCACGTAATTCGTGATTTTAAATCTTATATAGTATCTCAAACAGCTGCAATTGAATTTTTCTTAAACCTTCACTGCGAAAAGCGACAGACGGGGAGGTCTTAATTAATTATCGTTTGGAACCATAGTGGTTCGTGATTTTATGGGATCAACATTATATTGTGGTCAACTTTTTGGAAAATCAGAGCAAAGACTTTACTTCGCAAAGCAAGTAGAAGACTGAGAGGTCTTATTCCATTTTCGGTTGGGACCGTCGCGATTCGTGATTTTATGGAAGAGTCCCACGTAATTCGTGATTTTAAATCTTATATGGTATCTCAAACTAATGCAATTGAATTTTTCTTAAACCTTATTTAATTATCGTTTGGAACCATCGTGGTTCGCGATTTTATGGAATCAGCATTTTATTGTGGTCAACTTTTTGGTAAATCGGAGCAATGACTTTATTAGGGAGTACTGGTCTAGTCTTTATACTTTCGAAAAAATTGCTCATTAATCATGATTTTGAAAATATCTATCTCAAAGAACCAAACTAAAGCAAGTTTCACACTGAAAGATCTTACTTTATTTTCGGTTGGAAACCTCATGATTCATGATTTTAAGGAGCCGACATTTTATTGTGATTCCATTTTTGGAAAAGCAGTGCGAAGACTGCACTTGTCGCGTTGTTAAATTTTCGGAAGAATTGCTCCTAATTTGTGATTTAAAAACGTTATACCTTTTTTTTATTACACCGCAAAGTAGAAGATTGAGAGGTCTTATTTCATTGTCGGTTGGAACCATCGTGATTAGGGATTTTATGGATCCGATATTTTATTGCGATCACCTTCTCGAAAATCATAGAAAAGACTGCAACTCGTTTTTATATTTTCGAAAGAATTCCTCTTTAAAAGAAAGTATTAAACTGAGAGGTCTTGATTAAATTTTGGTTGGAGCCAAAAAACAGACTTTTTTTGTGATCACCCTTCTGGCAAAGCAGTGAGAAGACTGTACTAAAGAGCAACTGTCTTGATTTTTATATTTTCGGAAGAATTCCTCATAAATCGTGATTTTAAAATCTTAAAGCTCAAAAAACTAATTATATGGAACTGAATTTTGTATACCTTTACTTGGCAAAGAAACTAAGAGATTCAAGACCTTCGGTTGGAACAGCCGTGATTGGTGATTTTATGGAATCGAGCACTTTTACGAAAAGCAAAAAAAGAACTAAGTAGCAGTTTTCTTGTTTTCGAGAGATGAGACAATGTAGAACCGAGATTTTGTTAAAGCATCAATTTCGCAAACATATTTTAAGTATTACACTAAAGATTGTTATTCTTATTTCGGAAAAGAACCGTCGTGATTTGTAATTTTAAAATCTTTAATCCCGAAAAACTAACTAATTGGAACGGAGATTTTGTTAAGAAATCATTTTCAGGCAGCATAAGGAAGACTGGTTAAAAAATAAAAGTTTTTGGATTAGGGGATAAAGATCAGGGCCATAGAGAGAAAATCCGAGCCCGGAGGGAATAATGCAACGGCCACTTTATTACACCTTTAGCTTGAATTTTTATGTTTTGTAAGTTCGACAATAATTACACAGGGCCCTGAGAAAGCTTCGGAATTCTCCCATTCCCAAACTCTCCCTCAAGCTTGACAAAGATGTTCCAAGCCCAGTAACTACCGACTTTCTTGTGACAAAAAGAGGAAGAAGGCTTAATAGAATGAATAATATATCTAAAAAAATCTGGTACAAATTTGGAAGGATTCTATATTAAAAAGGCTCTTTTCCATGAGCTCAGTGTGCTGCTCACCGAGATCCCTCACAGATCTGTAGTTTCAATTTAACAAAACTCATTTTCAAAATATTGGACTAGAAAAACCCGGGCTCGCCCATCATCTGATCCCTCGCATAGAGTTTTTCATTATTTTCTTCCCAAACATTTCTACCGGGTGGAAATATGTGACATATTTATGTCTGCCAGGTTGCCAGGACACTCACACTCATAGACACACACACACATGCACACACACAATCACACATTGGTATGATATGCACTGATAATTGGTATTGTTTGCCTGAACGCGTGGACCACTCCGTGTCCTGTCATTGTTTTTATACACATTTGCACCTCGATGCAGACGGCCACGCACACCAATGTAAGCCGACAAACATATATGTATATGTGTATGACTATATGTGACACAGACACATACACATACTCCATGGAGCAGGAAAGGATAAAGAAGCAACTTGCAACTATTAATTTTCCATTGTAAACAGAAGCAAGTCTTACAATAAAACATATAAAAGATAAAGGATATTTTATACAGCAGCAATTGAAGTTACTGCAGTTGTCTGTAAATATAAAAAGTCTCTTATGGAATTAGAAATTGTATTTTTATGAAGATATGCTACTGATACCATAAGATGCTTTAAAGATATTTAAGAATTAGATTAAGAGGTGGGGCATAGTAAGAAGAACAATGGGAGGATGAGGTGCTGGATGATAAAGGTAGATAAAGATCTAATTTTGTGCTACTGATTTATTCATGGACAGCAAGGACTGTCGAATTATATAAGGACGAAATCTCAAGTTCGATTATCATGTCTCTTATAATTTAAAAGAACTTGGTGCTCATGCAGGCAAACGGACTGTCATGTCTAATCAAATTCTCTTATTCTTCTCATTATCATGAAGCTAAGTTTAGGAGTCTTCGCTAGTATTTTTCTCTATATTACAAACATTTCAGCAAACTTAATGTTAAAAAAGCAACATAAACAAAAATCGACATAACCTCTAAAAAAACTGCATAAATCGAGGGTTTTTAAAGGTTACATTAGAACTCGACATACTGAAGTTGTTTGCACCGTTGTTTGCGTGGTTTGCGCCACGAACCCGAAAGACGATTAATTTTTTTTGAGTTCCAGTGTTATCTTTCATTTATTTTCCAACGATTTCTTCTTTTTCAGGAAGTACAAAGAAGACAGGCTAAAAAAAATGTTTTCTTTGAGGCGATAAAGATTTTGTTAATTTTTGTGACCAAAACGTAAAATATGTAGTTATAGAACGTTTAATAGAATTGTAAATATATCTAAAAAGTGCACGTATATATTTGGAAGGCTATGTTAAAATGGAGCCTTTTGGAAGATAATGCAAAAATACTTAGAAAAACAATTAAATAGAAAAGACGACTGAAAACGCAAAATTCTTTAGGGACTTAGCATATTCACCAAGCATAATCCACCATTATAAGAATCATCCCGCCAACACAAAATGTTGATCTTTTTTCTTTGAAATTTTAAATAATCCTTTTTACATTTACTTAGAACTGAGGCCTTCAACGATATTAAACGCAGTCATTATGTTAATTTGTATAAATGGTTATATTGATACCAAAAATCTTAAAAGAATTATCCCATAGTAAACTTCGTTATTTTATATAGGTTTTTGAAGTTATATTCGAACAAATTATTTTTAATTCGATGCTATTAAAAAATAGATATAAATATTCAGCAATCGATACTTTGATAGTTAATCGTAATTTGCAAAAATTGGTTTCCATTTTATATGAAAATTTACACAAAGTTGTATTTTTACAAACATTAGAATCACTGGAGTAATCTTTAAAGAAAAGTCTCAGATCAGCAAGTCCTGGGAAGCTGTTTATAAAAAAAAAAATATATCTCGAAAAAAATCCGGGTTTTTAAAATTATTATAATCAAAAATCAAAATAAACATCCAGCAATGTCTATAAATGCAGCTTATACAAAATTTTGACATTACCTTGAAAAAAAAAATTAATTTAAAAAAAATTATTTTTGTTTTTTTCACCGATTTTTGTCAGTTTAAAAAAAATAACAGGCCCTCAAAAATATTTGTTATCGTGATTTGTTAAATTTGACCTTCCTAAGATTCATAGTGAGATAAACTGAATTATTTTTTCATATAATGAAGTTTTAACTTTTTTCTTGCTCAAAATCGGTCATCTTTATTTTTAAAGCTATAGATAAATGTTGTGGCTAGACCCAATTTTATTATATTTTGGAATTTTTTTTTTTTTGTAGCGAAGGAAGGCAGTTTCAGAAATGTGCCCGAAATATTTCAAAAAACTTAAAATAAAATATCTTTATCAATATTGGATATATTGGATTAGGGTGCTTTTAAAAATATTCCGAAAGGACTGGGCTGACATTTTATTGATATTTTTTTCATATTCATTTACAATCTATCGGTTTTAAGACAAAAATTAAATTTAGTAAATAATAATAATAAAAAATATATATAGCCTATAAGTTAAATTAAATAGAAACAAAAACTTATGAAGGGCCACTCAACAATAATATATAAATATTAAAAATGGTTTTCTCTACCCCAATAAACACATTTGGGTAGAAAAAAAATATATTTTTTTTTTTGCCACCCTACTTAATTAATTATTATATATATTTATTACTTTAATAAACGACTAGTCATTTATTTTGTTATGAATCCAAGTATACAAACATAAATATCGTTACTTAATACTTTTTTGTGTAGCTAGTGTGCTTTAAATTTTTTTCGATTTTTTTACAGAAAAATATCAATACAATTTTGTTTTATTTTTTTTTTAACATTGGACCACCAAATCTATTTTATTCATATTCCAACCAATTAAAGAACGTATTAATAATTATTTAATATTTTTTGTAGCTACTGTTCGTTACATTTTTTTAGTATATTTTTTGTATAATATTAATAAAATTTTATTTTATTTTTTTTTTAACATTGGTCCAACGAATCTATTTGACTCATATTCCAACCAATGAAAGAACGCATTAATTAAGTTTAAAAAATGGTGATTGGCATATGTAAGAGAATATTTTGGTTTAAAAAGGTATAATATTTTTTTTTAAGATGCCCTTTTGGCAACTTAGATTAAACGAAAAATTTGGCCAAAAATATTCAAATATTCCGTAATTTGGTCACAATTAAATAAAAACGATAGAAATAAGTTTTTAAATTAAGCAGTAAGGCGTTAAGTTTATAAACTGAATTTTTGCATGGTTTTTTTATGGTATAATAATTTTTTATAATTAGTTTTAAAGTATCGCTGGGCAGTTTTTAGTACCTTATCCAACTCAACCCTGAAGTATTAAATACTAGATTTAATAAACAAAAATTTTCGTACATTTACAAAAATCTGCTAAGAAAATTCAAGAAAAGGTCGAGACAAAATTAAACCGTACCACTTTTAAATATTTTTTTTAATTACACATATTGCAGAGCCAATATTAACTCCGAAATTTCAATTAATTATCAAAGTATCGGTTGCTGAATATATACATATGTAGATTTTTTTTTGACAGCACATATCTTGAGTATAAATATTTTGTTTTTTTAATTAACGATAAGACTTTGAATTGAGTCTAAAAAATCGATAATTAAAAAAAAAAGTGTGAAGTTTTTACTTTAGAAAATACATATGATCACATTATATGCATGCGCGATAAAAAAATAATTATTTTAGGGATCCTCCAATGGTCAGCATGGTACTTGGTATACTGTAGTAATGAGAAAATCTTTAAAATTGAAATTAATGGAATTAAAAAAAAAAATGCAGCAATTCAAAATAACAAATTTTTTAGAATTTAAATATAGAAAAAGTGATCTGAAGTTTTTACAAAAATGCATTATATGCAAGTGTGCTAAAAAAAAATAATAATTATTTTAGGGATCATCTGAAGCTTACATTAGCTTACTATTTAGTAAACTGTAGTAGAGAGAAAATCTTTCCTTTTGGCATTTTATATAGAAGTTACTGGTTTTTGTTATTTTAATATAAATTATAATGTAATAATACTATAACTTATCAAACAGTAGGGCAACAAACAACTAGACTTTAGACCATTTTTTAAAAAAAAAAGCTGTTTTTGTAATTTTATATTTATTTTGTAAGCTTTCAATAATTTAATTGAAATTTGTTTTAAATATATATTTTTTCAATTTGACATATTTTTTTATTTTATAATTAACAAATTTAATGTAATCTTATTTTCTGTTAAATCTAAATTAGTTGTGCCTTACGGAATCACTACCAAAAGATGATAATATAATGACCAAATCTTGGCCTTCCGATGGGGAACCTTTCATAGCCAGCCTAAAATATAATATATGCAGCTCAACAATCTGAATAGCAATTTCAATATATAAAAACTGTCCATTTAAAAAAAATACATATATACAATATATTTTCGAAAATTTTGCTAAGTTAAATATAAAAAACAATTCTGTCCTATAACTAAATATAAAGAAAAGGTTTAGCTCGCTTATGAATAGAAATAATTGAAAATATGTACAAAAAAATTATTTTGGAATTTCAAACCTATTTATTATGAATATGGAACACTCCAACTAAATCTATATATTAATCAATAACAAGTGCATTTATTTGACCATTGTCTAGCTTTAGTACAACATATGCCAAATATAATTTAACATAATCAATTTGTTTAAAATATGCATAAAATTTACAATTCAATTGAAATCAAACTTACTGACAATTTGCAATTTAATCAATTTTTAATTTGCACATTCATGTTGCTAATCCAGCAGAATTATTAAAACAAAAAAACAACAAAAATCAAAACGCCAATTCATTAATTTATTTGACCATTTCCCATTTCACCCGGACCCGGACAAAACAAAAACACCGCAAACTGTCACGCGTTGAGTGTCAAATTACGTTAATAATATGGACTAAAAAAAACAACAAAAAAACAAAATGGCTACAAAAATTGAATAGAATAAACTGACCAGCTGACCAGGAAGCAACCAAATTAACCGCGAATTACAAATCAATTTTAAATGGCGTTGCAGCAGCAGCGACCCAAGCCAGGAAAAAACTTTTTTGTGGTTTGTTTTTTTCCATTGTGCGCTCTAACAATGAGTAATGAAAATTAAAAGAGGAAAATTGAAAAATGCACAAAAAAAAATGGCCACTTTTGGAGATTTGTGCCGATCCAGGCCACAAAAAGCAAGGCGCAAACTTTTAATTCAATTCTTGTCAGGCATGTCAATGAGTTTCGTACCGCTCCCCAAACCCAACCAACTCGATTTAAAGTTTTCACTTCAAGTCGAAATTTGTATCTTGAATATTTGTTTCTTCCGGCGCTGATGAAAATTTGTTTATAGCACTAAAAAGTACTTTTTTAAATGTTTCGACTTCGTTTCGAGACGCTTTATCTAATTTTTGTGTCTCTCCGGCTGAGGAGCTCCTTCCTGACTTTTTTAATACATGCAAAATCACGTCTATGCATCTTAATAACTTTTCGTGCTTGGGCAAACAATGCGAACGTGAAAGTTGAATAGGTTTTGAGCTAGTTATTGGAGGAGGGTTGGATAACCTCCCGTTCCTCAACCCCCCTCCTTGGTTGCTGGTTGCTTTCAGGTTGGAGCAATGCATAAATCAAATCTGGTACATATTGTAGTTAAAGTAAATCAAAGTTTATGTAACTTCCAAGTAAAGTCAGACGTGCTACTCTGCATGTAGGTTTTGCAAGTGCATAAAAATAAGAGCAAAAATATTGGATAGATACATTTTTCAAAAAGTAACGAAATATATTTTGGTTTATCTGGCAAGCATTTATTCACTAGCATAGACACTTCTAAAAACGCGGCATGGTTAGGTTATGTTGTTTTGGCAGCTGACTGAGATAACCCAGAGACCATGGCGTCCATTGTTTCTATTTCGAGGATGACAGAAGAAATTGTGGAGGAGGATTAAAAACTGTACGACCCTATTCGCGTAAGTCTTTTATGTTGAGGATTCGACGAAAGCAGCCAAATCCGCTTTGGGCACATAGGCTAGACTACCCAGATTCTCAAAGAATGGTTTACCCAGAAACTGACTTCGTCTTCAAGGAAGCACCGGGCTGTCGCATAGCAGGTACTGGATGCTTTGTGTCTCTTTATTCCCTGGCATAAACTTTTTTAAAACTCGACAATGTTAGGTTAGGTTAGGTTGTATGGGCAGCTCAGATAGTGACTGAGATCACCCAGAGACCATGAGGTCCATTGTGTCGTCTAATTAACAGAAGAAGAGGAAAGGAATTGGAGAAAGGGAGCGACTGTTGAGGAGGATCAATAACTATACATCCCAAATCGCGTAAGTCTCTCATGTTTCAGAAATATTTTGAGGATACGACGAAAGAAACCAGATGCACTATGGGCACATGGGCTAGACTACCCATATCCTCAAAGAATGGTTTAACCAGAAACTAGGGATTCGCATAGCAGGTGTTGGATGCTTTCTACCTCTTCCTCATCTATGGAGCTGGGCCAGAAATCGTGATGGGGAACGTGCAACCTCTCAGCCATATTACTTATGGTGCCTACTACTATCGTAGTACTGTTTTTTTCGAAGCGCAGGAGTTCAGATGTTCGCTTACGATCATATCTCGGCCAGAGTGCTCGGGAGATGCGACAACCGGACTCCATGTCTTATTCTCTTTTCGCCAGAGCTCTAGCCGTCTCCATAAAGTTAGCTGCCAGCGCTGAGCCGTTCCTGGAGCACTGGTCCGCCAGGTCCGAACTGTACGTTACCAGGGACTCCTGAGTGACCCGGAACCTATCAGAGGGCGATTGAGTGGTGGTGGATATGGTTTAGCGCTAGCGACAAACTATTTCTTAAATTTTATACCTAATTTTTAAAGCTAATTGAAGTCGAAAATCTTAATTTATTTAATTTGATTCCGAACTCTAACTAGATAATGCGGCCTCGATGGCCCATCGGCAATCCATTAAACTATCATACAAGATGTTCTAGGTTCGAATCTCATGGAATGGTCCTCCACTTTTCCTATTCTCCTAATTTTTCCTGTCTACCTTTATCCTTATACCTTTCTGGCAAATTATCGGTATCCCAAGGGGCCTATTCTTGGCCTCGTCCCAGCTCGGCCGTCCTTACCTACTTACTGCTACGTTAACGACGTAGATGTTTTCCTTTGTACTCTCTCCCTTACGATCGTGCCTCTCAGTTTGCTCATTTGGTATCCTCCGCTTTTTGATGGCAGAGGACTTGACTTAATTCTAGAAAATACGTCGCTGAGACGTATCGTTAGCTATTGTGTAAGTTTACAGATTGTGAACATTTATGTTGAAAATAATGCCTAAAAAGCCTTGGTCACAAAACACAGAGCACTTAGCAGGATCAGACAGTAAAACCAGCAAAAGTAATCAGTGGGAATGCGAAAATAAATCTCCTCAAGATAATATGATAGAAAGAAAATAATGATTTGGTATTTATTTATATGTGAGATAAAGAAATACATTCATCACAAGAAGAACGCATTCCTTCAAACTTGGTTCTTGCTGACGTGCTCTAGAAATAAAAATGTGGACCCATAGTAATATTTTATAGTATGACATTGTATGATATATATCCCTAAGCCATTTATTGTCATAAGTCTTGGATAAAAAAATTTTAAAGTCGTGGAGATTAGAGAATGTACCCATACTACGTGACTCGGTCCGGGGGAAGGCCTTGAAACTATCACGCTTGGGGACAGGGGGTAGCGGGCTGCCTAGGTTTAGTAATGGTAACTATGTGAAATACCTTGCTTTAAAACAATCAAAATGCCTTAACGGATTAAAACAATAACAATGATGGAAGCAGAACCATTCGGAGTCAGTTGAATAACAAGTCACAAATTATAAAAAATCATCATCTATCAAAAATTTCGTAATTTTAAATAAAAATTTAAGTAAAACTAAAAATTCAAAAAGTTTGGTTTTAGTCCAAAAATTAGGACTTACAAATAACATCAGCATCGCTGCCAAGTATCTCGAATCAAAAATATTCTAGCGAATAAGATAACTCTAATAAGGTACTTAGGTATAAAATAAAATAGGCGGTCGGGTTTACCCCACCATTTTTGAAAATTTGAGTTTTTATAAAAATTGTCATCTCTTAAAAAATAAAGAATGTTGTTACATTCTTTAGCTCATTGAAAAGCATAGTGCAAAAATTAAATTAAATAAATTAAATTTTCTACCCCTGCGACTTAACCTAACTACACATAAAATTCTAAGTGGGTTTAGATCTACTTTGGCAGCTATCTAAAATGCCCTAATTCTTCTACTTTTAATAATTTTTCTTATATAAAAATTTGGAGTCATTTCTAACTGCTTGGTCTACAGAATTTTGGCATTTTCGTTTAAGTTTTGAAGTATTAAGATGACATGTTGACTAAACAGATTCAAAAAAAATTACATAAACCTATATTTATAAAAGGTACATAAATGATACTTAAAAAATGAAAACTTACCAATTCTTTGAACCCTCCAATAAGTAGCACCTGCAAAACAAATTCAGAAATTTATTAATACCCAATTCAAATGGCTCCAAAACTGCTTAATTAACTTTTCTACATATTTTGCACATAATTTATTGATGACAGCCTCTAAGTAAGCTTTAATTTGCTTAAAAAACTAAAACTAATATTTCAAAAATTAGAAAAATCCAATTATTTAACAAAAAATTTTGACCACTGCAACAAAAGCAACGCCATAGAATGAAAAACAATAATAACAAACAAAAGCAACAACAACAAAAAAATAGCAAAAACAATGCAAAAATTAATTGATGACGCATACACTAACAGACTAACAAACACAGACTCACATGCTCGCACAGATACTCTCTCACACACACACACACACATTAACAGTGA
Organism: Chymomyza amoena; assembly: GCA_037043745.1. Lineage (NCBI taxonomy): Eukaryota > Metazoa > Arthropoda > Insecta > Diptera > Drosophilidae > Chymomyza > Chymomyza amoena. Next base: position 12,886 of record JBAMAX010002561.1, read on the forward strand.
CCCAACACTAATTGGCAGCAACAACAAACAAAACACAAACAGGACACACACACACACACACACAAACGGAATTCGAACATGCACACACATATACAGTACAGTTATGTGTCGACCAACGGTAAAATGTACACCAAGTCGATTTGATAACCGGAGGCAGGAAGCGGCAGAGGCAGAGGAAGAACCAGTGGCAAAAGCAGCGGCAGCGGCAGTTGCAGAATCGAAGCTTGATGGTTATGAAACGATACTCTACCCCCACTAGCCCTGCTGCCAAAATCAAATATGTATAGAACAACTGTAGAATTTGGGAGAGTTAACGAGAACTCGATACCCTTTAAATATTTTCATCAAAACTACTTGTACTATAAACGCCGTTTAAGGCGTTTCTTACAAAATTTCCTTAATTCATAAAAATATATGCAATTCCATCGTCTTATGAAGATTTTGAAAATTTCTAAAATTTTCTGAACTTCCTTTATATATTCGACATATAGTTAATTTCACACTCAATTGGAAGGTAACAGAGCAATCCATATACAATAATATTTCCCAGAATTTTATTAGTTGAATTCCTAAGTTAAAAAGTCTATACTATTAAAAAGCTATATAATCTAATTTGAATTTCTTAATGAAACGGTTTTTCTTTTTTAAGGATTTTAAATTTTTTTAAATTATTTAATTTTTTCTTTGTCTTTCTTGCATCCAGGGGCGTACCTACGGAGGGTTTTCGTAACGGGGTCCCTCCAAAAGTTGGAAAAAAGGGTTGAAAGTCTTTGGCGAGCATTTCGAAGTGAAGAGCCAGCCCCCCCAAGACTAAATTCTAGATCCGCACCTATTTTTATCTTATCATTTTTTTTATCATATACAAAAATCTGTTTTATTATTTCAAGAATGGTTCTAGGGATATTAATGATGTTAAAATGTCTACAAATAGTTTTTTTTTCTCATTTTTTCGGTAAATCTCTTTTGTTTTATTTTAAGGCTCAGGGACATCATACTTCATGTCCAGGGTTTTGTGTTTCATCTTGCGTGGATTATATTCTTATAGAGAGTTTTTGAGGATATGTTTAAAGGAGCTTGTTAAAGTGTCGTCTCTTCAGTCTTCTTATTGGATCCGTTTTTATAAGTTTTCTTGTGATGAACTACCCTATCATTGTTTCTGCCGAAGCCCTACGGTTCACCGATTAAAATCACCATGAAAAGTTACAGTACTCACGAAGCAGTAGAAATAAGTCGGAGTACCTTATTTTGTATGGTAAGAAGAATCAAGACTTGGGAGCAGGCGCCAAGATCGGCTTAAAACAAATTGGAACTTTTTATACTAAGTGCAGAGGAGTCGACCCCATTTATCATAATGAAGAGTGAATCTTGATGAAAATCGCATGCGGAGTTTGAAACCGTAATATGGGGCTTGTTATGCCAGATTTCTGCCTCTCAGTCTTATTCCCGAAAGAAACCTAACTATGGGGAATGCTTCTAGTCGGGAAGAATCAATTCCCAAAAGAAACATAATTATTTGAGATGTTTCTGTACGAGAAGAATCGTACAGCTAGATTTTGTCCTATTTTTGGATCAGAGTGTAACAATCTTCAAGTATACATTTTAAGTTTCTTTTTCACATACCTACATGTTTTCGAATCCATGTTTACTTTCACATCGGATGGACGAGTCAAGAAAAGTCAAACAGGTACTGGAAATGAGAAGGAAAGGCAATGCACCGAGAGGAAAACCCCGAAAACTTGGGGAAATCGCATCCAGGATGTGAGAAGGATGAGGGGCAGATCCCTGGCAGAGATGAGAAGAGAGAGCAGGGACCGACATAATTGGAGAACATGGACATCCCGAGGCTACCCCGACGCCTAACTGCAAATGGGGATTGAAGGAGAAGAAGAGAAGTTTACTTTCAGTCGGTTTCGGCTTGAAAGGTTTCGAATGTAGCCCAAGAAATATGCCCAGGGGAATTCTTTTTATATTGGATAATGAGCTTTTTCGAGTTTTTTGAACCGGGCTCATCAAATTTTCGCTTACTCTGGATCCTTTTCTTGCAACAGAATCGATTAGGATCTATTTTTGAGTTTATTAATATACTTTTGAAAAACTCTTGATCTTCTTTTGTAAAATCCAATTATGTCTAGAAATGCTTTCGATGCATTTCTTTCGATTAAAGCCCCCTTATGTACGAGTACATCCTTATATAGATCTTAAACAAAAAATTGCTATCTTGGGTTCTATCAAGGGCAGATGTCATAAAAACCAGTATCTCAGCAATATTTTAACTATCCAGTAGTCTTCAAGACACAGATATTCGTAAAGATGAACAGAGCTTTTCTTAAAGAGTTAATTAATAACTGCATCTATAAGAATCGAAAAGCTTCTGCCTCGCCACGCCTCCTTCTGCCAGTTCCAAACAATCCTCAAATGCATAATGACCTACATTCCAGTGATGACAGTGTATTACAACAACATGTTGCACAACAACAACTTACAACACAGATGAGCGATAGGAAGAGAAGGCAAATCGATCCAGACATAGACGAGGAACAATCAATCAATTAAATGCCTGACTGCAGCAGCAACAACAACAACAATAACAATGGTAACAACAATAACAGTACTTAGTACGGGTCATAATGTTGCAAACAGTTATGATATGCGGCAAGCTCAAAGCAACTTTGCTGCAAACTTACTTTTTTTCTTGCATATAAAACGATTAGTCAATGCTAAGGAAAGTTTTGACTTGTCATCCTACAGAAGTCTAAAATAATTAAGTGACTTTAATGAAGTTCAAAGACTTGTACTTTGTCATTTATTTAAGGTTGTGGCAGAAATTTCTAAAGGGTTTGGATAGGGAGATTTAGAATCGAACGAATAGTCTATTTGAAGCTATTTAAGCCTCGTACCGAAAAATCTATAGAACAATTTTAAACGTTTTAATTGGGAAAACTTTAACTTAATTTAAGTTTAAAACCATATCTGGAGTATTTATCAAATTTTTTCTATAATACGCTGATTTATTTAAAATTGATTTACGGCAAGCTTGAAATTATAAATATGGATGCATTTTGAAATAAAATTCATTTGAAGAAATTAAATCGCAAAGCCAAAAACTTCGGTTAGACTAGATTTTCGTTTAAAGAGATTTTGGGCACAGCTCATTGTTAAATATTTGCGCCTCAAAGTATGCTGCAAATTTTGAAATAATTGGCTTAAAATAGCAAATAACTGGAAATTAGTTGTACTGAACTGTTCTGCACAGATGTCGATGGTGGAGTGGTCGAATTTCAAGTGAATTCCATCCAAAGTACCACAAAAACATCACGTGGTACAACGTCAAACTCATTCAGAGTGTTAAAGGTTGTTTATTTTCTATAATCATCTTCATCCACTTCATCCTTGGCCCTACAACTATAATTTAGTTGTGGCCTTTCGAATAATATTTCTCCAATAACCTCTATTCTATGCAGCAGAAGCAAGCTCGAAATCATCTTTCATTCCGTTTTTCAAACTTGCTTGATTAAAGCAGATTTTTCTCTATCTCGCAATATATCCGACCCACCTAAATCACTGTGACTTAAGATAGGCACCCAGTCTTGGGTGGCTCAATATCTTACGATATATTTTTAAAGAGGTCTGTTTGGCTATTTTCTATAAAGGGCATATAATATATCTTACGATATATTTTTAAAGAGGTCTGTTAGGCTATTTTCTATAAAGGGCATATAATTTTGAAACGTTAGGACCTCTCTCAGTGGCTTAACTTCATCCGCTCGGAAACTCATCAAGATCGCATAGCATAATTTCTTTAAGCTCTGTTCTATCTTTATATAGCTGCCTAGCTTAATTTTAGCCAGTGAGAAGCACTTTGCTGAGGGTCAGTTTTAAAATTGAAATTCATGACAGGGATTCTTAGCTTTTCAATATTTGAAATGATTTTAAGAAGTGTTCTGTAGTTTTGTAGTCATTCCTAACCAAAAGAGTTTTGTTAAAATAGGTGAGATGTAGTAGAACATCTACCTAACCATATTTTTACACTATATTTTCCAAAAGAGAGCCTCAATATCGACAATATGTTTAAACATATATTTTATAAATATTATCTAATACATTAAATTCTCGCATACCGGTATTTGTATTCGTACTTCTTAGAAACGGCTGCACCGATTTTTATAAACTTTTTGTTTAAATTATCTCAACGAAAATTTTTTTATCCCTATTTTTGGTATTTTAATATAGAAAAAAGTCAGTGTGGTACCGATGGTGCTCGTGTGCATCAAAGTATCGAAGCGAAGCTTACGCTATGTGGTAGCCACATCTCCTACGATATGCACAACATACTTTTTACCTCAAAAGTAACATAAAAATGTGTCAAAATTGGGGAAACATCAACGGCACCAAAAGCAACCCAACAATATATTCAAATTTGTTTCAATATTTGATGGGATTTGTTGCAGCAAGAATAGTTTGAAATTTTGAATAAATTTTAATAGTGAAAATAATTTTGAGAGTGAATAAAAGTAAAAAAAAAATGGCGTACGTAAAGTCGGGCGCGGATGACTTTGGGATACCCTGTACCACTAGCTTGCAATAAAGTCCGGTTTCTTCACAAAAAACCAAAAACAGAAGAATTTTTAAGCAAACATTTTTTTTTGTGCCGATCGTTCCTATGGGAGCTATATGATACAGTCAAACGATTTCGGCCAAATTGGACATTGCTTTACCTTAAAAAAGATATGAATGCCGAATTTAGTTCAAATATCTTTACAAACAGACGAAACACAACGAATTTTGATAAAAAACTTTTTTTTGGACCGATTGGTCCTATGGGAGCTATACTACATAGTCAACCGATTTTCATCAAATTTAGTGCAGTGCTAAAAAATTATAATAAACCTATATATTATATACTATATTTGGTCCTAATATCTTAACAAACAAACGAAAGACAACAAATTTTGTTCAAAAATTGAATTTTTTGGAAGATTGGCCCTATGGGAGCTATATGATATAGTCAACCGATTTTCTTCAAATTTGGCAAATTGCTTAAGTGCTCTAATCAATTTACAAACGCCAAATCTAGTTACGATATCTTTATTAAGAAACTAAATATAGCGAATTTTGCTTTTAAAAAGTTATTTTGGCCGATCGGTCCGATGGGAGCCTGATATAGGCAACCGATTTTGATCAAATTTGGTACAATGCTTGAGAGTTATAAAAATTTGAATACCAAATTTGGTTACGATATCTTCATGAACAAACGAATTATTATCCATCTAAAACTCTTTTTTTTGGTCGGGGTGGTCTCAAACACCCTTATGGGAGCCATATAATTTATCCCCGATATCAAAAAAATAAAACAAACTTGTCTCCTATGGAATAATATGGGATCTAATGTGAAAGTTTGGTAACTCTAGCTCTTACCATCTCTGAGATCTAGGCGTTCACACGGACGGACGGACGGACAGACGGACGGACAGACGGACAGACGGACAGACGGACAGACGGACATGGGTATATCGACTTCTCTATTCACCCTGATCATATTTTAGGTAACTTTGGGGTGTCTCCGACGTCTCCTTCTATATGTTACATACATTTTCGGCTTGCACAAACTTAATATACCCTTGGACCATACGGTACAGGGTATAAAAAGTACCACATTTTTTATGGCTGGTAGCGTGAGTTTTCTCTTAATCTTATCAATTGTCACAATGCTTATCAGTACATAAATTGATAAATATTGAAAGATCTTGCAGAACTCCGTTACAAAGAACAAAACTCAGAAAACATTTTATGAGAATGACTCACGAAATGCTTCAAAAGAAAAACAAAGGAAGTTCTATAAAAAGTCATATAATTTTATTAAATTAATTTACTTAAAGTAAAATTCTTAGGCATAAATTTTGGACAGTACGACGATCATGGTTGTGCCCAAAACGGTATACAGACTGCTGCTGTAAGTTCCGGCGGGACTTTTGTTGCATTTATTCCCACTGCAAATATTACACTGTCTCTTGGTCCAGCCTAGAGCGGAGTAAGTTGGTTTTAAGGCTAAGCTGCAGGTAGTTGCATTGGGATGCACACAGCCGTGTATCTGACTAGTGATGGTATTATCTAAAAATAAAGGGAATTTTTTAAAGATGTGTCTTTTCTTATAGAGTAGAGTTAACTTACTATTCGCATAGGTATAGACGATCTTGAGACAATCGAAACGCGTGCTGCTGGTCACGTTGGGCACATTTTGATGATATGCACCCAGTAGATCACTGGTACGATTTGCATTGAGATTGGTGCAGGTAACCTTAGAGGGTTTCCTGCAGTCGTTGGGTGTGGAACACTCATAGCATGTCAGGGAGGAAGCTGAGATAAGGTGGGATTCAGTTAGAGTTTATGTAAATAATAGGAAAAATGCATTCTAAAGTGAATTAGTGATGTCAATAGGTAATAGACAACTTTCTTGTGACGTCATCTGTACATGAATTTGAGAGGTTGAGTTCTATCAGTGTAAATTGGAGGAGTAATATGCTTTAACTATTGAAGAAAATTTTAAATTTTTCGATATTTAATTTTCTAGGGACGTCACCAATACAAAAATTTTTAAGATCGGTTGCTACGGAATTAGTGTAAGAATTTCAGAAGCGAATGCAACAGAAGCATCAAAAACATTCTTAAAACGTTGACGAAATGTGAACATTCTTTTGGAATAGCTAGGTTTCCAGTGACGTCATCTATATGCACATTTTTTTGGGATAAATTCTTATTGCAGAAGTGGCTGCTACTGAAGTATTCCCATGTTTTTATTATTGGTTGTATAACTTAAAGGAACTAAATTGACTCATCCAGTAGCGCATCCATTGGGTGATGTAAGATACCTCCCTCCCCCCAAATGTTCGAAAAATGGTTTGAAAGTCTTTTGCGAGCTCAGATATTCATACTCTTCCAAGTGAAGAACCCTCCTAGGACCAAATCCTAGATCTGCGCCTAACCTCATCTATGCTTGAATTTTGGAAGGTTGGAAGGTAGATTCCAAGAGAATTTTGAGAAGTTACTGCGAATGAAGTGACTCCAGAAAATGTTGGCTAAACATTTAGATTTATTTAAAAATTAATTTTGTCAGGAAATTACAGTGAAAATTTTCAACGCTAGAATTTTTTAGTTTTGAAATAGGCATATATCTGGAGTCGTCATCTTTAAAGTAGCAAACCTCGATATTACTATTGAAAGTTCAGAAGTCTTAAGTGACAAAATCTGAGTTAAACTTTTGAGAAAACGGTTAGAATTTAAAAAAAAAATTCACTAAAAATGCTATTAAATTTTAAAATAGGCAAATATCCAGTGACGTCATACTTAAAGAAGCATACCTCGAAATTACTATTGAAAGTTCAGAAGTTAATGTATCTTAAGTGACAAAATCGGAGTTAAACTTTTAAGATATCGGTTCGAAATTAATCAAAAACTCATTAAAAATGCTATTCAATTTTGAAATAGGCAAATGTCTGGTAACGTCATCTTTAAAGAAGCATACCTCGAAATCACTATTCAAAGTTCAAAAGTTAATGCGACTAAAGTGACAAAAAGTGGTCTTTTAGGGAAACGTTTCGAATTTATTAATGCGAAATTTTCAGGTGGCGCCACCTATAGGTAAATTTGATAGCTAGACTCTACAGAGTTTGAGTTAAAATTTCAGAATTTAAGGTAACTAACATTATATGTGTTGAAAATTGGTTAAACTATAACCAAATCGTTTAAAATTTTAAATATTTATAATAACTTTCTATTGACGTCATTATGTACCTTATGGCATTCCGAAAAATTTGAAAAGTCACAGGGATCTTTAAACGTATAATTGGATTAGGCCATTATCGAAACTTTTTAAGCAAAAACTGACAAAAGCTGAGTTACACTTTCAAAGAAACAGTTCAAATTTAGGAATGTGAAATTTTCTAGTGGCGCCATCTATAGACAAATTTGGTAGCTAGACTCTACGGAATTTCAGTTAAAATTTCAGGAGTGACTAAATTGAAGGTAATTTTCATCATTTGTGTTGAAACTTGGCTAGACTATTAACGAAAAAAAATTGTATAATTTTCACCTATATTTGCTTTATGGATTTCCGCCACAAATTCAAAAGTCACTTTGACTGTATCTTCAAACGTGAAACTGTATTAAACAATGGTTTATACGAAACTTTTTAGAAGAAATAACTTTTAAAACCAGCTTTAAGACGTCAAAAGAATTGGTCAATTTACACGCTTCAGTTCCACTTGGTTACATCATTAGACTCACCATATTGCATACAAAGGAATGCAACTAAAACACCTGCGAAAATCACTTTTTTGTACATATTTCAATTTGTTACGGTTGTTTTGTTAAATTTTATTCCCGTTTGCGGAGATCTCGATTCGTTGCTCGCGACGTTTCGTTTCGAACTGAAGTTTTTTTGCTTTCGATCAATCAGCTTTATACGAACATTTGTGCTTAAGTACAAACTTTTCAAGCAAAATTTTAACACTTATACTATATACTGAGTAAAGATTAGCTTATCACAGACTTTATCACAAACAGTTGAAAACAATCGAGTTAAGACGAGTCATAAAGGTGATACCTTAACTTATATACTAGAATGTTTCCACAACTTTGTATTCTCGGTCAGTTATAATAATAATCACTTCCGACAGATAAACTCTCGAAAGTATTGAGGAGGTCTATAATTTGTCATAAATAAATTTTCAATGTAAACATGCTATCAATATTTATAATTATTCTGTATAAATTACGTCTTATCATATTGACCACAGTAAACCTTAAAACCTTGAAAGTTTCATATTTTAGCTTGGGTCATCAAGCATCTTCCAAAGAAAAGTTTCATATTTTTACTTGAGTCATCAAACAGCTTCCAAAGATACGATTTCAATACCATAAGTTGAGAAGTTGCTTTTTTTTTTGCGATATCTTTTAGTAACATAATTTTACAAGAGAGACCGAACGACTTTGTTATACTCTTCGATTTATTGAATAACTTTGAAGTTCGATAAAAAGGTTACTAATATTATCCCTCAGAACATTTTTTTTTAAATTTATTTTTTGTTCATTCTTCTTGGAGTAATTTTTTACGCTGGGAATTCCGTAATTATTTTTTAGTATAATTATAAATAAATTAGGAAGAGACCTTTTCGCATGTATTATGTGAATGCATGGTACTCGCCGGTAAAAGAAACAAACTCCTGGGCATGTCTCCCATAGGAGATCGATGTTACAAAAAGTCCTAACAAAATACTGCAAATCGTGCAGGCGTCAGCACTTTTGGGAGAGCTCTAAGCCAGGGGTAGAATAGATCCACTTGGGTCTTAGTACATTTATACACCCAATAATAATAATAATATAATTTATTCAAATGGCTTAGAACCAAGTTCTCATATATGCTACATGGAAAATTGCAACGTTGCCACCCTGCAGCAAATAACAGCTGTTGTTTATAGCTTTAAAAGTTATAGCGTTGCCAACTATTTCGATGACGCACTGCCATTCTTCCTAATAACTTATGAACTTTACCCCAAAAATACAATAATTAGATGAAATTCACCAAAACTTCGTTTGAGGCTCAAAAAAAACGAAAACGGTCCTAAGTACTATGATAAGTCAAATAAAAATTTGAGCAAATTATGTTGTTACATAACTCAGATGGTTCCTATTCGATTTATTTCGAATGTCCTCAGATAAGTACATGATACAAAAAATGGTTTATGTCGAAGTCAAAAAACATAAACAAGTAAATAAAGCTATTTTTGTCGTTACTTCCATATTAGATCGGTGTTGTAGATCTATACTTGCTTTGCGTGATCCTTACCGTGTCTCCAATTATAATAGCCTTTATAATTTCCTCTCTTTGGAATAGACTATCCCTTCTATTTCGTCTACCCTTGATTAATATTAAGGTGAATTTATTTTTCCAACGGTGTTTTATTGGAATTTTTTTTTAATATAATGCTTAATTTTTATGTTGAGTTTTATTTTTCATTCCAGAAGATTATCAAGAGATACTATTTGCAATAATTTACCAATGGAGCATCTTTCTATGGAGATGCAGAAGAAAATTTAAGTTTTCATGAAGAGTCTCCAAATTCAATTATACAACAAATAAAAATTATTTTTTTATTAGACTATCTTGGATTTATAAAAAGAACCCATGCAACAATATTCAAATAAATTTTCTTGGGTCAATCGAATTTACTCATCTAAATCTTTTTAATCTGACTTTTCATTGTTAATCATACAGCCCAAACTGAAGAAGGTAGATCTCTTAAATTTTGTATGTGTGGAGTCGGTTTCAACTGAAAATAAAGATTTTGCGTAATTCCGCCTACTAGTGGAGGGAATAGTGTCTATATCATATTCTTGTGTTTCAGTTTCAGCTTCCCAATACTCCCTAGAATATCCGATTGTCACCTAATCAATCCACACACTACTAGGTTGACCTTACTATGATAAAGCAGGTATACAGATTGTTTAATATGAAGATTTTCTTAAAATCTAATTTGATTCACCGAATTGGTGAGCTTACAATTTGGCAACATTGGCACTATTTGGGGATTAAATAAAAGACCGGTCAACGTTTTGAGTGTCTCCGCAATTAGGAATTATAGAGAAGTATATATATATATAGGGTGCGTCCCCAAGGTGGCGGATAGAGAAAAGCCTCCCAGATATGAAAGGTAGGAGGAAAATCAAATACCTACCGCGGACCACATAAGCTGGAGAAGTTTCACTCCGTTATTAAACGGTCGCACCACAGTTCTTAAAGTGGGTTGCGTTCGGCTAGTAAACTCCTTTCTCATAATACGGAAAAATTCCGCCCTATGCTCCGATCAGGAATGACATATATTACGAATTCAATTTTTCTTTTTTTTCTAAGTACTAAATAATGTATATTTCGTATAGGTGCTGAGCTATTTGCACATCCTTGACCATATTCCCTAACGCTGTGGGTCCGAATCCCCAATTTAATTTAATTTCCCCTGCCTATTCTATATCCTTATCACATACTTCCATTATATATATCACAATGGGCCTGTCCATGACCAAAGTAAATTGGGACGCTAAGTCCTCCGCTTCCCCATAGATGGAACAGTGTGCTAGGGTTATTATTTATCCAATCATCTCGAAGCTCGACATCTATACTGTTTATGAGTTTTATAAGATACATTTTAAAATATTTTAGACAATTCTTTCACCAGAACTGGCAGATTTTAATGGAATCGAGCAGCTCAAAAGGTTAGGGGCACCTAGAGAAACTAAGATAAGAAAAATACGTAGGTCTTCTCCTCAAAGCCGTTGTGAAAACGGGGAGCACACCCGCGGAGATATCCAGGCGTAGCGAAGCAAGCAGGGTGCGGACCCCCTTAGTAGCTTATAAGCCCATTTTATACTTAAACTCAGTTTCCCCAAATGAAGCGTAAGTGGAACGTGCTTTTAAAATGATTGTTATTTTGAATTCACGTATTAAATTGAGACATATAGATATATAGACATATGACGGGCTTGCTAATTCTCAACATGGATATGAGAAAGTCCGAATTGCTGTTAAGCGTAGCTGAGAGTATCTGAGCTACCGTCTTTGAAGGCCTAATGGCAAAGTGGTTCAAAATATTAGAATGACATTTTTCTAAATTTTATAACGTACTCTTAATATTCCATCTGTAAAAAAGTATATTCAAATTGTATTCTCCATATATTTTTACTATACTCCAAAATTCAATAAGACGCTAATTGTTACAGTGCAGAACCAATTTGTTTAAAAACATATTTTTATACCTTTTTTGTGATTACGAGATCACGTTTTTGACGTCTCCTAACCTATGGAACCATGTGGTTGGTATAAAAAACTAATCACAAAACCTAGTGAGTTAAAAGTTGAGGTAATCACCTTAGCCTAGGTAACTAATTTCACTTGTATGAAAATCTTATCTTTATTGCCGCATACTCATTGAATATGCTAAATAATAAAATACGTAGCACCCAATAAAATGAATAGCATCGAAAAGCTCTTTAGAAAGGGGACTTTTTCCATTTAATCAACCCAAGATAACAGCTGTTTGGATAGATTATAGACAGAGCTATGGAGAGCTGCATTTTATTGCTCAAACAATTTTATTTTGGCTTAATTGAAAATAACGCATAACATTGGAATGCTCTATGACTTAGGTCTAGAATTGGAAAATAACGCATGGCTTTGGAATCTATGGAAAATTTATAAATGCTGTTTGGTAGCAACTCTAAAGCAAAATATCTCAATTAGGGTAGTAAATATGTATATTTTTAATGAGATTTGGAAAATTTCGTATTTATTTTAAATATTTTATTTTGTCTTAATTGAAAATAACACGAGGTCTACAAATACAGGGGTCATGTGAGTTGTTAGAAAGCTAAGAGTCGTTTCCGAAGTAATTTGGTGCGTAGAATCCGAATCCGGCGTCAGAACTGACCCATCACGTCAGGATTTTGAGATATTTGAGGTTATGTACCAAAAAAATGGCGTTTTTTCCTACATTTGAGGTTATGTACAGGGCGCAAAAATTTTTGCGGTCTTTCTCTCCAATTACATCATTTAGTACAACTCTTACCCTTTAATTTAAGGGTTCAAGAGATCAACTACGATTTTTTTCGCAAAGTTATGGCTTTTCGAAGTTACGAGATATAGCCCTTCGACGTCATTAGCATTTGCAATAAGCCTTTGAGATAACACAGGTCAACATGGTTCAGTTGTTAGAAAGCTAAGAGTCATTTCCGAAGTAATTTGGTGCGTAGAATCTGAATCCGGCGTCAGAACTGGCCCATCACGTCAGGATTTTAAGATATTTGAGGTTATGTTATTTTTGGGTACATAACCTCAAATATCTCAAATCCTGACGTGATGGGCCAGTTCTGACGCCGAGATTCTACGCACCAAATACTTCGGAAATAACCCTTAGCTTTCCAGCAGCTCCCATGACCCCTGTATTTGTAGACCTGTGAAATGCTAATGACGTCGAAGGGCTATATCTCGTAACTTCGAAAAGCCATAACTTTGCGTAAAAAAATCGTAGTTGATCTCTTGAACCCTTAAATTAAAGGGTAAGAGTTGTACTAAATGATGTAATTGGAGAGAAAGACCGCAAAAATTTTTTGCGCCCTGTACATAACCTCAAATGTAGGAAAAAACGCCATTTTTTGGGTACATAACCTCAAATATCTCAAAATCCTGACGTGATGGGTCAGTTCTGACGCCGGATTCGGATTCTACGCACCAAATTACTTCGGAAATGACTCTTAGCTTTCCAACAACTGAACCATGTTGACCTGTGTAATCAATGTTTTAGGAATGTCCATGACGTAGTTCTGGAAATTGAAAATAACGCAAAACTTTGGAATCTGTGGAAAATTTAGGCACTTTCAAATGCTGTTTGATGGCAACTCTAAAACAAAATATTAAGATAACTGATTAAATATATTTTTATTGAGATTTTGAAAATTTATTATATATTTTAAATATTTTATCATGTATTAATTGAAAATAATCAATGTTATGGGAATGTTCCATGATGCAGTTCTGGAAATTAAAAGAACGCCTAACTTTGGAATCTATGGAAAATTTATGCGCTTTAAAAATGCTGTTTGGTGGCAACATTAAAGCAAAATATCTCAATTATAGCACTTAATATATTTTTAAAGAGATTTTGAAAATTTGTTATTTATTTCGTTTAATTTGTTATTTCTTAAAATTTGCAATCCAGCTATCTGTATTAGTTCTAAAAAAAACCACGGTGGCAACTCTAAAATGAACCAAACATTATAACACTAAATAAATTTTTATGAGATTTCGAACTAATTTTTAATTTTATCCAATTATCTCTTTCAGTTTTTCAAAAATTTTTGGTGGCAACTCTAAAATAACTCCAAGAAATTATGACTCTTAAAATGTGTTTTTTTTTTTAAATTTCATCGATTCAATTTTATTTTTGTAAGTTGTCAATCCTTATCATAACTCTAATATTTACACGTTATTCAGTTGGCAGAAAAGGATCCAAGAGGATCTTTGGAATCTCAGAAGCTTTTTAATACAATTGTTTTGACATTATTAGCGAACTGGTTCCAGACTAGTCTGTTCCAGTGCTTAACACAAAATTCCTTTAGATGAAAGATATTCCCTTAACGTATCACTTTGGTCACTAGTAAAACTAAAGCTGAACCCATTATAGTATAGAAGCTGCCACTGTAGGTACCCGCAGGATTACAATAGTTTGTGGTACAGTTTTTGCAATATTTAGTCCAAGCTGCATTGGGTACTGTCAGGGTCAAAGTGCAGACCTCAACCTCGGGATGCACGCAACCCAGCACTCTCACCTTATGCTCACCATCTGTAAATTAATTTCATCTTGTTAAACTTAATCCCTAATAATGCTTTCCACTATAGTTACCCGTAGTATTGTAATAGGTAACATCGGCACATTGGAAATTATTATTGCTAGTCTCCACATCCTTGACATTATTGTGCCATAACTTCAATGCATCACTAGTATAATTAGCTGTCTGATCGCTGCAGACTTGTGTGCTAGGATCCCGACATTCCGCGGTCGAATTGCAGGCATAGCAGGTCAAGGCGTTCGCTATAAGATTTATAAAGTCGGTTTAGCTGTGCATTATCCTTTAATCCTTATCTATCCTTATCTCACCACACTCGAAGCCCGCTAGGGCCAGCAGCACTATGGCAAAAGTAGTTTGCTTCATATTTAATTTTGTATACACTTGAATTTACTCCGGGAGTTATGGACTTGACAAATGTTCGACTGATACTGTTACTGGGCGATTGACTGTGGGGGCATTATGTAGCTACATTGCTCTGGATACACTCCTATTTTGTATATTATGTAGATATATGAGCTCCATAAAGATAAGATTGGCTTATCGAGCGTCTGACTCAAATTGGCTATTTGTGCCCTGAAGCGCACTTCCTCGGAAAAGTTTATAAACCGATAAATACTACGCACAGTAAATAAACTGACTTCCAATAGTCTGGATTGGTCAGCAACTCGATATCAATAAGTTATTTACATAGGTACAGCTAGCTATATGATTTATGTATATACTTATAGCCATGACATAAGTCCATACCATAGAAATTCCTGACTATACCAGTTTCCCAGATTAATTTTTTAATTATAGTAAACAAGCCAGGTGAACAAGTACCAAATTTAGATATTTCGGAAAGCATTCGTACAAACAGAAACCCCCAAATTTCTCTGTGAACTTGAGCACTTAAAATATTCCACATTAACATGCTGATAAATGTTATTAAAATACACTGAGAGAAAAGAGCAAATCTTTAATTAGGAATTTTTACATTTTAATTTTATAATTTTTAAATAAGACCAAAAATTTAAATAAAATTTTAAAATAAACCAAATAAGACAACAAAATAATAGATGAGAAAAAATTTGTTATAGTAAGATCCAAAATTCTTAATACGATTCTTGAAAAAAATATTAAAATTATTTTTGTTTTAAAATAAAATAAATTCGAAAATAACAAAATAATTTTGTAAAAAAAATTTTATTTTTTTCAATCTTATTTTAAACTTGCAAATTTTTGTTTTTAATATATGTTGATCTCAAAAGAAATAAAAAAAAGATAACCTCTGGAGACTACCAGTTAAACTAGAAAAATCTTAATTAAAGATGGCTCCAAAATCGGAATTTTAGTGTCGACTATATTAACTTTTATTAATATATTCTTAAATGAAACAATTCCATAATTTCCAAATTATAATTTATATGAGCTAGAAATCACTTATTTCACAAAGATTCAAAAACTTGCTCATCAAATCAGACTTTTTTGATTCTTATTTAAATACTCTTGTCTTAAATCAGCACATCTTTAAGAGATTTTAATTTTTAAACTTAAAAGTTTTAATATCAAGCATTTGTTAGTCTGAAAAAAATTAAAAAATCCTAAAATTTGGATACTATCAGGTGAGCTAGAATATTCTTAGTTAATGATGGGTCTAAAATCTAAACTTCAGTGTCGAGAATATTTTTATTATATTAATATATTCTTATCTTTAAAGGATTTTGGTTTTAAATAAAAACATTTCATAATTTCCAAATTAGTCTTTAGATGAGCTAGATCTCCTATTTTACGAAGACTTGAAAACTTCGTCTCCAATTTATACTTTCTGGACTCTTATATAAAATATTTTATCTTAAATATTCACCTACTTAGGATTTTTTGCCTTTAAACCTAATTTGCCTTTAAATTTAATAATTTTTATATTATTGATTGGTTGCTCTCAAAAGAAATAAAAAATATAAGATCTGGAGACTGCCACGTGAGCTAGAAAAATCTTTATAGAGGATGCGTCAAATTTTTTTATGATATTCGACTTTTTTGACTCTTGTTAAAATGTTTTTATCTTAATTATTCGTATCTTTAAGAGATTTTGGTCTTAAATGAAAACATTCCATAATTTCAAAATTGCTTTTTAGATGAGTTAGAAATCTCTTATTTCTCGAAGATTCGAAACATCAAGTCAGACTTATCGAGTTTTTTGACTCATCTTAAAAAATTATTTTCTTAAATATTCACATCTTAATAGTTTTTGATCTTTTAACTTTAAAAATTTTATATTCAGAATTTGTTGATCTCATAAGAAATAAAAAAGATATCATCGTTTGCAGATGAGCTCGAAATCGAAATTTGAGATGCGAATTTTTACATTTTTGAATTTTCTTAAAATATTATTATTATTATTAAAAAAAACTTAAAGTTTTTACCAAATTACTCTTAGACAAGAAATCGTTAATTTTTCGAAAACTTGGAACCCAATTTGAACTTCTTTCGATTTTTACTATTCTCTTAAAGGCTTTTTTTCTTAAAAGCAAGCATTCCATTAACATGTCATTAAACATAACAAAATATTCTTTGCATGACTCCGAAAATTCTTCTTTGTAGAAGGTTTCGAGGTTTTTATTCACAATTTTTAGTTTATTTTCCGTCTTATTATAAGTTTAAAATTACCTATTTTTATATTTTTGGAGTAAAATTATTAGTTAATTAAATATTAATTAACACTCTAATAAAGATATTTCGGAGTTATTTACAAAAATCTGATGCTAGAAATATCAGATTTAAACTGATAACAAATTATACCTCAAATTAGTCAGATCTTATTTTAAGTTAGTTCCATTTTGAAATTTTGATTTTTAATAAAAATTCTAGAATTCTAATGGGGTTATTTTACGCTTAAAGATACCAATTTTGATATTTTTCGGAAATTATTAAATAACTAAATATTAATTAGCTCTTTAATCAAGCATTTTCGGAGTTGTTAACAAAAATCTAAAGTCTGGAATGACAATTTTAAACTGACACAAAATTGTACCTCAAATGAGTCAGATCTTAATTGAAGATAGTTCCATTTTGAAGTTAAGATCTTGGACAAAAATGTTTGAATCCTTCATGGCTTATTATACGCTTGAAGATATCAATTTTGAGATTGTGAAGCAGTTAATTTTTTAAAAACTAACATGAAGACTTTTCGGAGTTATTTCCAAAATTCTGAAATCAATTATAGTAGTTATAAACAGATAAAAAATGATTCCTTAAATGAGTCAGATCTTATTTGAAAATAGTTACAATTTAAAATTAATATTTAATAAAAATTATAGAATTCTTTATAATTTATTTAAAGCTAGAAATTTGGAAAAAAAACATTTGGTAGTGAAATTTTTAAATCTTACTCTTTTTCGGAGGTATTTCCAAAAATTTTAAATCAAGAATATTAATTGACAAAAAAAATTGCGCTACATTTTCTCGTATCAAAAATTTGAACTTCACACCGTTTTTTTAACAGTGTATAAAATACTCTAATGCAAATATTGATATTACATCACAGGTATATATGGAATATGATAATGAATTATATACAATGGGGTGTTATTTCACATATATAGGTATATAAGCGTGCCTTTGGATAAGCCATAATGATATCAAAAGTATTGTTAGTATTATTCGACCTACAAGAGTAAATATGTACGAACTCTAAAAACTAATTCCAATGCCGACAAATCAAACTGAAGAAAAATAATGAATTTTGTGCCGAATTGATAAGAAAATTAGATATATTTATGTATATGTATTTCGATTCTGCAGGCTATCAGCGATATATCCAAAATCAATTACCTAAAACATACTATCGTATATATTTTATATATGATTCTTAATGTTTGTACATCTAAGTAAATCAAGACCCCTATAAAGGTATATATTGTTTTTAATCAATAAAATTATAGAATGGTCAAAACACCCATAAAAATATTTATATATAGAAAATAATTTAATATAAACGAAAGTATATAAAAATATGTATAATACAATCCTACGAAATTGTTTGTTGGCAGGGGTCTGATAGCCAACTTCAAAGTCGATACGATAAATTATTTAAATTTAATTAAATAAAAAAAAAATAAACACTGTTTTAGCTAAACAAAAAAGTCATAAGATAATAGCTAAAAATAAATTTTTATTGTACAAACTATTTATTTTAGAATTTATTTACTAGTTACTTATTTCATGATTTTTATTAAACAAACTTGAATAGTAGTTCATTTAAAATCTTTTTCTTTGTAAAAATTTATTATCTCCTCCCCTCTTATATACAGACGGAAGGACAGACGAACCTGACGCAGTCAATATCTGAGTCCAAGCTGATCACATTGGTATAAACAAATGCTCTTTCCACCATCTATACACTTTACATAAAGAACTTGCTTGCCCCTTGGCTACCAGGCTTAAATCATATACCATAATAGTCCTGGAAATAACTGGCCTTAGATGGACATCCTATGCATAACTAAAAACACGAACAACAACGTGCCAGATACTTACCTGCACCTACCCTGGAAAATAGAAACCGTCAACTATAAGCCGCTGCCAAGGATACAGCCACGCAGGATATTACATGACAGGACAATACAGGATACAAATGACTGCAGGTACAGTACACGAAAAGCGCAAATCCTGTGAACGAAAATTCAAAACAAGAAACACTAAACAAATACAAATTCAAAACAAAACAAGAAATAAGAAATGGCTGCGGGGCTAGTTTAAAAAAAAAACAGGAAACAAAAAAATTTGGAATTTTGCTGCAACGAAATGCAAATACTCTTCAGAAACTTTGAAACAATCCAATAAAATTAAAGCAAAAACGTAAAATGAGAAGAGTAAGGAAGAGAGACGCCTTTTTAGACGAAAGAAACGGGAGCAGGAAAAGCTTGATCGTGAGGATTTCGAGGTGTTACGGGCCAGAAATGCCGCTCGAAAATTCTACCAAAAAGTCAACCGTCTGACGCAAGATTTCAAGCCCGGAGCATCAGACTGCCGAGACGCAGATGTGATTCTGGTTACAGATACGCAGTGCACGCTGAGATTATGGAGGGAACATTTATCCAAGCCGCTTGCAGACGAAGGCGCAACAAATGCCGCCATAGGTGAAAACATTCCTATACCAACGACAATATGTGTATCCCACCACCTAGCCATGATAGGGTGCATGCTTCAGCTCCTATGGAAAATATGGCTGGCGGAAAGCATGCCCGACGATTGGAAGCTCAGTGTCCTTTGTCCTATACTGAAGAAGTGTGACCCGACGCTATGCGCCAACTACCGGGGGAATCAGTCTTATGGCCATCTCAAACAAGATCCTGTCTAGCGTATTATTTGAAAGACTGAAGCCATATGCCAACACACTGATCGGACCCTTTCAGTGCTGTTTCAGACCTGGTAAGTCCACCATAGGCCAGATCTTCACTCTACGCCAAATCCTTTAAAAGACCCACGAAAAACAGATCGATACCCATCATCTCTTCATCGATTACAAATCTGCATTCGATAGCCCGATAAGGGATATCTGAAAGACCGAAGCCATATGCCAACTCACTGATCAGACCCAATCAGTACGGCTTCAGACCATAGACCAGATCTTCACTCAGATCGATACCCATCATCTCTTCATCGATTACAAAGCTGAATTCGATAGCCCGATAAGGGATATATCACCACCATGTCTGCAGAATGACATTGAGCGGCACCATCAGCTCTGTCAAGGTAAGAACGGACTTCTCCGAACCTTTCAATACTGTTCAAGGTTTCAGACAAGGCGACCCTCTATCATGCGACCTCTTCAATTTCTTGATAGAAGGGCTACTGCGGAAGGCCGGTGTACATTGCAATGGCACTATTTTTTACAAGTGTGTCCAGCTTCTTGTATACGCTGATGATATCGATATCATCGGACGTTATAAGCGAGAAAAGAATCGAAAAAAAGTCAGCGAAAGTGGGTCTAGCGGTAAACCAGGGCAAGACGAAGTTACTATACGCTGTCTACGAACAATAAGCACGGGGTCTGGACTCCCATGTTGCAGCGGACCGCTATACATTTGAAGTGGTCACCTTGGCACCGCCGTTAACATCGAAAATGACATCATCCTGGAGATAAAACGAAGAACCACACTTGCCAATAGGTGTTACTATGGTCTCAGTAAGCAGATGTGTAGCAGAGAACTCTCTCAACCAACAAAAGTAACACTCTACAAGACCCTCATCTTGCCTGTGCTCTTATACGGCACAGAAGCATGGGTTGTGTTACGGACAGATGCATCTGCTCTTGGGGTGTTTGAGAGAAAAATTCTTCGAAAATCTTCGGTCCCGTTTGTTTTGAGGACGACTAACGCATACGGATGAACCACGAGCTCCACGACGTCATAGATGTTGTCCAGCGCATCACAATACAACGTCTGCGTTGGCCCGGGTATGTCGTATGTATGGATACTCCAGCGAAAAAAGTATTCGAAGCGAAAGCCGACGAAGGAAGACGAAAGTACGACCACGACTCCGATGGAAAGATCAAGTGGAGGAGAACCTATCCTTCCTTGGAATTTCTAATTGGAATCGCAAAGCAGAGGCGCCTGGCGAGAGCTGTTGGGATCGGCCGTAACCCGAGAACGGGTTGTCAATGAATAATTTGTATTATTTTGGCATTATTGATATTTTTGATATATTTGATATTTTTGATATTTTTGATATTTTTGATATTTTTGATATTTTTGATATTTTTGATATTTTTGATATTTTTGATATTTTTGATATTTTTGATATTTTTGATATTTTTGATATTTTTGATATTTTTGATATTTTTGATATTTTTGATATTTTTGATATTTTTGATATTTTTGATATTTTTGATATTTTTGATATTTTTGATATTTTTGATATTTTTGATATTTTTGATATTTTTGATATTTTTGATATTTTTAATATTTTTGATATTTTTGATATTTTTGATATTTTTGATATTTTTGATATTTTTGATATTTTTGATATTTTTGATATTTTTGATATTTTTGATATTTTTGATATTTTTGATATTTTTGATATTTTTGATATTTTTGATATTTTTGATATTTTTGATATTTTTGATATTTTTGATATTTTTGATATTTTTGATATTTTTGATATTTTTGATATTTTTGATATTTTTGTTATTTTTGATATTTTTGATATTTTTGATATCTTTGATATTTTTGATATTTTTGATATTTTTGATGTTTTTGATGTTTTTGATATTTTTGATATTTTTGATATTTTTGATATTTTTGATATTTTTGATATTTTTGATATTTTTGATATTTTTGATATTTTTGATATTTTTGATATTTTTGATATTTTTGATATTTTTGATATTTTTGATATTTTTGATATTTTTGATATTTTTGATATTTTTGATATTTTTGATATTTTTGATATTTTTGATATTTTTGATATTTTTGATATTTTTGATATTTTTGATATTTTTGATATTTTTGATATTTTTGATATTTTTGATATTTTTGATATTTTTGATATTTTTGATATTTTTGATATTTTTGATATTTTTGATATTTTTGATATTTTTGATATTTTTGATATTTTTGATATTTTTGATATTTTTGATATTTTTGATATTTTTGATATTTTTGATATTTTTGATATTTTTGATATTTTTGATATTTTTGATATTTTTGATATTTTTGATATTTTTGATATTTTTGATATTTTTGATATTTTTGATATTTTTGATATTTTTGATATTTTTGATATTTTTGATATTTTTGATATTTTTGATATTTTTGATATTTTTGATATTTTTGATATTTTTGATATTTTTGATATTTTTGATATTTTTGATATTTTTGATATTTTTGATATTTTTGATATTTTTAATATTTTTAATATTTTTGATATTTTTGATATTTTTGATATTTTTGATATTTTTCTTTTTTCAGATATTTTAGATATTTTTTATTTAATTAATTATAAATTTTAGACGTCAAGTATTAACTTATGTTCGGATATATTTTGGAATTAGCTGTGACACAAACCCCATCAAAAAATAAGCATACCCTTCTCTTCACAAGCTTAAGCAAATTGTTAAACAGAATTACAATATGCTTTTGAAAAATTAAAAAAACAAAAGAAAAGTAGAACGAAGTCCAACTATGAAAGAATGTGAACCTTGCATGACATGACGATAATGCCCAAGTACCAGGAAACAAGCACAGACTAAACTCCAATCCCCCAAGCCCAAGTGCTTATAGATAAGCATCGGGCGTGAGACAAATACATATATATAATATACAAATACATATACATAATATATACTTACATACATATGGAAAATCTCCCAGCATGACAACGATAGCAAAAGTCGTTCTTACAGCTGACAGTTACATTTAAAAAAAAAAAAACCATGTTTCGGGTGGGGAACTTTGGTTTCGAAAGGGGAGGCGTGGCAACTGCAGGCGCAGCTTACCAAGAAAAAAAAAATACAAAAGTAAACAAACAGCATGAGAAACCCGAAACTGAGACATTCTCATGGCTCGTCACATAAAAACTAGCTACATTTTCATATTCTATTAATTTTCAAGTCACGTATTCTTTTTAATCCTGACAAGAATATTATTTCCATAAAAAAAGGAGAACACGGCAACATGATGGCGCGCGCCATTGCCGGGTTTCTCTAGCTAGAAGAAGTCTTGACATCAAGCATACGACATGTATGCCAAAAGCATATGTACAATATTTAATTCTGCACGGCACAAAGACAAATGACAGCTACTGGGCGCTGCCAATTTTAATAAAAAAAATATATATATTTGGTACGTAGAGTCGGTCATTACAGACTGGGTTACTACTTTAAGCCAAAATATTTAATTTCTGTGCGATAGAAGCTTAAAAAAATACCAAAAATTTACTTTGAGCATATCTAACTAGCAATTTAAAAAAAATCAAGCTCTAAAGAGAGAGTTGTGGAATAAAAAGCATGAGCGAGGGCTCGCTTTCGCCATTTTAAAACCCATAGTCTAGCCTTAGGCATCAGCCATTGAACTGCAATGGCGGGCGGAAATCGGCCAACGTTGCGTATGCGTAACATATGCGACTGCAAGGCATATTTCGTTGACATATTGCAGTTGTTGTTTGTTGTTGTTGTTTTTTGTTACATGTTTTATTCATGATGAATGCCTCAAAAATCGTTCTCTTTTTTAGTGTTCCTTTTTTTAGTATTTTTGTCCTAGCTAAAGTTTAAGGCAGTATTTACTAAATGGCAAATAATTTATTACAATCGATTTTCCTACACAGCTGCCGTATTTCGCTTGTGACAACAATTTTGTTGTTACTGCAACAATGCAAAATGCAATACAAACAAAATCATCAGCAAAACTATAATAATAAAGCAGTAGAGCAGCCAATGTCCATGCTGAGCGCATGTCCTTGCCCGGTACCCCCATTGCCCTAACCCCCTAAGCAGCCTGCAGCTGCAAAAACTTTCAACATCAATGAAGGAAACACAACAAATTCTCCATTTTGTCTTCTTTGCTGACAATAGCATCAGGAGCAACAACAAAAACAACAACGACAACAAAACAACATAAATACTAACAACGAAAACAAACAAGCAGCTTAAGTACAAGTTGTCGGAATCCCCGCCTAAAAAGCATTACTTTGACTTGGTCTAAAAAAAAACTAAAATACGCATTCACTTTTTATTATTAGAGTTTGACATTTAAGCTTTAAGTGCTGAGTAGTATGTACTAGGAGGCGTAATAATTATCCTTATAAGTTGGATATTGGTTTAACCTTACACACATAACGCATACAAGGTGTGTTCAAAAAATATCGCGAATTTTGTGTTTTTTCAAAAATTATTTATTTATTCATGAATATCTATTTTGTCCCCTTCAAAGTAATCACCATGAGATTTTATACACTTGTGCCAACGGTTTTTCCAATCTTCGAAGCACTTCAAAAAATCATTTTTTTGTTCAGCTCCTCCTTCGATGCCGTCTTTATCTCGTCAATCGTAGGTCCTTTCATGGGCCTCTTCAGTTTAAGGAACAAGAAAAAGAACAGGGGGTCAAGTCTGGGGAATACGGTGGCTGCGGCATCATTCTCTTCAAGTCCTTCAACCCCGGTTGGGGCATAGCGCGTCGACAAACTTTCTCCATCCTTCCCGATCTGCGGCCAGATACTTCAGCTGTGGCCACGTTTTACGCTGTGTTGCTGCTTTGGCCAATACTGTTGATTTCCAAGTAGTTCTTGGTCTACCAACTCGCCGTGTACCTTGAGGATTCCATTCGAAGTACTGCTTCACGATGCTGTCGTTTGGTCTCCTCAACGTGTGGCCAATCCAGCGCCAGTTCCGCTGTCTAATTTCGACATCCAAAAGCTTTTGACTCGTTATGCGCCACAATTCTTGATTCGATATAATCTGCGGCCATCGGATCTTAAAAAGTGTATCGAAGGCAGCGGTTTACAAATGCCTGTAAACTTCTCGTGATGTAGGTGGAGACTTTCCAGGTTTCACAGGCATACAGCAGTACAGATTTGACATTGGATTCGAAAAGCCTTAACTTGGTGCGTAGGAATATTTGACTAGAATTCCATAATGAAGGCAACATTCCAAAGGCGCTGCGGACTTTACTTAATCTGCCGTTTACATTCAGATCCGTTACTCCATCTGACGATATAGAACTTCTTAAATTGATAAACTGTTTGACCTCCTCAATGGGCGTCTGTCTCAGAATAATGGGCTGATGTGCTGAACGGCCACTGTGCATTATTTTGGTTTTGTTGCAATTTATCCTAAGACCAGCCATCTCTCCATTCACTTGCAGTGATTGACACATCTCGTTCATCTCGCTGTTGGTACTTGCCAGGAAACGGATATCGTCAGCATAATCCAAGTGGCTTAGCCTCTCCATTGGATACCGTGTCTCTCAGTTGTACCTACGGTGGCAGTCAGTACATCGTCTATCGCCAGTAAAAACAGGAATGGCGACAGAATATCCCCTTGCTTTACTCCCTGTCGCACTGCGAAAGAGTCAGAGAGCTGTCCATTATGTAGAACGAGGCATCTTGCGGCATGATTGGACTCCTTTGTAAGAGCAACAATCTTCGGGGGAATCCCTCTCCTATCTAAGGATTTCCAGATCTATTCGCGGTTAACTCGGTCAAAGGCCTTCTCAAAGTCTACGAACATAAGGTAGAGCGGTGACGTGAACTCATTTGATTGTTCGAGTATTATACGCAGTCGCCACAGGACCGATCACTACGAAAACCCGCTTGATGCCTCTTAAGCGTATTCTCAATCCTGTCCTTTGCCCGTTCGAGAATGATAGTTGCCATTATCTTAGGGAAAACAGACAAAATGGTAATACCGCGCCAGTTATTGCAGTTCTTAAGGTTTCCCTATTTGGGTATCTTAACAATAACTCCATCCTTCCAGTCCCTGGGGTATTTTTCGTCTTCCCAAACAACCTGTATTAGTGATAGGAGTCATCATTAGGATGTTATTTTTGGCCAAAAAGTCGCGCACAAGCAACGATGTGTGAGCAGGGGCGTTATCGTGGTGCCGGGAGTTTTTGGCGGATTACTTCTCGCAAATTGCTCATAACTTCCAGGTAATATTCCTTATCGACCGTTCTACCCTGTGGCAAGAGCTCATGATGCACCACGCCTCTGCAATCGAAGAAAACTGTAAGCAAAACTTTCACATTTGACCGAACTTAGCGCGCTTTTTTCGGTCTTGGTTCGTGCGGCAGCTTCCATTGGGATGATTGAGCTTTGGTTTCCACGTCATAACCATAAACTCACGATTCGTCACCAGTTATGACTCTCTGGAGCAAATTTGGGTCGTCGCGGACAGAACCCAACATCCCATTAGCAATGTTCATGTGATGCTGTTTTTGGTCGAAATTGAGTAATTTTGGTACGAATTTCGCGGCGACCCGTCTCATGCAAAAATCATTGATAAAAATCGAATGGCACGAGCCAATCGATATGTCTAGGTCCTCACCAACTTCTCCAGCGGTGATTCGACGATTGGCCAATACCATTTTCTTCATTTCATCAATATTTTCGTCTGTTATTGAAGTGCTCGGGCGTCCGGCACGCTCTTCGTCGTTCACATCTTCTCGGCCTTCTGAGAACATTTTGTACCACCGATAAACGTTGCTTCGGTCCAAGGTAGCTTCTCCGTATGCCACAGTCAACATTCGGAATGCATCCGCGCACTTAATTTCGTTTTTCACACAAAATTTGATACATGTTCTTTGATCCATTTTTTTTGAATAGGTAAAAATCGAAGACGTGCCAAAACGAGCAAGCAAAGCAGCTGTCAACAATTAAGTGAACATTCAAAATGGCCGAGCTTGTCGGCATAAGTGAGAGACATGAGTACCAATATAACGCCATAAAAAAAATCGAAATTCCAATATACGTAACCCGCGAAAATTCAAAATTCGCGATACTTTTTGAACACACCTCGTAAAAATCGCAGAAATAACGTCAGATAAAACATTTTCATCCCGAGCCTATAGGTCGCAAGGTATTGAACTTGATATAAATATCGGGTTTTTTAATAGGGACGCTACAAAAGTAGACCGATAGGGACAGCAAACGACGCCATATTTTTTTCCCGCTCTCTTGACATTTCTCTTCAGTAAGGTTCGCCATTTCATCATGGAAAGATATACGATCCAACAACGAGTTGAAATTACTAAAATTTACTACCGAAATTCGGAGTCAGTGACCTCAACTTTAAGAGCGCTACGTCCAATTTATGGTCGTCATAATTGTCCTGCCAGATCAATAATGCCCATTGGAACAGAGATTCTGGTGTTGTGTCCAACGCCTTCAACTGCTACACCTTGTTTTGTTTTGATCCCATCCGTGAATCATTGTTGACATCGCATGATTACCACAGGGTAAAGAGATACGTAATCACATATCGATACGTCAGGAAGAGAGTTTATAAGTGCGCCATAATCTGATCTACCGAGAGAAATAGACATAACAATCTTTAGCTAATCGTTGAGTGCTCCTGCACTCTCTTAATAATTCAAATGCCATTCTCACAATCAGATCAGAGCTCATGTGGCAGCCCTTACCTCACTCACCTCAATCAATCACATTTTTATACCCTGTACCGTATGGTCCAAGGGTATATTAAGTTTGTGCAAGCCGAAAATGTATGTAACATATAAAAGGAGACGTCGGAGACACCCCAAAGTTACCTAAAATATGATCAGGGTGAATAGAGAAGTCGATATACCCATGTCCGTCTGTCCGTCTGTCCGTCCGTCTGTCCGTCCGTCCGTCCGTGTGAACGCCTAGATCTCAGAGATGGTAAGAGCTAGAGTTACCAAACTTTCACATTAGATCCCATATTATTCCATAGGAGGCAAGTTTATTTTATTTTTTTGATATCGGGGATAAATTATATAGCTCCCATGGGGGTGTTTGAGACGACCTCGAAAAAAAAAAGCGTTTTAGATGAATAATTCGTTTGTTTATGAAGATATCGTAACGAAATTTGGCAATCGAAAGTTTTTTATAGTTCCCAATCACTGTACCAAATTTGATCAAAATCGGTTGACTATATCATATAGCTCCCATAGGACCGATCGGCCAAAATAACTTTTTTAAAGAAAAATTGGCTATATTTCGTTTTTTAATAAAGATATCCTAACCAGATTTGGCGTTTGGAAATTTTTTAGACCACTTAAGCAATGTACCAGATTTAATCCAAATCGTTTGACTAGATCATATAGCTCCCATAGGACCAATCGGTCCAAAAACACGTTTTTTATACAAAATTCGATGTGTTTTGTTTGTTTGTAAAGATATTTGAAATAACTTTGGCGTTCATATCTTTTTTAAGGTATTTAAGCACCGTGTCAAATTTTATTGAAATCGGTTGACTATATCATATAGCTCCCATAGGAACGATCGGTCAAAAAAAAATTTTTGCTTAAAAATTCTTCTGTTTTTGGTTTTTTGTGAAGAAATCGGACTTTATTACAAGCTAGTGGTACAGGGTATCCTAAAGTCGTCCGCGCCCGACTTTACGTCCGCCATTTTTTTTTTCCAAAAAGGGTACCTCACAGAGAGGTGGGGCACTGCGACCAAAAGGTCTTTTGCACCATACCCTAAGGTTAAAACAAAAGACTTTCCGCTCTCCTCATGAATAGCAGTAGGTCTTTTGTTGGTGTTGACCTGAGATGGAAGGGACTAATCCGTTCCTTCCCCATGTGACAGGCTCTGTCCCATACCAGCGCTGGGCAGTCACAGAGAATATGCCTGGTAGTTTCATCGTCTTCTAGACAGATAGGCCAGATAGGTAAGCTACCAGGAGCTTTAGGTCCGCTCTGCCAAGACCTTTTGTCTTGATTGCATCCAGAGGTTTGACAAGCACTTTTACTTGACGAAGCCCCGGAAGGGAGAACCAGTATCTCCTATGTTCTCCTGCGGCCCATTTGTTTATCATGGCTTTGATCTTGGACCAACCAATACCACAAAACGGCGCAGGAGATGTGGTCCGAGTGGAGGCACCCTGCCGTGCTAGATCGTCAGCGATCGCGTTACCATCCACTCCCGAGTGTCCAGGCACCCAACATAGCACGACTTTGTTCCGGGCGGGCAGGGTTTGGAGGTAGTTATAGCATTCTTTAACCATCCGGGTGGAGATGCTCCAGGAAGACAATGCCCTAATGGCAGCTTGACTATCTGAAAAAAAGCATATGCACTAGGGAGAAGGGATCTAAATTTCCTGTTGTGGAAAAGTTCCGTGATCATAAGATCTGATCTAGAGCAGATCGCTACGTCAGGAAGGGAATAAATAAGTGCGGCATGACCAGTGTCACTTGCTAAGATTCCAGATGTGATCTGGATACGTAGTAGACTCTGGCCGTCAGCCATCAATCACATAATACAAATAAGTCAAATACGATTTTCGTCTTTAAAGACCAAATATTGGTAGATCAGTGTTATAAAAGTCAAGTATTTTTTATTGTTTTTACTATTCATGTTTCAACATAGTAGGGTTTTGCCTGCATTACATTATAGCGTACATCTACCAAATTTTCTACAAGTTGTTCAACGCATTTTTTGTTTGGCGATAATTTTTTATCCTTAGACAATTTTGTGACACGATTTCTGCGCCTTTTGCAATTGCGATAAGTTATTTTTTTTTACAATTGTGTATTTGGTGGGTACTACTGAACATTTAGTGAAAGATTGTGCCAAATTAATTGAGTCCAGAGCAATGCGTTCCATAATTTCCATATAGCAATTTAAAACTGGTCTAGAGTAGTAGACATTGTATCGTTGTTAACATCTGGCAGAGTTGTTAATGGAATGGGCGTCGTTGGTGGATACGATGTAATGGTCACATTTTGATCGCTTAATGTTGTGTTTGCTTCTTCTATTTCATCGCTTAATGTTGTGCTTTCAGTTTCATTTCTTTCATTTCTTTCGCTTACTAAATTTATAGTTATATTATAATGTTTCATTTTTTTTGTGGTATGTTCATCTAACGTCGTTTCCATCGTTTTCATCGCTTCTGTCGTTTTTTTCGTTTTCTTCGGTTTCTTCGTTTTTTTCGTTTCCTTCGTTTTTTTCGGTTTCTTAGTTTTTTTCGGTTTTTTCGTTTTTTTCGGTTTCTTCGTTTCTTTCGGTTTCTTCGTTTTTTTCGGTTTCTTCGTTTCTTTCGGTTTCTTCGTTTTTTTCGGTTTCTTAGTTTTTTTCGGTTTCTTCGTTTCTTTCGGTTTCTTCGTTTTTTTCGGTTTCTTAGTTTTTTTCGGTTTCTTAGTTTTTTTCGGTTTCGGTGGCTTGGTGAGCCTCACCCGGGGTGGCTTGGTGAGCTTCAACCGGGGTGGCTTGGTGAGCTTTAACCAGGGTGGCTTGGTGAGCTTTACCCAGGGTGGCTTGGTGAGCCGGGGTGGCTTGATCCAGGTGGGCCGGAAGGACCCTAAGGGCCACCATTTAATACGTTTTTGGTGAACGCTGCGGAACTCTGGTGGCTTGTAGAGTTCTTGTCCGGTTCTATATACAAATTTTTCCACAGCACCCATATCGGAGCTATTCTGTTCCGTATACTTACGGACACTTAAGGAATGATGCTTAGGTAAGTGAAACGAATGCTTTGGGCCCCTTCTATAATGCCGCCGAACCGCAGTTCTATAAGGAGAACTCTTATAATATCTTTGTCGAATAGGTCCGCGATGTGGTACGCCTGCAGGTCCATAGACTAAGCTATGTCTATAATAAGGACTATGATGAGTTCTTGTTAACGCTTCTACAACAAGTACTTGCTGCACAACTAAGGATATAATTAGGCTTAGAACTCTCATTATAACTAGTTACTGGTCCTTTTTTATTTTTTGTAAACGTTAAAATTAGACTAAATAGAAATATGAAGTCGATTTTGCTTTTAATTTACAAAAACCAAAATTATAATTTTATGGCTAAAATGTTATTATTCTTGCTTAATTAAATGCGGAACAGTTGGAGCATATTTTGTATCATACATATATATAGTATATAGTATATAGTATATAGTATATAATACACTTATAAAGAATAGAATAAGTCTATTTTTAGTTGGCATTTTAAAACTTCACTTTCTGCCTTAAAATTGCTCTGATTATGAAATTCTTGGATTCTTTGTTAAGCATGAAAGAGTTTTCAAAATAAAAATTTGGGAAGAGACATCTACAAAAACTGTTCGGCTAAAAGAAAGTTCTTAAAAAAAATGTAATTCTTCAGTTTAGTACTAAGTTTTTTTGGACAATATAATACGGTAATAATAAGAAACACTTATTATATTTATTTAGTATATTATTAGAGTAATTACAGGGGCGTACTACATTGATAATTTAATTGATATTTTTAATTTAATTTTCAAAGCTTATATAAAGTGTTCGACACATGTATCGTGAAATCGAGAATAGGAATAAACGATTAGTCATATTTTAAATTTGATCTACTCGGTTCACAATATATTACAAAATAACAACCGATTTTGATCAAATATAATACACTGCTAAGGAATTATAAAAAACTTACGAATACCAAATTTGGTCCGAATATCTTAACAAACAAACGAAGCACCACATATTTTGTTCAAAAATCGATTTTTCGGAAGATCGGCCCTATGGGGGCTATATGATATAGTCAACCGATTTTGATACAGTACTTGGGAACTATAAAAAACTTTTGAATACAAAATTTGGTTACGATATCTTTATGAACAAACGAATTATCCATCTAAAACTTTTTTGTCGAGGTCGTCTCAAACACCCATATGGGAGCTATATAATTTATCCCCGATATCAAAAAAATAAAACAAACTTGTCTCCTATGGAATAATATGGGATCCTATGTGAAAGTTTGGTTACTCTAGCTCTTACCATCTCAGAGATCTAGGCGTTCATACGGACAGACAGACGGGCATGGGTATATCGTCTTCTCTATTCTCCTTGATAATATTTTAGGTAACTTTGGGGTATCTCCGACGTAACCTTCTATATGTTACATACATTTTCGGCTTGCACAAACTTAATATACCCTTTATACCATACGGTACAGGTATAAATAAAAAGTCTTTAAATAATTTTACCTAAAACTTTCAATAGTTTTCAGACCATTGAATAAAAAAAAACACTTGCTTAGTTTCTAGAAATGAAAATTCTTCTAAATCATAGAAATTAAACAGTTCCCAGCGTCGAATTTGTTTGGATTTATGGAATAAAGAACCGCTCATAGCAGACAGGCCAATTTGCAAAACTAGCAGGGATTGGGGCCCCATAGTAAATTTTTAATTTGCTTTTAATTTGATTTTAAAGCAAGAAAAGTTTCCGACCCCCCTGTCCTTGGACTCATACCACAGCACATTTTCATCAAAACGTCAGCCATGCAGAATCTTCTTTGTATCCAGATCACACCTGGACTCTTACCAAGTGACACTGATCATGCCGCACTTATATATTCCCTTCCCTGCTTATCGATCTGCTCTAGATCAGAACTTATGATCACGGAACTTTTTCATAATAAGAAATTTAGATCTCTTCTCCCAAGTCGGGAGACTTGAGCTGATGGCAGCCCCTGTGGAAAACCCCGGTGGCAACAATGGTTCACGGATGGGTCCAAAGCTGAGCAGGGTGTAGGTGTTGAAATCGTTGGAGCCAACACCAGAATCTCTACCGCAATGGGCATCTGGCCCAGCGTCTTTCAAGCGGAGATTTATGCCATAGAGATCTGCGCCCTTAATATCACTCTCTAGGGAACTAGGGTAGCAAACATATGTATTTTTTCAGATAGCCAAGCTACTATTAGGGCATTGTCATTCTGGAACATCTCCTCCAGGATGGTTAAAAAATGCCAAAACTACCTCCAAACACTATCCGCCCGGAACAAAGTCGTGCTAAATTTGGGAGTCGATGGTAACACGATCTATCACGACGGTGTGTCTCCACCCTGACTACATCTGATGCGCCGTTTTGTGGTATTTGTTGGTCCACGATCAAAACCACGATAAACAAATGGGCCGCAGGAGAACAGAGGAGATACTGGTTCTCCCTTCCGGGGCTTTGTCAAGCAAAAGTGCTTGTCAAACCTTCGGATGCGACGATTTTTAATTAAAAATTTTGACTAGTTATTTTTTTGTATATATAAAAGGAAAATTCTTTGAAATTTGGCCGTAAAGAAGTCGAAATTTGGGAATAATTTGCGGCATGATGAAAAGACTTACAAATTCCTAAGAAAACTCAGGGACTGGGAGTAGCGCCTCTTCCCGCACTCTCGTCGAGCCTGCCAATGGCAATTATGCGCTTTAAAGACTCTGTCCATAAGAACTTCGTTTTAAAGAGCGAAGCTATTAAACAGAATTTTTCTTACATTTAAAACAGAACTCGTATTCTCGGAAGTATCGATTAGGCTTTCACTACGTGAGTGACTTGATAACTTCATTCGCTGCCCATGTCCATAGTAGTCTGAGAGTAAATTGAAGATAAAACTGCCTCAAATAATTGCCGCACACATGCACATACATATGTATCTTCAACAATTTTTCCCCGTAACCTCTTTTTATACCGTTTTTGGTTTCTGCATACCACTAAAGTGACGTCACTCTGTCGCCCTGAGCAAATATTTGTTCTGACCTTTTGCACTTTTTATTTGCTTTTGGGGGTCGCTCCGAGTGCCGCCGCCAATCATTAAGTATATTTACATTGGGTTAAGTGGTACTGGGTACTGGGGTCTGTGTGAGTTTTGTCGGTTATTGATATGAGAACCGAGAACAGAATGCAGACAACTCTTCTCTCCCACTTGACATTCTGTGTCAATAGCTGAACTTAAGCTCTTTACTGGGTCAATTATTGTGGACAGCTGTGTAAAGTTCTTCAAAAGTTTGCATTACAATTAAAATATATCTTAAAGTGCAGCTGAGCACTTATGCATTATATTGGAGAAATGATTTTGATTAGGACGTTTGAGCAATACTTATATGTGAAGAGGTGAGAGTAGTTGGGGATATAGTGGGAAGGGAAGTTACGTGTGTACAAGACAAGAAAAATTGGTAAAGCTTCATAATACATCCAATTTTTTTTTTAGGGCATATTAGTTAGTGCATTTCAGCTAACTCTTAATGGAAAATTTTCTACAGTGTATTCTTAAGTTAAGGAGCATATTTATTCATTCACTTTAGGACATGCGAAGCTAAGACCCAAAACATTCTACAGTAAGAAAAGGAAACCATATTTTGACTGAATTCTATGG
>JBAMAX010002562.1:0-175384 GCA_037043745.1 Chymomyza amoena
ATCCACCGATTATTTTTTTTTCGCACATTAATTTATACTGCAATCAGTAGCAACATAGTTAAATTTGAAAGTTCTACCATTAATTGAAATTTTGCAAAATTCAAAAGTAAAAATTCTCTCCGCTTGCGCGCACTGGCCTGCGCAGAAGCTCACATCGGGGAGTTGGAACCTGTCCATACATGTTCATTCCTGCAACTTATGCGTTGGTGGCTACGAACTATCCGCCGCCGTCTGAGCCTATGTAATCTTACACATTCTCCTTAGTTTTTAGTTCGATTGGCAATAAAAGCGTGTTTTTTTAGTTTTTTAAACTATAATTTATTTTTCATTTTTTAGTCTATGCCAAACTCATAAATTAGCGAAGTGAAGATTTAGCGCTAGACATGTATTAAAATTGTGCTGTACATTTTATAGTTGTGGATACGGGAATTGCATGTCTACTGATTTTCTGTAATTAATAGTATTTATTCAATATTTAAATTAAAATTTCTAGCTGAAGAATGGAAAATCAAAAGTTTTTCATCCCTGCTGAAGCTTAAATATCCTTCATTGAAAATTAAAAAAGCTACTTATAAACGAATTTTTTTATTTGTTAAAAGATAAATCAAATTTTGAGATTGCATAGCAAGTACGACAGTTGTAAGCGAAAATTTTTAAAATTTACATTCCAGGTTCACATTCAAGTAATTGATTTCGTTTAATACCAGTTTGAAATCCCTGAATTTATATTAATTATATTATTATTTGTTTCACGACCAGATATGGTCAGCACAGCTATAACCTGTACGGTGCAACTTTAACCCATGTCGATTGAGTCGCTCTAAATATTTCACCTTTCCATATATACCGATACCAACGCGAAAAGGAACTAAGGAGAATGTGTAAGATTACATAGGCTCAGACGGCGGCGGATAGTTCGTAGCCACCAACGCATAAGTTGCAGGAATGAACTTGTATGGACAGGTTCCAACTCCCCGGTGTGAGCTTCTGCGCAGGCCAGTGCGCAAGCGGAAATTTTTTACTTTTAAATTTTGCAAAATTTCAATTGATGTAGAACTTTCAAATTTAACTATGTTGCTACTGATTTCATATAAATTAATGTGCGAAAAAAAAATAATCGGTGGATGTCGGAATCGAACTCGGTTCTATTCACTCACACGTAAGTGCAAACCCGAGCGGCTAGTAATGACTTTGATTGATGTAGAATTATTTTCTTATTTCAATTCAAAATCTTCAATTTTTCCGAATTTTATTTTTGAGTTATTCAAATTTATTTTTTTTTAATTGTCTAATATATTATTAATCCTGGCGGTCCTATTAAGGATAATGGAAAACTATTATGAAATTATTGCATTGTCATCGATCCTTAATACGTATGCAAAAATTCAAATTAATCAGACTTCTGGAAATTGATGAAAATTATATTCAAAGATTCCATTACATACATACATACATACCACCCAAGCTAATAAAAGCGTGTTAATAAAATAAAATTACGATAATAATACAAAAAAGGGAACTATTCTTTTTGTAATTATTCATCAAGTTGGCTCATATTTTGTCGTCAGCATGGGCCCAAGCCGAAACATCAACATTATAAACTAAAAATCCTTGAAGGACTTTCTTAAGACCAAAAAGCCTGAACTATCGAGATATTTCAATGGATTACTCAGTGCAGTTCTTATTGTTCTATTTTCTCTTTGGTTTTTTTGGATAGCAGTGGCAATATAGCGATTATTTCCGATAATTAGGTCCAATTATGTAGGTATTTTGATTTCACTAAGAGATTTTATTTATTTCCTGAAATTCATTCATATTCACAAAATACATAGCGCCTTGGAATTTTTATATCAGGTATGGATGGGTGTAGAAAAAATGAACTCTATATGGCTGCACGTATAAGCAGTCCAAAAATTATGGCGTACTTACAGATGATCGGATATAGAAAGGAATGGACATGAAAGCGGTATACTTCTTAAGGGTGATACTGAATGATGTAACTGGAGAGACAGAACAAAAAAAGTTTTTGAATTCAGTACATAACCTTAAAAGTAGGAAAAATCGCCAATTTTCGGGTATATAAACTAAAAATCTTAAAATCCTGACGTGATGGGGCAATTGTGGCACCACCATCGGATTCTACGCAGCAAATTACTTTAGAAATGACCCTCAGCTTTCCAACAATTAAGCCATGTTGACCTATTTGATTTTT
Organism: Chymomyza amoena; assembly: GCA_037043745.1. Lineage (NCBI taxonomy): Eukaryota > Metazoa > Arthropoda > Insecta > Diptera > Drosophilidae > Chymomyza > Chymomyza amoena. The sequence continues at coordinate 2,213 of JBAMAX010002562.1, forward strand.
AACATCCTGGCAAACCTCTCTTTGTTAGAAGGTAAAAAACTGATTATAATAAATGTTTTCCTAAACCGTCACAACAAGTAATTTAATAAATTTACCGACTGTCATCTATTTCGCCGTAGTGCTTATCTAATTTTCTTGTTTCTTTCTTTTAGGAACTATTAAAAAATTTCCAAAGTAAAATTGGCTCATAGTAAAAAACTTCTCAACGCCCCATTAAGTTACGATATCTTCATGAAAAATTGAATTATGCTTGTGAAAATGTTGGTGTTTTTGAGGTACCTAATAATAATAAAAAATTTGTTTAAGCGTATACAAGTTTCGTTTATGCATTATTTAAAAAAAAATAATAAAGCCAATGTGACCTAAAACGAAAACCAGCCAAATGTATCTTTTTAAAAGCTGCTCTTCAGACGTCATCTTGTTTTTATTCAAGGTCTTACATTGGCTCCGCCGCAGCGCGCTCATCTCTAATCCAAATGCACGAGCATAATGAGGCTAATATAAGCCGGCGCATGAATGTGTGTGAGTGTTTGTGTGACATAGTGTGTGTGTATGTTTGGATGTGTGTGTGTGTGTACGCATGCCAGAGACTAAAAATGGCTGGCATTTCCATTGCCTGCATGCTGCTCAACTAAGCATATCGACGTCAATAAATCATCCAATAATGCGCTGATGCAGTGCTAGCCGGCAGCGTAACAGCGCAGCGCAGCGGCAGAGCAGCAGCTTGACAGCGGCGGAGAAAGCAAATGGCGTTGCCATGCCGCCGCCATTGCTGCCATGTCTTTTTGCCATTTCCGCCATGTCTGCTGCTTGCCACGTTACATATGAGCAGTTTGTGTGATGCTGTTTGTTGAGTGCTTTTTAACTTGGACTGAGCTTCTGCCTCAACTGCTTGCAACTACTACTAATACACACAAACACACACAGATAGACACACCAACACACAGATATACATACTTATGTTTGTAGATTGTCAGCATAAAATGCAAGAAAAGCATTTCACAGATTGAATTTTATTCGGTTGCGGTTATATCAGCCCATTTCACGGCGGGGTCGAGTGCATGCATCAATTTAGCAAATGAAGCTTATGTGCTGCGATGGCAAACTTGAAACGATTTTGCTGTAAAGTGGCTGCCATTTGTTGAGCACTGAACTCGCTCTAAGACGACGTTGCCGGGCTCTATAGCTCAGATCGTAAATCGTGCTCTTTGTTTTGTTTGAAAAGCAAAATCCAACTTCATTACATTCCGTTTGTTTATTTTATGTGCCAAATAGACTGCTCAAAAACCAAAAGATATATTTATAGACTGCCACCATCAGCTAATGATTTTATCGTTAATGATGCAGCTTGAAGATTGGGTTATGCAGCCAGGCCGCCTTGTGGCTGAATTAAATGCGGTATGAGCTGCAAGTGGGTTGAAGGATGCCATTACTGCTAGAAATAGTTTATGAGACTAAGCGCAAGAATACACTTTTCTGTTTTTATGAGCAAGTTTAGTTCTGAGATTTAATAGAGCCAAGTGAATGGATCTATTAAAAAAGAGTTCAAAAGTTTTGATTTACAAAAAAATTAGATAAAGCTATATGTTCCTTTAACTTCTATTTGGAGCATAGAGCGTCTTGGTAAGGCATTTAAATATAATAAAACTCTCCTAAAATTTTCTAAATATTTTTAAAATGTCGTTGGGTTGATTATGGAACTTTACCAGACACTAAAAGAAATCGTATCTGCGTCTTTTTTAATGTTACATCACATAAAAAAGACAAGTAAATATTCCAAAGCTCATTTTAAAATAAAGCACTTTATTAGTTATGTCAGGAATCCACAAATTTTGGGGACTATAACACTATCCATGCTGCTCTGTATGCTAAAGTGAGTTTTTGAGCTTTTTCTTTCAATAGGATAATAGTGCAATTTGTCGACAAAATTGCTATGCAGACATATGTGTATAAAATGCTTTTGTTTTTTGAGGATTAACACAATAGATATTAGAAAAGGCTCAGGATATAATAAAAATGCAACGTGTTACTCGATTCTTAAATATTTTAAAAGAAAGCTTATTCTGGAAAATTGGGTGGATTGAAATAAGTTTAAGATTTATAGTTTGTTGCCAAAGTTTCTTAGATTCCGGGATGGCCGGGAAGATGCCAATGACGAGCCTCGCTCTGGACGCCCAAGCACGTCAACAACTGATGAAAACGTTCAAGCAGTGGAGAAAATTGTTTTGGAAAATCGTCGAATCACTATCAGAGAAGTTGCTGAGGATGTTGGTATATCGCTTGGCTCGTCCCATGAAATTTTTTTTAACGTTTTGGGCATAAGACGTGTGTCTGCGAAGTTTGTTCCGAAATTGTTAAATTTTGACCAAAAGAACCGCATGAGCATCGCTCAAGAGCTGTTGAATGACGTCAACGTCGATCCAGATTTACTCAAAAGGGTCATAACTGGTGACGAATCATGGGTATATGGCTATGATATCGACGCCAAAGCCCAATCGTCCCAATGGCAGGCAAGACACTTATAACCTTTACGCCTCTCACAACCAAACAAAAAATGACATTCACTTGAAATTTGGTACAGATGTTCGGGAAGAGTGTACCAACATAACAAAATAAAAAAATCGATAATCGAAATTATATGCCCCCGAAATTTGAAACCTTGACCCTACTTTTTGAACACACCTCGTATAACCAAGGTGAATTTGTGAGCTCCTTCCCTTTAGCTCCAACACTACACACTCGGTATTGAAAAATGAAAAGCTTGTGAAGTAGATCGCGGAATTCAATTGTTAGTCAAGAAGAATTAGACCATAAGGCGTACCCTGTGGTATAATTTTATGCTTCAGTCTTTATTTGGTTTTCAAAAAAATATCGTCCTGATCTTTTTAGGTGCTATACACATTTCGCCTGCTTGCGTTAATGTGTGAGCAATGCACTGCTTGAATGGAAGAGTTTGAGCTGCTTGGTTGGATAACAAATTGTATGCATTTTTATGGGTAGTAGTCCATGTCTTAGTATCAACGTTAGGTACCTGAAAGAAGAAAATGAGATCTTGTCCTTTACGGCGCTCAGATTGAAAGTTGTATCATTATTCATTTTTTTGATTAACAAATGACAAAACAAAAATTAAAATTTGTGTAACTTTTAGCTGGAACATAGGCCGGAAAACTGGCGTATACTACGCATCCAGAACTAAAAAAAGTAACATATTCTGTACTTGAATGCTAAGGCTGTTCGACTTAACAGTAGTACTCCTGATTTGAATAAGATATGCTACAAGTAATCGCTATGATTCCCTTAAAGCGAAGGTAGAGCTTGTTTTTTTTATTAAAAACCCAATGATCTCAGTATAACTTTTTGGGACAACATGAACTTTCAGTGGAAAAACAGAAAGTTTTGGAGCAGAAGTATTTGACCTAATATACGTTGCAGGTGTGACATCGAAACTGGTAATAAACTATATTCATTGATAAATTTTAAGCAAACGACTGCAGCGCTTGAAGTAGTGCTTATTAAGCCTTCCATATAATTCCATTATGACAAAGATCCCAACCTTCCAATGCAGTCCTGCCCACTAACTCAATTTTATTTTCAGCACATAGCCCCAAATACAATTTAAAGAACTTTATTCGCTGCCAAAGCCTTTTTATGCCATGACAAACCAGTATCTCGTCTTGATATTCAAACTACATATAGATTTTGACATTGCCAACGACATTAATGGGATTTTAATGCATTGATTTGATTGAAGCCAATTGACAGTTTGCACTTTGCCATTTCCCGAGCTTTTCCAGAGCAAAAAGGAAGCATAGCAAAGCGATAAAATTGAAAACATGCAATGCATAAGTAAGCAGCTGGCAAGATAGTAGTCCTTTCAAATCTGCCATAGAATTTAAGCCACATTTAAGAAGCCATCTCTTAGATTTTCAAACAACTATGCGAAATATGAATGACCAATGTGGCCAGAGTGCAGGCAGTCCAACTTGGTGGCAGGTGGCAACTTTATGGCTAAATTCTCACCACTTCTATAAGCTCTTAGTTAAAGGTGGCTAACTAAAGAGAGCTTTGCAGTTGCCGGCACTTTGTGACTCAGCTGTAATTAACCTTTTTGGGGACGGCAGTCATTCTTTGTGCATTCCAAATACCACACACAAACACACTCACACAATCTCTTACTAAAACACGCATACGGTCGCATGCATGTAGCCAGTGACGTAGATAGTTTTTGTCAAAGGGTGGCTTTGCCGAGACGGGGAGTAATTTTTGTACAATGTGGTTTATGTAGTGTAGGATGTGACTTTTTTTCTGAAAATTGGAATATTATAAAAGGCTGTTGTGGTTCAGATTCATAATTCCATTAAAAAGGATGGAGATTCTTGAAGAATATTGCTCGAAAGGTCATAGCTGAATTATAGCTGCCGCACATTAATAGAAATAATAAACCCATACTAAATATTATCATTTATTTATTTTTTACAATTCTTCATTCAAAAATAATAAAGTAGCTGCATTACAGTTATCAATCAGAAAATAATATTCCATATATATTAAAAACAAAATAAGTTGATGAAAATCAACCTTTTTTAGAATAAAAAGCATCTTAATGTAAGTACTGCTTGAAGCAGTTGTGAATTGCTGGCAAAAAAATAACAAATTCTATGTACGGGTTGTCTTTCTTCTAGTAAATGCGTCACATCACATATTAGAATATTTTTCCTGAATCTAACGGAACTACGGGTTAAGTAGTTCTGATATGCTTCTTCTTTCTGAAGACTACACGGTGCTGTAAGCAACCCAGTCAGTATCCGAATTTCGAAAAAGAGCGAAGTGGCTTTCTTCAAGCGTTACATTTATTTATTAAAATATTTCATATACTCGATCTCAAAGATTCTTTAGGAATTCAAAATGTGCTCTATCTTGCCAAGTCGTTTCTTTAGTTAGGGTTATTCACCTACACAAAACACTGAAATAATTCTTGCTCAATTGAGAGATTATCTTCCACCTTTTTTAAATTATTGTTTTGTTAGTTAAGCCAGCTTCGCTCAGGAAAATTTGCAGAAAGCTGAGAAGCGATGATCTTACGTTGGCCTAATATTCAGTTTTAAAAACTCTTTTTATGAAACCTCATGCTTCATATTGAAGAATTCCAAAAAAAATAAAAAATCAATTTTTTTGTATTTTGGTCACAGATTCAATTGCGAAAAAACCACGCCGGCTTTATGTTTTGCTTGCTCGAAAACGATTTTTTTTGTCAATAGTTCCCATTTTCCGATAAATTCGTATATTTCCCTAATTTTTCCGAAAAAATCGCATGTTAGCGACGAAATTAGAACACAAATATTAATTATACAAAAACTTTGAGTTGAGTCAGAAATAATAATAATTCAAAATAATTGTCAATAAATTATATAACTTTAAGTTGGTACAAATAAAATCTAAGAATGTCAAAGAATATTTGAAAAATTATTTTAGTATAAAATGAGAACGTTTTAATACCTCTTGTAACTTTCGGTTTCAAATCACATAAAAAAATCGGTTTGCTGGAATTTTGAGCATGAACCATTCGACATCAAAACGAATGTAGCGAAAATGTTCGGATTCGTCCGAAGAATGTCCGATAACTATAATTTACAAATAGTCATCGGTGAACCTTCCGATAAAAGTGATTTTTTTATTGGGTCGAGAAAAACGAAATTTACAACCTTTTTTTAAGCACCGTTTTCGAGATTTTTCGAAAAGTATGTTTTTGGATACTTTTTCGGTTATTTCTAAAAAACTCTTTAAGTTAAATCATCATGAAAGACCATTAGATCGAATGGTTTTTACGGAGACTTGAAGTCTTATTACTTCAAGTTCAAACAAAATTGAAAAAAAAATAATTTTCGTTAATTTTTGAAAATTAAAAGTTGCTTACTTGTTATTCATTAAAAACTTTTTATTAATTTTTTTAAAGTTTGTTAATCTTTAAGCAAAAAGAGAATTCACTTACGAACATTACGAGATTTAAGATCTTCAAAATCGAATACGAACTATAGATTTTATGAAAATTTTATTTTTTTTAATTCGGCTTCGGATGCAGCGAAGTAAAAAAATGTATAAAAAGGGTTAAACAAAAAATTTGCTAAGTTTTTTTAAGGTTATAGCACACACCCTTTGAGCAAATTTCATAAGCGTATTATGATTTCTGGACGGTCTCTCGAAAATTTAAAAAGTGGACTTAATGATTATGCCAAAACCCCAAAACTAAGTGACCACTTTTTTGAAGCAATAAAAATGGGATCTGCATAAGAGACTTTCTTTTAATTATACCTAGGGGGACTCTATTTCCTATTTCTCCTAAATCCGCTCAACCCCTCACTAACTACGCCACTATGGCCAACACATACCTGTGGTCTGTAATTCGCAATACTTAACAGCTTAGAGGCAATGGCAAAAAATAGACAAGTTGGCAGCTAATCTCTCAGCGTGGAACTGCTACCACGTTTAATTAGTCTAATTAAAACCGAACGAACGTAGCATTAATAAGCCAAGCAGCTTGTCCACTTGCTGAGCTACTAGTTGCAACAGCTGTCACACAGGACTGCCCCTTTATGCAAATGCGAATGGGTGAAAATTTGGCTAGGATGGAGTAGATGTTGGTTGACCCATTGGAGGGTGGCAAGCTTAGATGTTGACCAAATGATGCCTTGAGCACTGTGGCTTTGACTGCATTTCATTTACAATTGGATTTTGCGGCATTGTGCTCCAAATTATGCACTTTGCCAAGGACCAAGAGTTGCACAATTTATGCAGGTTGCATATGTCTTTGATTTGTATACAGAAATTCTTAATTGGACGCATGTCAGTAGCCAGCATGACTACAGGGCTGCATTCATTGTGCAATTATGGCCATAATTGCCAATTTGAAATTTCAGTTTCAGTTTACTTCTTTTTTTTTGGTTGGCATGTAAGGCAGTCAACGCAAATTATATATAGGAATCCTGTACATGGCTTTTTTGCATTTAATAAGCAGGCAATGATATTCAGGAATTCTCTTTGGTTTCAAATACGCAAAACTAAGGAATTTTTCTTGCTCTAACCAACAAAAGGGAGTGCATTCTAATTGTAAAGGAATATGAGACAAGCAAATAACTTTGCAGTAAAAACCAAAGGAATTGTATTTGAATTGTAAAGAAATATGAGAAAACAATTGACTTTGGAAAAGGTTAGCTTTAGAATGAATCTGGAATATTGGATACAATGTTTGATTCATTGTGGTTGGTTTGGCTACACTGTATTAACAAGGAAAAGTCTTAATATAGATTTTATTTTTTTAATTTATTTTTTTTTAATTTTTAGGAAAATTCTGTTTCTGACTTTTACTAAAAATTGGTAAACAAAATTGTACTATTATTTTAGAGCTTTTGTCACAAATAAAATAATTCGCGGAGAACATTATTGACAATTTTTTTTAAATTAATATATATGACTTAATTTGAAGACAAAAAAAAAATTTAACCAATTTATTTTACTTGTATTAAATTTTTAACATTAAAAATACTTCGTACATGACCGATTTTTGTGCCATACATTTTTTTTTTTTTAATTAGCAATATTTCAGTAAATATATAAATGGAACAAAACTAAAAATTCTTAGAACAAAGTTCGGTAATGGATCTTGAAGAAATTATAGAAAAATCGTGACATAAAATGGAATATGCAGTGGCTGTATTGAGTGGGCTAAAAAAGTTCCGAAATGATTTAGAGTATATTAGCTACAAATAGAATATATGTATATATGATAAAAAATTTTATTTAATTTAATATATTTTTTATATTTCGTATATTGAAGTTTTCTTATTTCCCAATCGGTATATTATTTTATAAATAAAAAGTAATTAATTTATTTTTTGTTATTAATTTTGTTGTAAGCAATTTATTTTTACATAATTTATCATTAACCTTTTTGCATATTATTTTGTAAGTAATAAATAAATAATTTTTTTCTGTGGATATAATTTTTTTGTTAAGTATTTTTAATATATTATTTTTTTTTATGTTAACGTAATTTATGGTTCAGTATTTGAATGTTATTTTTAAAATTACAAAAATTACAAAAAATTACACATAGTAAATAATGTTTTTTTTTTTAATTTTTATTTTTCATAAAATTTTTTTGTAGTAATTATCATTTAACATTTAGTAAAAACTATGAAATAAATTTTTTTTTATATTATTTTTTTTATAATTTTAATCTTTTTGTTTTTAATTTAAAATTTTTTATTATTTTCCATTTTAAACATAATATTACAAATAATGTAAAACAATATATTTTATATGCTATATATCTTTTTTAAGATTATATTTTTATAATCTTATAAATAATACCTAAGTAATAAAGTTTTTTTTTTTGGGAAATAATTTTTTTTTTTTTATTTTATTGTAATAACATTTTATTTTTTATACTATTTTTTTGTAGAAAATTATTATTTAACATTTGGTAAAAACTATGAAATTACTTTTTTACTTATATTATTGTTTTTTTTATAATTTTAACTTTTTTTGTTTTTAATTTAAAATTATTTATTATATTCCATTTTAAATATAATACTACTGATATACGTAAATCATTTTTTTTATATGCTATACATTTTTTTTTTAATATTATTTTTTTATAATTTTATAAACAATTCCTAAGTAATAAAGTTTTTTTTTTGAAGTAACTTTTTTTATTTTATTGTAATAACATTTTTTTAATATTTATTTGTACTGTTTTTAATGGATGCATTTTTGTATATAAAGTAAACTGAAACCAAAATTGTTTAGTTAACGACTTTTGTTTCGTATTTTATATACTATTTTTAATAAAATTTTATACATAATTTTTAATTATCAATTGTCCTCGTTATATTAAATAAAACGAAAAATGTTTTCTTCAAAAGCGGAATGAAAACCATTTCTTTTATTTGGAATTTCAAAAAATAACTTTTTAAAAAAAAGATAAGTAAGCAAATTTTTTTATTTAAATTATTAGAAATATTACAAATCCTCCTCTTTTTCGTTAAATACTGAAATTCCTAAGGTAAACGTTTTCAAAAATTATTGATAACGCAGGTCTACAAATACAGGGGTCATGTGAGTTGTTGGAAAGCTAAGGGTTATTTCCGAAGTAATTTGGTGCGTAGAATCCGAATCCGGCGTCAGAACTGGCCCATCACGTCAGGATTTTGAGATATTTGAGGTTATGTACCCAAAAAACGGCGTTTTTCCCTACTTTTGAGGTTATTTATGTACAGGGCGGTCTTTCTCTCCAGTTACATCATTTAGTACAACTCTTACCCTTTAATTTAAGGGTTCAAGAGATCAATTACGATTTTTTTCGCAAAGTTATGGCTTTTCGAAGTTACGAGATATAACCCTTCGACGTCATTAGCATTTGCAATAAGCCTTTGAGATAATAATTTTGTACTGTGTAATTTCTTTTGAAAATTTTGACTTGAGGGTTTTTGAGGTCACTAAGAACGGATATGAAGTCGGAATAATGATATTTGCATTTCCAATATGGCGTTTTCAAAATGGCGGAAAAAAATGTAGAAATAATTGTTGTTTTTATATAAAAATATGTGCGTTGAACTTATTGAGGTTGATGAATTTGAATATCATTAGAATGGTTAGTTTTAGAAGTTTAAAAAAGTGACGTCCAATATGGCGGATGAAACCCAAAATCTGCCATTAACATTTCTTATTAGTTATTATCCATTTTTTGGGTACATTACCTCAAATATCTCAAAATCCTGACGTGATGGCCAGTTCTGACGCCGGATTCGGATTCTACGCACCAAATTACTTCGTAAATGACTCTTAGCTTTCCAACAACTGAACCATGTTGACCTGTGTTATTGATAATGCACGTAATTTTTTTTTTTTATTTTATTTCACTATCTTTTTTCTAATAAAATTTTTAATTTCTTCTCTACGACATTTTCACTTATCAATATCAACTCGGATTAAAATTATTAATAATGGAACGTTGCTGTCTTTTTTTTTTTAAATTCTCTCATGATATTTATTTTAAAAACATAATAAATAGTTATTTTCAAAAATTATTTTTATGCATACTCTATCTTGTATAAACTAAATTAGACTTCTTAAGCCATTTTGTGAAAAAATAACCACCTTAACTATTACCATAAACCCGCTGAAAGTGTATCCATTATTCTTTAGCCGCCAATTCAATTTAAGCTGTTCCTTTGTTATTAGCTTTACTGGGTCCCTGATCTCTCCACGCTCTTTTAAATATTACTACTCTACACTTTTTCAATTTCTTTGCTACATTTCCATTTGCATCTCAGTCAAGGCACTCACTCCCCTAAGTCATACCCTTCGACCCGGCAACGACCCACGCTTTGACAATTTTTTGTACACTTTCTATTGACATAGCTACTACTAGATCCTTTGGCTACTGGCCGGGTCAAGGAGAGTAAGTAGCAAGTTCTCAGTCCGGCTATGAATTTCCGTTTCCTGTTTCTGGCGACGCTTTTGCAAAATGCACTCAAGCGTAAAAAGTGCCTTTCAACTTATTTTCCTGTCTTCCTGCAAAGTTCCCTAGTTCTTTTTGCTACTAACCAACCGGACTGCTGTCTTTTGTTTCATGTATATCTCTTTTTTTCTTTTGTTTGATTAGATTTTTATGCTCATGAATTTTCATTTCCGTTGTTGAATTTTTTATGCCCAATGCTTTAGTCCTTGTCATTGAATTCCTTAGAGCCATGTCGATAAATAAAAAATCGACTGTGAAAATGTATTATGTATATAAAATGTAACTCAATACACTCATTTATTGTTTATGTATCTGTGAATTCCCCATTGCGCGAATTTAATGCACACTTCAAATTACTGTACAGTAATTTGACCTGATTACTCAAACTGACCCTTTCCGGCTGGATTATGGTTACTTTGCGGGGGTGTGGTGGGTTTGAGAGCCTACTCTCTAGTTGTATCTGTATCTATCGCCGTTGGCTATTAATTTTGTTTTAATTAAACTATGAGTGATGGGATTCTTTTTTTTAGTTCGAACTTATCATTATGTGGGCAAATTATTGATTAAATCAAAGCCAAAGGCATTGGGCTCTAATAGAAAAGCCCGACATTGGGCTGAGTTGTGGGTGTAACTATTTTGCATATTATGAATATTTAATGAGCTACGTGGATAAAAGCGAGTGTCAACAATGGAAAATAAAGTGCACTTTTAGGCGTGCCAACTAATAAGGAGACGTTTGGAAAAAAGTTCACCGAACCTAATGGTAGTGTAAAGATTTCGTCTATAGCAATTTCTAGTCTTATTTTCCTGAAGGAACGTCATATGTAAATTGATGCACATTTTTTCGCAAAAAAAAAACATATTTTTTGCAGACTTTCAAATTGATTATGTAAGCAGGCGTTTCAAAATAAGACCTTCAGACTTAACACTGGGTATAATTGGAACGTCGGAAATTCGACCTTGCATCATGACCTTTTGCTGAATACCCTTGACCTCCAGAGCAATAAATGAACTAGCCGGGCGACTAATAAGGCTTAGTAAAGGGGCTCCTTGCTCAGATAACCAACAATGCTTCGACTCGCCTTCGTCAGAACTGGCTTATGACGTTGATGTCTGAAACTTGATATTTTGCTGGGTACCTTATTGAATAGTCGCAATCTAAAAATAGGAAAACTCAATAAGAAACAATACATTTATTTTTGGAAACTTTGCGCAATAAAACAAAAATAGAGATGTTCCCCTATTCTATTTTTGAGTACATGTATATTTGTACTATCTCTATCATGCGACCTCTTTAATTTCGTGATGGAAGGGGTACTGCGGAAGGCCGGTGTACATCGCAATGGCACTATTTTTTACAAGAGTGTCCAGCTTCTTGCATACGGTGATGATATCGATATCATCGGGCGTTGTAAGCGAGATGTTACTGCTGCATTTTCCGCAATAGAAAAGGAGTCAGCGAAAGTGAGTTTAGCGGTTAACGAGAGCAAGACGAAGTATATGCTGTCTACGAACAGGAACGCTCGGCGTCTGGGCTCCAATGTTGTAGCGGACCGCTATACTTTTGAAGTGGTCAAGGAATTCACGTACCTTGGCATCGCCGTTAACACTGAAAATGACATCAGCCTGGAGATAAAGCGGAGAATTACATTTGCCAATAGGTGTTACTACGGTCTCATTAAGCAGATGTGCAGCAGAGACCTCTCTCGAACGACAAAAGTAACACTCTACAAGACGCTCATCTTGCGCGTGCTCTTATACGGCGCAGAAGCATGGGTTGTGTCACGGACAGATGCAGCTGCTCTTGGGGTGTTTGAGAGGAAAATTCTACGCAAAATCTTCGGTCCCGTACGTTTTGAGGAAGGCTATCGTATACGGATGAACCACGAGCTGTACAAGCTCTACGACGACATGGATGTTGTCCAGAGCATCACAATACAACGTCTGCGCTGGCTCGGCCATGTCGTACGTATGGATAATGATGCTCCAGCGAAAAAGGTATTCGAAGCGAAAGCCGACGAAGGAAGACGGAAGGACGACCACGACTCCGATGGAGAGATCAAGTGAAGGAGAACCTATCCTCCCTTGGTATTTCTAATTGGAGAAGGCGCGCGCAAAGCAGAGGCGCCTGGCGAGAGCTGCTGAGGTCGGCCGTAAACCGAGAGCGGGTTGTAATGGCCATACGATGACGATGATGGTGTATTTGTAGTAGGGTAGACATTCAACCCGGGTTCCTTCAATTTGGTATATCGATTCATGTTATCCTAACCCCAAAAAAAATGTACATAATAACCTGGGTTAAAATCTTTACTTACTTACTCATACTTTTCACCACTTATTTATAACCTCAAATATTCCTTGGTTTATTGCCTGCTTGTCTTTTTCTGCCCCCTTTTAACTCTGTCAATGTATTTTTGCGAAAACTTTGCAATAAATCCGATTAATCACCACATCCAAAAGCATATACACATAAATACACCCCTTGATGCACACACACACACACCTTTAGAGGTAACCAAGAACTTTGTCATTCATATGCTAGCCAGAGGCATGTTTCATTAGACTTTCATAAATGTTTTCAATTCGAATTGCTGCTTACACTCAATTGCCTCCATTTCCAGTTGAATCAGTTTCTATTTGCCCAGGTTATAGAATCCTAGCAAGCCGATTCTCCCACGCACCATGCATGCACAGACATGCACAAACATGTACAACCACACACACACACACACACAGACTCAGTGACAGAAAAAAAGCTGCCAATGACAAAAGCAAAATGCTTTGTTTTTTAAGCGTCAAAAGAGGACAGGCATAGGAGCCGATCAACGTTGAATGAGCAAAAACAAAAGAGGCTTGGGAGAAATTCAAAAAAGTGGGAAAAAAAACGAGAGCCAATTTAGATGTCAATGCGTTTATACTCTTACGCAATAGGGAAGTTTTAGTACTTGTATTTTAAAAATTTAAAGCTTATATTGCAACTCTAAGAATTAAAAAAAAATATATATTACTTAAAACTTAGCGAGGTAGGGTTTGAAATCACTTCTTTTTAAAGTTATATGTATATGTGAGCCTGATTAACAAAATTATTTTGACTTCTTTCTAGAGATTTTATTCAAGCGAAAGTCACTCTTAAAAGTTTTTCATAAAATTGACTGTAAATATTTCAATAAATGCAAGAAAGCTATATTATGTACATTTACGAGGTGTGTTCAAAAAGTAAGGTGACTTTGTATTTTTAAGAAAAAATATTTATTTATTTATCAATATTTATATTGCCCCCTTCAAATAATCCCCCTCAGAAACAATGCACTTATGCCAACGGTTTTTCCAATCCTCAAAGCACTTCTCATAAGCACTTTTCGGTATAGCCTTGAGCTCTTCGAGCGGTGCAGTCTTTATCTTTTCAATCGTTTCAAATCTCCGTCCTTTCATAGGTCTCTTTAGTTTTGGGAACAAGAAAAGTCACATGGGGCCAAATCCGGTGAATATGGTGGCTGAGGCATGATTGTGGTGTTGTTTTTGTCCAAAAAATCTCTCACCAGCAAAGATGAGTGAGCTGGGGCATTATCGTGATGCAAAAGTAATGAATAGTTTTTCCACAATTCTGGACGTTTTCTTCGTATTGCTTCTCGAAAAAGGCGCATTACTTCCAGATAATACTGTTTATTGACCGTACGGCCATATGGTAAGAACTCCTGATGCACCACACCATGGTAATCGAAGAAAACAGTGAGCAAAACTTTGACATTTGATTGGCTCTTCTGGCCGCTTCCCTTGGGTCGATTGGGCTTTGGTTTTGATATCATAACCATATACCCATGATTCGTCACCAGTTATGACCCTTTTGAGTAAATCTGGGTCGACGTTGACGTCATTCAACAGCTCTTGAGCGATGCTCATGCGACGGTTCTTTTGGTCAAAATTTAGCAATTTCGGAACAAACTCCGCTGACACACGTCTCATGCCCAAAACGTTAGAAAAAATTTCATGGCACGAGCCAAGCGATATACCGACATCCTCAGCAACTTCTCTGATAGTGATTCGACGATTTTCCAAAACCATTCTCTCCACTGCTTGAACGTTTTCATCAGTTGTTGACGTGCTTGGGCGTCCAGAGCGAGGCTCGTCATTGGCATCTTCCCGGCCATCTTGGAAGAGTTTGTACCAAATCCGTTAAACCATATTTTTCGATAGCAAAAAACCCCGAGCACGCAAAACACTTATAACCTTTATGCCTCTCACAACCAAACAAAGAATGCCATTCACTTGAAATTTGGTACAGATGTTCGGGAAGAGTGTACCAACACAACAAAAACAAATCGATAATCGAAAATACGTTGCCCGCGAAATTTGAAAAGTCACCTGACTTTTTGAACGCACCTCGTATGTATATAAAAGGTGGGACTGCAAAATTTAGGAACTGAAAAGAAATCACAAATTTTAATTTTTAAAATTTTTTTTGCATTATGCATCGAACTGCATTATTAGTTTTCAAAAATCGTTGGGAGTAGTTTTCAGTACCTTATCCAGTTCGACCCTTTGTCAACGGTCGTTCACGGAGGACTTTAGGATGCCCCACACTGCAAAAACGTATTTATTTGTCAAATTTAGTTACAATATTATTATTAGTATCAAGCAAAAAACCGACGAATTTTGCATCAAAACAATTTTTTCGACCGATCCGAGCTATCGGGGCCATAAGATACAGTCAACCGATTTTAATCCAATTTAGTTTAATACAAGAAAATTCTAAATAGCCGCCAAGCATAAAATTTGGTTACGATATCTTCATTAATAAAACAAACACAACGAATTTTGCGTCAAACACGATCGGTCCTATGGGCGCTATATGAAAAAGTCAACTGATTTTGATTAAGCTTTTTAGAACTATTAAAAACTTTCAAATGATAAATTCGGTTATGATGTCTTTATAAAGTTTTTTGTGTTTTGCAAAGTATTCGCTTTGTATATTTGTTACCCCTCATTTTTTTTTCTTAATCTATCAAACTTTACGAGTGAATAAATTTTGAAATATAGGTTCAAAATATAAATTTTTTTAAAACTTGTTGAAAATGACGAAGCCTTTCATATGAATGGATAAATAATTACCAAACTGTAAATTTTACAAAAAATAATCATATAATTGGTAAACAAAATAATTAAAATCGGTTAATACAACCAGAGATATTTTCTTTCCCCACATTTATTAATTTCGAAAAGTGATTTTTTACAAATATCTCAAATTCTGTTGCACGAAAATATTTTTAGAGTTAATTTGAGGCTTTAGCGTGCCATTTTATTACGGCAACGATTAAAACGTGTTGAGGATACATATACATATCTATAATCTAGTGTAATTAACGGCAATAAAAGATAGCAGAAGAGAAGATATTGCATTAGTATAGGATACCAAACTTTATGCCATAACTAATATACCCTTTCCTAATTTAAAAGTTAGTATAGCTATAAGAGCAAAAACAAAAAACATCACAAAACCTAACACAAATTAACGAATCGTAGTTGGAGATTGTTCCCGAGTGTGGAAGTTGCTTCGACCAAGTGTAAAGATAACCTCTAGGCATATGTGTAAGTGAATGTGAGTGTGTGTGCCAATAAGTGAGTGTATGGGTGTGGTTGCAACTGTCTTTGTGTATGTGCAGTGACACCAACACGACAACAACAACAAAAACATTCAATCTAAGTGTGAAATCATTCAAAGCAGAGCAGAGCAACTACAACAACAGGTAAAGCAAAAAGTATTCGAACGGCTCCGTTTAGTTCAGTTGGCGCACAATTAAATTTCCATTCAACGACAGCGAATGCAAATTAAATGCTTGACTGTCAAGCCAAGTGTTACAAAAGGCTTTTGTCTGGCATATAAAAAAAAAAAGATTACATATATATCATTTATAAATATGTACTATATATGCTTGTATATATGTATAAGCCTTGCCTACATATGTATAAGTTCGTTTAACTGCTGAAACGCGATAAAAATTACTTTTAGTATAATATGTAAAGTAATAGTAAGTCGAGGAAAATTCAGCTTAAAAGCAACAAAGTTTGAATACTCTTTAAGCTAAAATAATATTAAAGGTATACGAAATGGTTTAATATGAAATAATATATATATAATATATATACATAATAATGTCTTCTAAGAACATCTTGAATTGAGAGAAAAAGTAAAGAAGAAATTGGGGCAAAATTCCGATAATTGAATATTTAGTTTTTTTAGATGTTTCTTTAACATGCGGTAACTCCTAAACGGAGAAAGATATTTAAAACTCTTTTTTAAATTTAAATACAAACGTATTATTTTTTAAACAATTTGCAACATTTTAATGAAGTGATTGACATATAGAAAATAAGACAAAATCCAGAAGAAAAGTAAAGACATTTTTTAAGAACTCTGTTGGAAAATTTAATAATTAGAAAAATTTAAAGCCCTCATAATCGCTATCGAAATAAGTCTTAAAAATAATTGTAAGTCACCACCAGCTGGCGGAAAAACTTTCCCTATATAGCCAAATAGCCAAACTCTTACCAAGTCTGAGCACAAAAGAAGTGTATCATGGCGTTCTTGCCGCATGTTGCGCAGTCTGGAGCTAAAGGTAAAGGATAAACCTGTGATAATTCAAATAATCATCGTCATAAGCGATAGACGGCAAGGAGTTAGGGGTAATAGACAGGGACAAACCACATTGCATCCGTTTGGCGCTTGGCAGGCAATGCAAAAAAGCACTTTATTTAAGTGAGTCCCACATGAATTGCACTTTCCCAGCGCCACCTTCCACCACTTGCCACATCCACAACACTCACTGTTTGTATTTTCCAACACTTCTTTTGCATTCAGTGTGTTTTATTCAGCGTCTCCTTTTTTTACCAAACCATAGACAGAGGCGTTTTTGCATGAGCTGCTGCTACTGCGGCGCTTCAATCCATTGCCAGCCAGTTGCAACCCTGGGCCGCGAGTTGCAAGCTCCAAGTGGCAGGGGGCAACATGAAGTGTTTTCCAGCTGTTTGGCTTGGCCTGGCTGTGGCCAGAGCTTGCTCATTATGTTAAGTTGGCTTTTGTATCTGTATCTATAGCCTGTAGCTGTCAACTGTCGTTTTTCGTTCGTCTCGTGGTATCTTTTTGCTCCTATTTGCTTTGTACTAGGACGATGTCCCTAACTGACACTTTTTAAATAATTTTTAAAGCGTTTTGCAGACAAATTAGATTTTCATATTAAAATCAAGTGTTTGGCAAGCAATTATAATATTGAATGTTGCATACTTTAAGGCGTTCCATAGACTGAGTGCATAAAACCAATTAATTTTTTTTTTATTTTACCATTTCACTCAACAAAATTGTCATAATCAATTATTTAGACATCAGTTTTTCAATGTGCTGACAAGCTTTTGTGGTTTTTCCATTTTCCATTTAATTTGTCAAATGTGTAAATTAAAATGCAAGAATATATAGTAAACAAGTACAGTAGTTACTAGAATAACTAAACCGCAAACAATCTGCATATGATATAAAAAAGGGTTTTTATATTTATTAACATTTTTTTGAGCTACCTCTCGCTTTAAATTTTTAAATTAAATTTAAATTTTTGCTTGAGGCTAATATATCTATAATGCTATTCGCTAGAGAGCGATATAAGCAGGTAGTGGAGGCCCATATGTTTTATTACACTAAAATATGGGGGCATGGTTGATCCAGGTCCAGAGACCATTAGCTCTATTGTCTAATTATGGACAGGAATTCGAAGAGTGGGACATACACAAAGAATTTTGATCTTCCAAATTTCGATACTCATGTATAAAGTTAATTATCGTAAAAATGGTTCTTCTTATGTGGCCATAACAACCCGATTACCGGGTTACGGCCTGCCTTAAAACGTCTCTCCAGGCGCCTCTGCATTGCGCGCGCCTTCTCCAGTTGGTCACATCGAGCGAAGACAGGGCCCCTTCCACTTGGTCTTTCCAACGCAGACCAAGTCGTCCTCTCCGCCGACACGTTTAGCTGGAGCATCCTCGTCCATCCTAACGACATGTCCGAGCCAGCGAAACCGCTGGATGTTGATACGCTGAGCAAAGTCCATGTCGTTGAAGAGCTCATACAGCTCCTGGTTGGTGCGGATGCGGTAGTCATCGCCAACTCGAATAGGACCAAAGATCTTGCGCAGTACTTTCCTCTCGAAAACTCCCAAGGCAGCTGCATCAGTTAGCGACACGGTCCAGGCTTCCGCGCCGTAAAGAAGCACTGGAAGGATGAGTGCCTTGTAGAGCGATATTTTTGTCGCGCGAGAGAGGTCTCTACTACTCAATTGCCTATTGAGACCGAAATAGCACCTGTTGGCAAGAGTTATTCTGCGCTTGATCTCCAGGCTGACATCGTTGTCGGTGGTAACGGCGGTGCCAAGGTAGATAAATTCCTTAACATCGAAAGTATAGCTGTCGGCCGTAATCTGGGACCCAAGCCGCCGCGCGTCCCTACTTGACGACAACATATATGTACTTCGTTTTGCCCTCATTTACCGCCAGACCCATTTTCGCAGACTCCCGTTCGATAGCACTGAAGGCCGCGGTGACATGATGTCGATGTCGTCGGCGTACGCAAGGAGCTGGACACTCTTGTAGAAGATAGTGAAAGTGCGATGTACGCCGGCCTTCCGCAGAACGCTCTCCATGAAGAAGTTGAAGAGGTCGCATGATAAGGGGTCGCCTTGTCTGAAACCTCGCAAGGTATCAAAAGGCTCGAAGAGGTCCCTTCCTACCTTGACGGAGCTGCAGGAATTACTCAACGTCATTCTGCAAAGCCTTATCAGCTTCGCAGGGATACCGAGCTCAGACATTGCGGCATATACGCGATCCCTTATTGGTCTATCGAAAGCTGCGTTGTAGTCGACGAACAGGTGGTGAGTGTCGACTGAGTGTTCGTACCATCGTAAAAATTGTTAATTCCAAAAAATCAGTAAGTCATCGAAAAACACAGTAACGGTATTTAAGAAATAAAATCAAGAAGAAACATTAAAAAAAAGACGATTGTTTATCGACGTACCTAGTAGTGTAGTGGCCAAGAAGAGCTTAAAACAAAATCGAAGCAAATTTTAACATTGGACTTACAAAAATATTTATTTTGTCTTTGCAGATTTTTTGTAATGCCATAATAATCGATATCAAATTTTAAATAAGATGTTAATATTTTAATTCTTTGGACGGAAGGTTTAAAATATTTTGGAAAAAAATAACATTTTGTACAAAAAAACAATATTAAATGTTAAGTCAAATAAAATGATAAAATATCAAATATTTGACCATTCTCTGGAAAACGAATCCAAACGTTTTATTGGGCATCGTTTTGATACTAAAAGTTAGATGTAAACACATTTTAATCTTTTTTTTTTAATGTTCTCAAATCGAATTTTATATAGTCCATGCCCTCCATAAAAAATGTCTATGTATTGCTTAACCATTTTATGTCTTCCTTAAGAAAATTTGAAAAACGTTCCTAACAATGAGAAAGGGGAAATATGAGTAGATGGAGAAAGCTAGAAATTCGGATTTCGAAAAACGCAAAAATACCCGAATAGTCCGAAAAAGCCGAATAAAATATTTCGTTTTCCTGAGCACTCCCGATTAGAATAATTTCAAGCAGGATTTTTCAATTAATTAAAATATCGATTTGGTTATAGATTGAATTCATAAATGCACTATACATAAAGAAAGGGGTAAAAGTCGCGTACATATTGAAGGATTATTAAAACGTTTCTTTTTAAAGCTTAAAACGCTTAATTTCAAAATTAAAACTAACCTTTATTCTCAAGATTTTTTTTTGCCTATGAGTTGAAAAGTTGTTTCTTAGTGACCTCGATGAAGAGCTACTCTCGAGCAAGCCCTTAAATTGATCTCAAGCATTAGGTTCGAACTCTTGAAGATAATTCCAAGAAATAATTCTTTGTCTACAATTTTTAATACGTTGTAAGTAAAATTCTGGCTTACTTGATGGCTCCTACAAATTGTTCGGAGAATAGACTTAGTCACCTGAATGCTATACAACTATGCCCTTCTACCGCTTGCAGCGCTACAAATTAATAATACAAAAAGTCATAGGTCCTTTAGCCAACACAGTTGTCAGGCTTATCCATATATCAGAAAAAAAAAAAACCGAAATCTGAGCTACCCAAAATTTACAACTCTGTTTTGAGCAGAAAATTTCCAGTTGCTAAACAATCATAAATTCTCCAAGCTTTATAGAGGGTGCTCCACTGTACATACACAAATACACACACATATACACATATGCACCTAAGAAGCTTTCCTCATGGCAATGAAATTGTTGCAAAAAATTTATAGCCCAGAGTCCGGAACTTGACAGAGACATCTGCAGTTGGCCTACAAACAATGAAAATGAAAATAATTTACCTTTTACTAATTTGAAAATTTTAATTAAAAGCATTGGCCAAAAGCTAAGCACACATACACAAATCACATCTGTGTGTATCTGTGTGTGTATCTGTGTATGCATCTGTGTGTATCTGTGTATTTATGTATTTTATGTACAATCTCGGTCAAAAGTACTAACAATCATTGCTCTGGCCGCTGCTGGACGCTATGTGTAAATGCATCAAAGAACATTTGCATTTAATTTTCATGAGTCACAAGCATTTGTAGATAATGTCTCCACTCGAAAAGTCCGACAGGACATTCAGGACAGACGGTTCATAAAGTCGGTACACTGAAAACGAAGCAGAGGAAATGGAGTGTGTCAGAATACGAAATGAAAAGAAAAAGCTGTCAGAAGTGTGGTAAAACGGTTTTGCGAAAAACATAAATAATGATATCATAAAAATTTTGCGATTTTCAAATTGTTTTAAGGTGCAAATGAGTGAAACAGGTTAGTTCTAAACTTTAGTCGGGTTTGTCAAAATCAAGCAGTGAAATCATAAATATCAACGATGGTTATTTAAAAAGTAAAATATTTGATTTTTAATTTTTTACAAGAAATATTTTCTGAAGATTCCATATTTTCCATTAACATAGTCTTGATTTGGAGAAATTTAATTTTATGAAATAAAATTTTAATTTATTAAGTTTTGTTTTCGTGAACTATTTTATATACCATATTAGCACATATTATTAAATAGACGTTTTCAAACCATTTTTGGAATAGGGGAATCGTTAAGTTTTTTAAAATATTATCTATGTATAATTCCATTTTACATAGATTTGATTTTGAGAAATTTTACTTTTTTTAAAAAACATTGAAAGCAATTTTGGAATAGGATGACTTACTGGATTTAAAAAATATACTTTGGAATAAGTTTTAAAAATGGGAAATTCAATGCCTCTGTAAGTTATTTTTTAAAGACAATCAAAATGAACTATTTGGAGATATAGTTTTTGTATTTTAAAATGCGATTTTTATTATGCAATTTTTCTTTGTTTTATTTATGTTTATTTTGCTCTATACTAAATAATTAAAAAAAATTAAAATTTTTAAAGAAATTTGGAATAGGATGAGTTATTGGATTAAAAAAAATGTATTTTAGAAAGAGCTATAAAAATTGGAAATTTCATGACTCTACAATTTTTTTTTTGACGAGATCAAAATAATGAGCTATAGTATCAAAAAGTTTTTGTGTTATAAGTAAATAATAGATTTTTATTTTTTATTTCTTTATTTTATTTAAATTTATTTTGCATAAAGAATTGACAAGAAAAAAAAAGGAAAAAGAATGTTTCTTGTATTTAAAAAAAAGGGAAAGATTAAAAAAAAAATAAAAATAGATAGTTTTATTTATAAAAAAAAAAAAATCTTAAAATTACTAAAATCAATTTTTAATTTTTATTTACTTGATATGTATATATTGCTAAATCGAATATGTGCAGAAAAAGCCCGAGCTACAAGACCCAAAATATAAACTAAATATTCGTAAAAATATTTCCGACTTCTGTTTTCAAGTAAATCTCCAAAGTTTTCAATTACAAACTCCCTATAGTACTATGCACAAACAGAAGCCTATAATAAGTTCCCTTTGTACTGTTTTCACAATATTATATTTTTCAAAGAAGAGAACTCTGATTTTTGAGTATATTGACCTCGCTTACGACCCCCCTAATGTGCCATTTATTAATCTCAGTGTATGTATGTATAGCGTAGCCAGGCCAGCAGCAGGCCGAGCTGGGTAAGCTCAGAACAGGCCATGTCGGCCCAAGGCAGTTCAGTTCAGGCCAAGCGAGTGGACCAAACTGAAATACATAGCATGCAATATAATCCAGGCACAGCCTGTAATAATGTCTACACACGCATGCAAGTCCACAGATACACACAAAAGCACATAGATACACACGCACACATAAACACAGATGCACACTTACCACACTCGTTGCAGGTTATTAAATGCAAGTGTCCTCTCTCGTTCAAAGCTGCGGTTGGTTGCCATTGTCCTGCTGCGTTTGCTGTTGCTGCTAATATGAGCGGCATATACTCCCAGGACTGTTCCGGATTTCGCAACGTTTTGAAAAGGATTGAATTATGTTGATTTTTTGAGATTTTGTGTACTGTGTGTTGGTTTGATACAATTGCGAATTACAATTGAATTTTGAACAACATTTTTTATTTATAATTTGAGATATTTTTTGTAAAAAAAAAGCGAAATTTAATTCTAAAACAATTCTATTGCATACAGTGAATTTTAAGATTTTGTCTGATTAGTTCAAATGGAAAGTTCTTATGGTTTGTTTCTTTTTGTCTGTCTGATCATCTTGTACGGAACTTACAGATTTAAAAGTACAATTGTAAATCAGTTGGCTTGAAGCTTAGGATGGTCTATATGATGAAGTCAAGGAAGAGCTTTTGAATATAAAAGTGCCAATATAGGCAATTTTTTATTGCATTGTATGCTAATTAAATAAGTAGTAAATAAATTTTTAGTTTATCTCATTATTAAATTATTGTTTTTAGAAAAAATACAGAAAAATTATTATTTATATCGGTGTTCATTAAGGTGACCGCCGTTAGTATGGCATATTTTTAAACCAACGATATCAAAAACTCTTAAAAATTTCCTTTTTACATGCATATTATTATTATTTTCTTTGATAGTCCCTGTAAAACTTAAAAGCGATCAGAAAGTATTTTATGAGGACGATAATAGGTTGACAACTTTTACGGCGGAAACGTTATTAAAAATGTGAGATGTTGCAAAAATGGCCACCCTAGCGTTCAGATTCTAATCCCAACTATAACTTACTCTAAACCAAATAGACTATGAAAAGGGCATAATACAAAATATTTTTTTTAGTAACAATTATATAAAACTGAATCTTGGGTACATTTACAACACCTTTTTATCATCAAAGCTTTAAAAAAGCTTGTAACTTGCCATTTTTGATAGTTTAATATTTTTACCTTAACTTGGGTATTTGTGCCTTTATACACACTCCAATTGCATTAAACGCTGATATTCTAATATTTATTTACATACTTCTATATACTCTGCGTACATCTGGAAAGATTATATAGACCATAAATCAAGACTAAAGAATTAAATTATGCGGATTTTGGTCATTTTCTCAACGACTTCAAAACCAAAAATGGTCGACGTAAAGTCGGGCGCGGACGACTTTAGGATACCCTGTACCACTAGCTTGTAATAAAGTCCGATTTCTTCACAAAAAACCAAAAACAGAAGAATTTTTAAGCAAAAATTTTTTTTTGACCGATCGTTCCTATGGGAGCTATATGATATAGTCAACCGAATTCAATAAAATTTGTCACAGTGCTTAAATACCTTAAAAAAGATATGAATTCCAAATTTATTTCAAATATCTTTACAAACAAACAAAACACATTGAATTTTGTATAAAAAACGTGTTTTTGGACCGATTGGTCCTATGGGAGCTATATGATCTAGTCAAACGATTTGGATTAAATTTAGTACAGTGCTTAGGAACTATAAAATACTCACGAATGTCAAATTTGGTCCCAATATCTTAACAAACAAACGAAACACAACAAATTTTGTTCAAAAATCGATTTTTGGAAGATCGGACCTATGGGAGTTCGATCAAATTGGGTACAGTGATTGGGAACTATAAAAAACTTTCGAATACCAAATTTGGTTACGATATCTTCATAAACAAACGAATTATTCATCTAAAACGCTTTTTTTTGTCGAGGTCGTCTCAAACACCCCCATGGGAGCTATATAATTTATCCCCGATATCAAAAAAATAAAATAAACTTGCCTCCTATGGAATAATATGGGATCTAATGTGAAAGTTTGGTAACTCTAGCTCTTACCATCTCTGAGATCTAGGCGTTCACACGGACAGACGGACTGACGGACAGACGGACATGGGTATATCGACTTCTCTATTCACCCTGATCATATTTTAGGTAACTTTGGGGTGTCTCCGACGTCTCCTTCTATATGTTACATACATTTTCGGCTTGCACAAACTTAATATACCCTTGGTACCTTACGGTACAGGGTATAATGAAGGTTAGACTAAAAAAACAATCAACATCCCAACAAAAGTTTTTCCTCAGAACGCTCTTTTAACCCCCGACGCAAAAAGAGGGGTGTTATTTATTGCAATCATCCAAAAAGTAAAAAATTGATTCATTTATTTTACAGTGCTTGACAACGACAAATTATTAACTGAGGGATCATCCATAAGTTTACTTGACGCTGATTTTATCCAAATTAAGCGCCCCACACAGCATTGGAATATTTTTGATAATTTCCATATGATTTTTGCGTCTCCTCTTCCCTGGATCATCACATAGTTTATGCATGATCTCCTATGAAAAAATTATGCTATTGGAAAAGAGCTCATTTACATACCTTACCCAATAAGTCCATCTGCTCCTGGACAATGCTCATCTTTCGCTTAATTTTTCGTCTTCAGCTCTTATGAGCTCTATATGCTTGTAGGTATCGATACTTGTAGCAATGCTGCTTCAGAATATTATTTTCATTTCGGGTACTCATTAAACCAACTAAATACAGCCAGAATCGAAATCAAAATCACAAATCGTTTTTGATTTCACAAGTTTTACTCGAAATTCGAAATCTGGAACATGCCTCCCAGAATTAGTTGGTGTGCGTGTGTTCCAAGTACATATTAAACAAGTGTGTATCGTGTACAACTAACCTTTTCCAGTTTTGGGGTTTTGAATTTGCTTAAATTGCATTATTGCTGTTATTGTTGTTGTCATCGTTGTTGTTGTTGTTGTAGTTTGTCGTTTGTTTTTGTTGTTGTTGTTTGTTGTGGTTGTTGTTTGTTGATCAGCTCTGCTCGCTCTTTGGTTGCATTCTTGTTTAGCATCTTATTGTGCTTGCTTTGCACTGTTGTTAATTGTTGTTGTTGTATTTGTTGTTCTACAACTTTATCCCATGGCCCATTATATGCTTATTTGCATAACAAACGCACACGCACACACACAGATACACACACACAGCTATACACACTCCTAGATATTTAGATATTTACAAGTTTGCCTGCAGCTGCAACTAATTGAAATCGATTTTAGCTTATGCAAACTCTGCCACTCTTCGCTCCACTTGGAAGTTGCAACGTACTCAATCCCTTCTCTTCGCCAACACCCTCTCCCTTGTAGCTGACCAGGGCTGCTTTATATGACACTTCTTTAAGTGCAGTCATCGAAAATCATGTCAGCGTTAAGCCTAAATAGACATAGAAAATGCATGTAATGCATGCGCAGATACAATATCTGTTATATATGCATATTTCATTGATTTTGGATTTGGGCATAGTCTTAACTGGGGCGTATACTTGATATGGAATTTGCAAGCAAAGCTAGCAATGCGCTTTAAGTGCCTCAAATTCGTTTATAATAGACGAATGCTTAATACATATTTAATTAGAATGAATGCGTTTGTAATGCACAAGTTGTATATAAGCCGATTGAATAACTAATTGGCAAGTTATATGCTTTGACTGCACATTAAAGGCTTATAAGAAAGCGTTGGTTGTAAACCAAGTAGTAAAGTTTAAAACAAGAGCAAAGAAAACAAGAAAATTTTGTAAACCCTTATTTTTTTGTGTTGTAAAGTTAAAGATTTTATAAAGTTCTAAAATAATATATAATAAATGTGCAGGTAAATATACTTTTATGTATGTAAAAAGCTAACTCATATATGATGTATGTGTAGTTCAGTCAAAACATTTCACCAAAAAAGTTTATATCTACTTTTATTGCATTCATACTCTATATTGAAGCATGTTAGCTGATTTAAAGAAAAAGCTAGGTAAGGTATATGAGCTTGTTACAGAAAGAAGTCTAAGGTTTTATTTCGTTTATTTGGTTCATATGAGCCGATGTAATAGAAGTAAATGACTAAGCTAGTGAATCAATAAAAGCCTTTATAATAAACTAGTTTTTTTAACTTAAGTCCTTAAGTAGCCATTAAAAATGTAATATTAAAAAAAAAAATTTAAGTTGGGGCTGCGTTCTGAAACTTATTTGTGTCTTTCATTTTTATTGCAAAATTCTTCTACGACTTCAAAGGGCAATCCACAACATAAATCTGAAAATTATTATTGAAACGAAAATCCGCAAATCATTTCAAAATCTTCAAATTTATAATTTTCGTGGAACTAGTTCAATCCAACTGTGAGAACAAACCATCCAAAGAATCACGTAAGCTCACGGCAATTGGTTCAGCTTTTAAGGAAGAGAATAGCAAGCATTTTTCATAAAATATAGAGGGCTTCGCCACCTGTTATCTTTACCTACCTACATATATAGCCTGTACTTATCTAAATATTCCCGTCCACTCATAAATACTCTCTACCAACAAAATCACTTGTCGAATTCACTTCCGATTTGGCAAAGCTTAGTTGGTTTCGAAGGGATATCACAAGGAGGATGGAAGTCATTGCAAGTGCAGTGACGAATTGAGACATTTAAGTACAAGAATGTTCCAGCTTGAGCTAGAAATCGATTTAATCGATTCTTTTTTTTTTGACAGTAAAATAAATTTTGGATTATTGAGAATCCATCTTTTTGAGTCATACAATTTTGAGATTTACGTATGTACGATTTTGCCCAATAAACTTTGGGTCTAAAATGAATTTCAAATCGCCAACTCTTTCAAAATAGGTTTTTTTTTCAAAATATTCAAAAATCGACTTAGGCCTTCCATTTGCAAGGCCAAAAAGCTTTAGTTTTCCATTAGCCAAATGAAAATTGGGAGTCAAAGAACCTACTTAAGATATATTTTTTATTTTGAGCGCAGCCAGAGGACAATTTTGTATGTTTTAAATTTTATTTATTTTTTTGAAATTGAAAAAAGATCTAAAAAACAATTAAATAAATTGTTACTTAATTTTAATGTGTTCTCTTATTAGGTTTTTAATTTTGAATCAAACGAATTAACAATTTTTTTGATTTCTTCAATCAAGTTTTGAATTTTGATTTTCGTTATTGTGATTTAATAAATAAATAATAATTTTTAATTTAAGTTAAATTTAAGTGAATTTTGTATAAATATTCCATTTGGTATAAAGATTACCTTTTCTGTGATTATTTGCGGCTTTAACTTACTAAATCGCCTACAGTTTTAATACGATTAATCGATTTTTTATGAAAATAGCTCAAAAATATCGATTCTTGAAAATTGAACATCGAGCCCAAGTCTAGTTCCGGCGATATGTTTATTATGAGTCTACTTACCGAATTTGATAACTGTAGCTTATTTATGTAGATAAATAATTTTTGTATCGGATACAAACATAAAAATGGCGTACGTAAAGTCGGGCGCGGACGACTTTGGGATACCCTGTACCACTAGCTTTCAATAAAGTCCGGTTCCTTCACAAAAAACCAAAAAAAGAAGAATTTTTAAGCAAAAAAATTTTTTTTAACCGATCGTTCCTATGGGAGCTATATGATATAATCCACCGATTTCAATAAAATTTGACACAGTTCTTAAATACTTTAAAAAAGATCTGAATGCCGAATTTAGTTCAAATATCTTTACAAACAAACGAAACACATCGAATTTTGTATAAAAAACGTGTTTTTGGACCGATTGGTCCTATGGGAGCTATATGATCTACTCAACCGATTTGAATAAAATTTAGTACAGAGCTTAGTAACTATAAAAAACTTAAGAATGTCAAATTTGGTCTCAATATCTTAACAAACAAACGAAACGCAACAAATTTTGTTAAAAAATCGATTTTTTGGCCGATCGGTCCTATGGGAGCTGTATGATATAATCAACCGATTTTGATGAAATTTGGCACAGTGATTGGGAACTATAAAAAACTTTCGAATACTAAATTTGGTTACGATATCTTCGTAAACAAACGAATTATTCATCTAAAA
Organism: Chymomyza amoena; assembly: GCA_037043745.1. NCBI lineage: Eukaryota > Metazoa > Arthropoda > Insecta > Diptera > Drosophilidae > Chymomyza > Chymomyza amoena. Next base: position 31,090 of record JBAMAX010002562.1, read on the forward strand.
CTTTTTTTTTTTGTCGAGGTCGCCTCAAACACCCCTATGGGAGCTATATAATTTAACCCCGATATCAAAAAAATAAAATAAACTTGTCTCCTATGGAATAATATGGGATCTAATGTGAAAGTTTGCTAACTCTAGCTCTTACCATATCTGAGATCTAGGCGTTCACACGGACGGACGGACAGACGGACATGGGTATATCGACTTCTCTATTCACCCTGATCAGATTATAGGTAACTTTGGGGTGTCTCCGACGTCTCCTTCTATATGTTACACATACATTTCTCGGCTTGCATAAACTTAATATACCCTTTGTACCATACGGTACAGGGTATACAAATTGTATTCGTTCTCGTTTTTACGTGCTCTGAAGTTCACATTTTTTCTTTTCGATAAATTTTCATATTTCCTTCTTTTCGATATATGTGTATTGACAGTATTCCATCAATAACAATGGATGTTTACGTATAATCTGTAATTCGTTTTTTTTTAAAGCTAAGTATTGTAGCTCTTTAAGGGATAAGAAGTGCGATACATTCTCATATTTCCCTTACTCTTTTTAATGAATTCTCATATTACACTTACTCTTTTAGATGAATTCTCATATATTCCCTAAATAATTGCCACAGCTCCTCACATTTTTGTTTAGTTCATAAAAAAAGGAAAACTTTTCTTCTGCAACGCATCAGCCCTGAAGAACCTATCAGTAATCAATATGCCAATGGTTGAATAACAAAAAATATTATTTATTAAATATCTAATTCGAAATTAAAATCTGTTAAATATTTATGATAAATAAAAAATATTTTAAAATAATTTGCCAATACGTTTTCGTTTATTTGCAAAAAATTAGTTTTCTTGAATTTGGGAACATCGAAGTTTATTATCGCTTTTTAAAAAACAGTGGACTGATATATATTTCCCAATATATTTATAAACTCATATTTTATTTTAATACTATACTTTCTATGTGCTTAATTTTTGCAAAATTCAACCTAGTGGCTCATACAGTTTATGTGAATCTTTGAAAATGATTTTACGTATTACTAAAATCAAGCAGGATAGAGATATGAACCGAATAGAATACGTGAGAAAAATAGCTCAAAATGTCGTAAATGGCTACTAATTATTATATCTTCCGATTAATTCGAGTTTCTTGCAATGCTTTACTATTAATAATCAAATAAATATTTTTATTTAGTATATAAGAATATGAATCTTATAAATAACATTAGGAGTAAAAAATAAGTAAAAATAGCTCAAAATTTCCAAGTTGGCTCATAATTATTATAGAATTCGGTAAATTTGAGATCGTTGCAACGACTTAAAATTATTAATATTGTTACTAATAAGCATCTCTTCATAATACAATAACTTTAAGCGTTAGTAATAGAATTTCCTAATATTAAGCAATAATTACATGTAGGTATCCGTAAACTTTTGGCTAGCAGTGTATATATATATACATGCTTATTGTACATATTGTATATACACACATTCTGCCAACTCTGGCATAATTAATGAGAAAACTAGTTAAGCTCTTGCATATACATACATACATATATACATATATGTATAGCATACACGCATGTAACAACTATTTATGTTTGTTTTGCAACACTGCACAACAATAACAGTTAGAACAACAAATGCAACAACAACAACAACAATGGCCAAACAAATAATGGCTACATGCAGTAATTAGTATATTGATTGGGCCACCATTTTGTAGTATTAGCCAAAACTTTTGTATTAACTTTACGCTCAACTGTGTTGCAATTCAGATGGAACTTGGCCAAAATGTACAAGTTTCAGCTAATTAACAAAACTTTGTTGTTTTCATTTTGTGTATGCAATTATAGTTTGGAATCGCATTCCAGAATTGTTACTTTCAAGTTATTTGGCTTATATAGCAGATGCGCTGATTGTGCGGCACGCCCAAAAGATGCAACACTTTTTGCAACTTGTTGTTTAGTTGAGGAACTTTGGCTGATTTGAAGTATTTGTACGAGTTGTTGCAACAACTTGATGTGCTTAGATATTTGTAAATCATCAAGGAGTATAAAGGGTTACTTCTTACTACTACTCTTTAGGCCATACACTATATTGAGCTAGGTTGATTTGCTAGATGTTCATATGAACAAACCAGACTGTTCTACAAAATCAAAAAAAAAAATGGCGGACGTAAAGTCGGGCGCGGACGACTTTAGGATACCCTGTACCACTAGCTTGTAATAAAGTCCGATTTCTTCACAAAAAACCAAATACAGAAGAATTTTTAAGCAAACATTTTTTTTTTGACCGATCGTTCCTATGGGAGCTATATGATATAGTCAGCCAATTTCAATAAAATTTGACACAGTGCTTAAATACCTTAAAACAGATATGAATGCCAAATTTATTTCAAATATCTTTACAAACAAACAAAACACATCGAATTTTGTATAAAAAACGTGTTTTTGGACCGATTGGTCCTATGGGAGCTATATGATCTAGTCAAACGATTTGGATTAAATTTGGTACAGTGCTTAGGAACTATAAAACACTCACGAATGTCAAATTTGGTCCCAATATCTTAACAAACAAACGAAACACAGCAAATTTTGTTAAAAAATCGATTTTTTGGAAGATCGGACCTATGGGAGCTATATGATATAGTCAACCGATTTTGTTCAAATTTGGCACATTGCTTAAATGGTCTAAGAAATTTCCAAACGCCAAATCTGGTTAGGATATCTTTATTAAACAACGAAATATAGCGAATTTTTCTTTAAAAAAGTTATTTTGGCCGATCGGTCCTATGGGAGCTATATGATATAGTCAACCGATTTCGATCAAATTTGGTACAGTGATTGGAAACTATAAAAAACTTTCGAATACCAAATTTCGTTACGATATCTTCATAAACAAATAAATTATTCATCTAAAACGCTTTTTTTTTGTCGAGGTCGTCTCAAACACCCCCATGGGAGCTATATAATTTATCCCCGATATCAAAAAAATAAAATAAACTTGCCTCCTATGGAATAATATGGGATCTAATGTGAAAGTTTGGTAACTCTAGCTCTTACCATCTCTGAGATCTAGGCGTTCACACGGACGGACGGACGGACAGACGGACAGACGGACGGACAGACGGACAGACGGACAGACGGACAGACGGACATGGGTATATCGACTTCTCTATTCACCCTGATCATATTTTAGGTAACTTTGGGGTGTCTCCGACGTCTCCTTCTATATGTTACATACATTTTCGGCTTGCACAAACTTAATATACCCTTGGACCATACGGTACAGGGTATAATCAAAGAACTTTTCAAGTGACCTAGTGTACGGTGTAGGTCTTGACGAGTAGATCACGATAGTGTGTTTCAAAATTGTCTAACACCCCCAAAATCGCAAGTTATTGCCTAAAAACCGTTTTTCGGGTAATGCGATCATTCCCACAATCACAACGTCGCCATTTTTCAACCGATTTTCGATTATTTTACGGTTTTGGAAAGAAGAAGATTCAAGCTTTAAGATGATATACACTTGTTTATACTTCATACAAAGCAACTACGAGATTTTTTAAAAGTTATCTAAGATTTACACTTCTTTTTTGTTTTTCACACTTTGAAGTCATTTTTATATAACATTTTGTTAAAACACCTTTACTTTTTTATATTTAATCTTAAAGAAATATCAATGCCGAGTAAGAAAAGTCATGGTTGATCAAAATATTTTTGTTAGTGTCACTAATCAAACTGCCCTCGTAAAAATGAAGCAACGTTTAAATTCCTGTTAAAATTTTGATCTCATTAATATTTATTTTTAATTACAAGCGATATAATTATTTAATTAGTTTTACTTTTTAATATTTATCTAAAGATCATACATATTGTAAATATGTTTAAGGATAAAACAGACGTAGCAGAACTCGATGTGAACTTTATTTGATTTACCTATCCCATATCTATGTCTTCATCCTAAAAAAATAATTTTTAAGCTGTTATAAAAGTATTTTTCTTTGTAAACTTACTAGAAATAGTGGACGTGGAGTACTGGTAAACCCAATTGAAATCAAGCTTAATAGTATGCAGATCAAATATAGATATTGCATTTTGGCAAATTGCTTCCGTTTCTACTTTGATGAAGTATTTGATTGAATATAAAATAACATAATACCAACCATAGCAAAGTTTTATATAGACCATTCTTTCTGAAAGACCATTAAATTTTAATTTACACGTAATTTTTAAGAGTTACAGTATCCAATTGATTTATTTAGCTAAAATCCACATTTTTCATGTTATGCAATTAAAATTTTTTTTTAAATGGATTGCCAAAGACATAAATTACTGGTATATGTATTTCAAATATGCTTCATATAAATATATGTCTATAGCACCATGTTAAGAATAAACTTTACCCTCATTTCGGTATAAAATTTCATGCACCATTATATTTTACTCTTTAAGGAATTCGTTCCATCAATTGTTTGCACATTTCAAATTAGTTCTGGAAAATTGTTTACGAAATGTTTTTGTTACAGAAAAAGAAAATATATGTACATATACACCTATATGCATCTGTTCCCTTATAATTTCTTAACAGATTATATTAAATTGGCAAATCGTCCACTAGTTATTGGCTATGTGACGTCACAATAAATTGCATATGGCGCTCCAAGGACGTCATCTTTTTGATGCAGCTTCACATTCAAAAATTTTTATAGTCAATTTAATTTTTCACATATATTTTTGACATTTAGCATATTTCTGAAAAAAAAATTGCATGCCTTTAGAATCGGACTCAAAACGAGAGTAAAAGTTCTTTTACTATATCTCTTCTAAAATCTGATATTAATTGAACCTTTTAGTTTGATTTTTTTCCCATCAGTGTTGGCTATTTGGCAAATAAAAAAAAGTTGCTTGTTTATTATTCTTAAAACCCGAAAACGAATCCAAACGTTCTTTTCGGCTTTGTTTTGAAACCAAATATTTGGTGCTCCCAATTTCGCAAAACCGAATATCTTATTGCAAGACGAATTAAAACAAATTGGTAAACAAAAAATCGCATTTTATTTTGACATAATTTCGGAAATTAAAAGGGTAATTTCGAAAAAAAAATCGTTTTTGCGTGCTCCGGAAATCGAATAAAATTGGGTGGTTTTTATCAATTGAAAATAACAAATAAAATTACATTTATTATTCAATTTAAAATACAAAAAAATGTTGAACTCTTTTTTAAAATTTATCATGAAATTCTTTTAATTAATAACACAATACTACAAAATCAAAAAAAATCAAAACACTTTTCAAGTGACCTAGTGTACGTTGTAGGTCTTGACTAGTAGATCACGATAATGTATTTCAAAATTGTTTACAATAAGCCTCGTAACTTAAAAATTTATTGACCGATTTTGATAAACCATGACTTTTCTTACTCGGCATTGATATTTCTTTAAGATTAAATATAAAAAAGTAAAGGTGTTTTAACAAAATGTTATATAAAAATGACTTCAAAGTGTGAAAAACGAAAAAAAAGTGTAAATCTTAGATAACTTTTAAAAATCTCGTAGTTGCTTTGTATGAAGTATAAACAAGTGTATATCATCTTAAAGCTTGAATCTTCTTCTTTCCAAAACCGCAAAGGTTGAAAAATGGCGACGTTGTGATTATGGGAATGATCGCAGTACCCGAAAAACGGATTTTAAGCAATAACTTGCGATTTTGGGGGTGTTAGACAATTTTGAAACACACTATCGTGATCTACTCGTCAAGACCTACAACGTACACTAGGTCACTTGAAAAGTTCTAAATCACTGTTGTATTGCTTTAAGTCTTTAAGAGCATATAATACAAATTTTCATGGATATTCATTTTTATTCAAATGGCAATTAGTAATAACCACAAAGTTGTCCTGTTCTTCCAAACCATTGGAATTGAATTTTGAAACTTTTGGATAAATTTGCGACTTTTCATGAACGAGTTTATTTATTTTTGTTTTATTTTCATTAACTATATGGTGAACACACATTCTTTAAATAAAAGTAATATGTTGGTAAGCCAGAAATTTTTTATGCGCTTGCCAACTCTGCTCAACAAGATGTGTGTTGCTTTCCTAAAAAAAAAACAGAAAATATAAACTTCGAAATAGAAAAACGACTTCGGGTGGTGAGAAAAATTTAAGAAAATAAGAAAAAAAAGATTATTAGGATTATAATAATATTAGAGTATTAGTAATAAAAATATTATAATATTAATAACCACTTAATAATTGTTAAATGTTTTTGTGGATTTTTTTTTTGCTAGCCTTAATGGAAAATTTAGCAAAAATACATAGGCCGGACTTTGGTTTTCCAAAAATTTTTAGTTCTGTCAAGTTACTCTTTGCAATGGGTGGCTCGGAAAGAGGAAAAATTCAAAAGCACGATTAATTAACAATATCACTATCTATATTGAGAACAATCTACTTCGATGCTAAAGCGCTAAATTTTATTTAAATGAATATATATTAATACGCAAAGTCTATTATTATAGAAATAAGTTTTAGCCATACATAAGTTATGGTTAAATAAAAAAGAGCATAACATGACATATAAAATTACGTATACGTAATGTGGCCGTACATCGCACTGGCACTATCTTCTACAAGAGTGTCCAGCTCCTTGCGTACGCCTACGACATCGACATCATTGGGCGTACCAAGCGAGATGTCACCGCGGCCTTCAGTGCTATCGAACGGGAGCCTGCGAAAATGGGTCTGGCGGTAAATGAGGGCAAAACGAAGTATATGCTGTCGTCAAGTAGGGACGTGCGGCGGCTTGGGTCCCAGATTACGGCCGACAGCTATACTTTCGATGTTGTCAAGGAATTTATCTACCTTGGCACCGCCGTTACCACCGACAACGATGTCAGCCTGGAGATCAAGCGCAGAATATCTCTTGCCAACAGGTGCTATTTCGGTCTCAATAGGCAATTGAGTAGTAGAGACCTCTCTCGCGCGACAAAACTATCACTCTACAAGGCACTCATCCTTCCAGTGCTTCTTTACGGCGCGGAAGCCTGGACCGTGTCGCTAACTGATGCAGCTGCCTTGGGAGTTTTCGAGAGGAAAGTACTGCGCAAGTTCTTTGGTACTATTCGAGTTGGCGATGACTACCGCATCCGCACCAACCAGGAGCTGCATGAGCTCTTCAACGACATGGAAGTTGCTCAGCGAATCAACATCCAGCTGGCTCGGACATGTCGTTAGGATGGACGAGGATGCTCCAGCCAAACGTGTGTTCGATGCAGTAGTCAGCGGCCGTCGGCGGAGAGGACGACCGTGTCTGCGTTGGAAAGACCAAGTGGAAGGGGCCCTGTCTTCGCTCGGTGTGACCAACTGGAGAAGGCGCGCGCAATGCAGAGGCGCCTGAAGAGACGTTTTAAGGAAGGCCGTAACCCGGTAATCGGGTTGTTATGGCAACATAAGAAGAAGAAGAAGAATGTGGCCTTATAAGAACGGTAGAAGTGAACTATGCCGCATTGATAAAAAATTCAGTGCAGTTTTTTACTAATATAAACTTGGTTATAGATTAAAAAAATGCGTATACGCAATGTTGCTTTATATTGGCTGCAAATGTTGGATATGAAGAATCGACAAAAAATAATGTGGGAATGTTATGATTATATGATTTTTAAAAACATATTTTTTAATTCCAAGTTAAATAATGACTTTGAAAATGACGCATACGCAATGTGGCCTTATATAGGTGGTTAAAAGAACACTATGCCGCAGCAATTAAAAATTTGCGCAAATGCTATGAGTGCTATAATTATCAAATGCATAGATTTTAAACATAAATATGTTTTTTTGAAATTCGAGGTGAAATAATGACTCTTTAAAAAAAATACGTGTACGCAATGTTGGAATATAGGACCGTAAAAGTGGTCTATAGCAGTGATAAAAAATCTTGGGCTAATGTTGTGCGTGCTATAATAATTAAATTTACCGATTTCTAATATATGTATTTTAAACGTCGCAGTAAAATAATGAGTCTTAAGAAAAATTATGTATACGCAATGTAGCCTAATACGGACTGGCTAATACCAGCATATGAAAAATATTTGCGTGATGTTCTGTATATAATAAATAATTTATCAGATCCTCAAACAGTTCTCCTGTTTCTCCTATGCCGAAATCTCCTACTCAATTTAGTAAAAAGACGAACCGTTTGTATATGAAAACATTTTGGAACTAAAACGTATCAGCAATTGTTCACAAGAATATGTGTATAGATATAAGATTATTGTATAAAAACACTAAAGAATTTGAATTTTAATTGAGTTCACATTTCACTAAGGACAAATATTTTTATTTAATTTTAAGTTAGTAGTTGTGTCGTTTTTCATCTGTGAAATTTTTAATAAAAATAGTTTCCATTGCTTAAATAGTTGCGATGTGTTTGTGAAAAGCCAAGAGTTAGTTTTTCGATTATAATGTCTCAAATATTCCATGAAAAAAAGTTTCATTAAAGTTTATAAACGGAATAAAATCTTAGCACCCACAAGAATGAAAATATAGCAAAGGCCTTTAGTGTGTATACCCTATCGAAAACACGAGTATATGGATGGCATAAGTATTTCAAAGATGGCGGGTATATAAATAGCCATAAGCAACTTAAAGATGGCTGAAAAAATTATAATAGACGCAGAGTGACAGGGATTAGAAGACATGTGAAAAAACATGAGCACCCATAATAAAAAAATATTATGATATTCTTTTATAAATCCAAATATCACAACATGACGCTTTGATCCGTGCAATATTTTGTCGAGGCTGTCGCTGGATGGAATATCTAGACAGCTGTTCACACAGCAAATGAATCGTCGCTCAACATCATCTATGGTTTCAACTGATACGGTACCCAGTATCCTTGTTTTATGCAACTCATCCCGCAGCTGATTCCAGGCGTTATTGATACTGCTTGCTGAGTTACTCCCAATGATTTTGCTAAGCATGTTCTTGAGGTTTGGCACGAGTCTTCATTAAGTAAAGCCTCCAGTTCATCATCTTTAAAAGTTTTTTCTCTGCCACCGCTATGCCGATCTTTGAACAACAAGAATCACCGCTTCTCTAGAAGCGCTGGAACCACTCGCGACACGTTCTTTCACTAATAGTATCATCACCATACTTGAAATAACCCGATGAGCCTCAGCCGCCGATTTTTTCATGTTGAAATGAAAAAGTAAAATCTCCCGCAAATGACGTCAATTCGGTTTATAAGTTGACATATTTAATTAAGTGTAACTATATGACGCAAACAAAAATTAACTAATATCGATGTAAGGCTATATTTATCGATGTCTAAACTGATGTAAAACAGCTGTGATTTATTTATTTGAACTATTACTGGTTACTAGCGCCATACTTTTGGAAAACGGGAGCATATTCAGTTGTAGACCTAATAACTTAACTTTAATAAATACACTTTTTTTTACAAAAATCGCCCCTCAGCTTAGCGAAAGAACTGCCAAAGACTCAGAAAACGCCATTTTATTAAAAAGTTGACGTATCGTAAATTCAAATAACCGCTCCACGGACTTATTTATGAGTCGATAGATGAAAGGCAATTAGAGCGAAAGGACTATCGCAAAAAAGACTGTGTCGAGGTTTAACAAAATCGCAGGATAATGGTGAGGGGTAGACTTTTTCAAAGTAATGTGATACAAAATTTAAATTAGCTAATCGGCCTTGCTCCGGAAATTGCCTTCGATTTGAAACTGAATTTTTGCTGCTTCCAATTTTACAAAAACTAATTATTTATATAGTTTAAAACTGGCTGCTTTATTGCAAGAGGAATAAAATCGCACCAATAAAAGAGATTAAAAAAAGAACGAATTTATTACTTAAATAATGTTTTAAATATTTTTAAATATTAATGCAAACCTTAAGTTATATATATACTGATAATAATAATTTTTTTTTTTCCTGACTCAACCCAATTAATTAATTTTTTTGTATTGGTTTATGATACGTGCACATTACTGATAAATGCGACAGGGTTCCCACGTTACACAAAGAAAATTCCCCATGTAACAAATATGTCTCAGTCGTGTTTAATTTTAGTCAAGCTTGTTGCTAAAATAATATTTTTGTGTAATTTTCTTTAAAAGATAGAATGACAACGTACTAGCCATATTTAAAGGAAAATAAAACGTATACAGCATATAGGAGCTGTTTTTTGTCAAACAAAAATTGATCGGATAAAATAGGGGAAATATACGAATAACTAATACATTTTTAAATTCGAAGTGAAATAATGATACTTAAAAAAATACGTATACGCAATGTGGCCCCAGATGGTCGGTGAATGTAAATCGATAAAAAATCTTGTGCAATTAATTTGCGTTTTATGATTTTAAAATCTACCGTTTTTCGATATATATTTTATAAATTCTAAGTGAAATAGACTTTATAAAAAATTACGTATACGCAAGGTATTCAGTGACAGGGGCCGTAAAAGTGGTCTGTGCAGTGTTGATAAAAAATCTTTTGCTAAAATTATGCGTCCTATTATAACCAAATCTACAGATTGTAGATCTTGTTATTTTGATACCCTGTTCCGTATTGTACAAAGGAATATTTTTAATTCCAAGTTGGTTAGTCAAGCTTCAGTTCGAACGAGTACCTCAAAAGTATCTCATAATGAAAAGAATATCTGTACTTACCATCGCTTAAAGGATATGCGCGCTTCGGTGTCATGCTTTGCTATCTTTTCCAATTATTCCATTGTTTTTGTGTTTTGTTGTTGTGGCTGCCGTTGATGTCTCGTCTCAGTAACTTATTGGCAAAATTTCGACTATTATTGACATGACTTCGAAAAAGTTGCTTAGCCAAAGAAACATTTTGTGGAAATTGACAAAGTTTGAAGCATGCAGCAAGTAGCAGGTAAACATTTTGCTATTTCCTCAGCCAAGTCATGTTCATGCATGTTTAATAAGGCTATGTCGGTGTGGGTTTAGCTGTGCAGCTGTGTGTGGGTGTGTATCTGTGAGAGGCTGCAAATGCAGCTGTGTGTGTGGGTGTGTATGTGTCAAAGGCATCTTGTGGTTTAGTTTACCAACTGAAATTGCAGCCACATTGCGGTGGAGCAGCGCCAACGTCAACTGATTGCTGCCGGACAGCTGATGTACGGGTATATAAGTCTGTTGATGCACACCAGTCCTTGCGTCCGTGAGTGCTGGCGTCCTTGTGGCCAGCCGTCAGTGCGTCCGTCTTTGGCGACCGCTGGCTTGTGGTTAACTTGCAGTGCATTTGATTGATTTGGTTTACTCTCATTTGCTTGTGCAAATATTTGTGCAACAGAGTGGGACGGATACACACACACACACACACACTCCAGCTGTCCCACTCTCACACTCTACGTTGTACCCAAATTAAATTGCTTTCCAAATTTACTTCCAAATAAAATTAACTTTATGCATTTTGTTTTTTTTTACAGTGTATGTTTTTTTGTTTTATTTATTATTTAATAAATTTGCTGCTGTTGCTTTTTGTATTTGCCGCATTTGATTTCATATATATTTACCTAAGGTACCATACAATTTAATTGTTGATTATCTAATTTAATTAATTTCCATATTGATAAATTTTATTATTTACGCATAAAATTATATATTTATATATATTTACTATTAAAATGTGTATGTGTGTGTGTTTGCGTTTTTTGTTTGTGCAGCTTTAAAAATATGTTAAATAAGTACGTACAATTTAACGCAAAAATATGTCACAATTTCACTTAAAATTTGCTTTTTTTATAACTATTTTTTTATTTTTTTGTGTTAACATCAATTGAGTTATAAACTTCATTTAATGGAAATATTTTAAATCAACACCAAAGATCTACAATTATACTCACACTTAAATGAATATGTGCATGTATGCATATATTTTGAACAATTTAATTTATCACAACAAATTGAATTATATTTCATATATATATTTATGTACCACATAACTAGCTTGTCAATTTTTGAGTACTTATTTAGTTGGATTTATTATCGCTTCATAAATTTTTTTTTATTTTTATTTATTATTTTAATTAAAATTTTCAATTTTTTTTATACAACTTTAGTGAGCGGCTCAGTTAAATGCCAGACTCAGTCGGTTATATATACAGACATATACGCATAGCTTTAGTATATAAAGTCATATATGTTGCATATAGGGTAAAGTCTTTAATTTGCTTAGTTCGAAATACGCCTAGTGCCTTGGCCTGTGCTCTCTTAATTACTAAAATTAGTATACACTTAAAGAACAATTCGCTCTAGTTGCTTGCTTTTGGAGCAGAGAATCAAACCGTTGACGGGGAGAGCTATTTGTAATATAATCCTTTAATTGGATTATGTGTTTTTATGGGATTTTCATGTTTAAAAAATGTAAAGAAAAATTTTTTAAATATTTTATTTCTATCAATTTATTAGCCAGCGCGAAATTCGCATATGCCAGCTGGGCAACCTTTTTTAAATTAATATATTCAAATTTTTTTCGGTGGCTTAATTACTGATAAGATATTCAAAATACACAATATGTATACCCTTTACCAAGAGTATTATTACAGGGTCCGGCACTCGAAGTGTAACCAAATTCAGACCGCTCGCGCAGCTGACGCACGGGCATCAGCTGTCTGTAAGTTAGCTAAATGACAGTTTAGAGTATTGTTTACAAGCGCACGCAAGCATTTTGCCGTGAGTAAACGCGAATAAAAAATAAGTAATGGATTTCAAAAGTTGCATTATATTTAGCTGGAAAATCACAACCAGCGATTGTTCGTGAGTTCGAACACCTTAAAGTAAATAAAGTTTTCGTTTATCGCACCATAACTCGTTACAATGATACTGGTAGCATCGCAAAACGTCATGGAGGTGGTCATCAAAAGACTGCAACGTCACGTGAGATGGTTCAAAAAGTGAAGAAGCGACTTGAGCGAAATCCCCGACGAAGTGCCAATCAAATGGCGAAAGAACTGAAAATATCTGACCGTAGCATCTGTCGCATACTGAAAAATGATCTCAAGGTCAAGCCTTACAAGATCCAAAAGGCACATGATCTCACACCGAAGCAGCAACAAGTCAGACTTGAGAGGGCGAAGGAGTTGCTTCGCTTGGCCGAAAGCGGTCAATTGCCGAACATTGTGTTTTCTGACGAGAAAATTTTTACAATTGAGCAATTCGTAAACTCTCAAAACGATAGGGTTTACTTGAGGGACCGTTCATACGAGAATTTGAGTCATCGATTGGCCACCAGGAGTCAGCACCCGCCACAGATAATGGTTTGGGCCGCTGTAACCGCAGATGGGCGCTCTCCAATCGTTTTCATCGAGCCTGGCGTCAAGGTTAATGCGCAATATTATCGGGAAAATATTCTGGAGGTTGCTTTGAAGCCGTGGGCAGACAAACATTTCGGTGGCAGACCATGGACGTTTCAACAGGACTCGGCACCGTCTCACAAAGCTCGAGTGAACCAAGAATGGCTGAAAAACAACGTTCCGAACTTCATAACGTCCACACAATGGCTCTCGAATTCACCAGACGCGAATCCGAAGGATTATTCTCTTTGGGCCATTTTGGAGAGCAAGGTCCGAACTAAAAGATACAACAGTCTCGAGGCGCTGAAAAAAGCCATTATCCACGAGTGGGCCAAAATACCTGCAAGTCACATTCGGGCAGCTTGCGATTCATTTTTGGACCGTCTCAAGGCCATAGTGAAGGCAAAAGGTGGCCATATTGAGCGAAAGTAAATTGTTTCTAAATTTCGTACTATTTTTATACACCTTGTACCTCGAATTGAGTAATGGTAATTTTCCAAAATGAATTTATGACCTTTTAACTGGTTACACTTCGAGTGCCGGACCTATGTAGCACAGAGAAAAAAAACTTCGAAGACACCCCCAAAGTTAACACCATTGGGCCACCCATTCTCGGCTAGATCTTGGACTCTATATGAGCGAGTATAACAAAATTTGATCTTTTGACGTCTTATTTACCAAAGTCAGGTCAAGACTATTTTTTCTTATGCAACGCCCCCTACCATTGCGAAATAATTGCATTTTCTACATTTTTAAAGTTACATCTTTAGTTGGTATGGATTAAATGTAGAAAATAAAATTTTCTTTTGATTAAACCCCAAGTTGAATAAAATCGGATCATAGACAGAAGAGATATTCACAATAAAATGTTTTTCGGGGTGGGAGTTCAAAAAGCCTTAATGGCAACATGATGCACAAGAGTAGCTCAGTGGGTTGAGTGGCGGCCTCAAAAAACGTCGCGAAGGTAAGGGACCATGGTTCGTATCCCGGCCGAGCTTATTTTGTTTTTTTTTTTTTAATTTTAATTTATTTTTAATACGAGTAACTATGTTGCCTCGCAAGCATTATTTACACAAAGAGACAGGAAATTTATTAGGAAATTAAATTCATTCCAAATGGCGTTTGACGCATTTTTAACTAAAATAAATCTATAAGTGCAATCCATCGAATTAGATTTGAGAGACTGTTTTGAATGACGTCACAAAAATGCTTAAAGTCACAAAATGCACTAAAAACATTCCTGACTGATTTATTCTGGTCCAAAATAAACCAAATGCAAACAGTGAATATTTTTCTGCTTTAAGTTATGCATTCTCATGGTCTTTTAAGCGCATCTGGTGCAAATATCATAATGAAAATTTTTTCAGAGAAATCTCAATTAGTCCACATTCCACACAAATGCATATTCATTAATTTTGTTTAAAGTGTTGAAGGCATGTCAAAATTTTATGGCAAAGTCACGCAGTGTGTATGTGCGAAATTCACAGAAACAAGTTTAAAATGCGTATAAAAGTTCGAAAAAAAAACTTTTTTATACGCCTTACTTAGAGTAATTATTTATAAAAGTTATGGGATTTTGAAGCAACTCAGATAAAGCTTGAAATTCTTCAAAACTATATTAAATTTCTTAAATATGACTGCTGAATGGACTGTAAGAATATATTTAACTTTTTATTCAACCTGGAGAAATCCTTAAAAAATAAAAAAAAACTTAATACATTATATCGGTACATCATAGAGAATATATGTGCCCATCCTATACATCTCATCCATAATATTTTAGTTGATCCACAAAATGAGCTATAGTTCATACTTTCAAAGTATTCATAATCGATAAGGCTAGTTGCATTTTCAAAATGTTGATATTCATCGCCGTTCACTTAGTTAGACATCTGCTTACTATCGATAGAAACAAATGTAAAAAGATTTAAACAATTCTTCAGAGAATTTTCTAAAAAAAATAGCCCTCACTCACAGCGGTTTGATTCCCTGACTCAATTTTTAGTTTAACCTTTGCTATAAATATTGTTTTAATTTAAATGCCACTTTTACACTTAAATGCTTTGGAATTTCTTAATAGTATCTGTATCTATTAGTTCTGTTTGGTGTCTGCTTAATAAATGCCATAAATTGATTTGACTATTATACGTGTATGGTGTATTCTTGGCGTTCCTGCTCCTTCTTCTCGTGATACCTAGGGTTCGCACTCTGGTTAGTTCATTAACATTGTTCAGGGTAGGTAGACGCTACATTCATGCAACAAGCTACAGTCAAGCAGTGGATCTAATTTTGAATATTTCTAATACAATGTATTTACCTTGCCAACAGTGAGGTTAGTTCCTCGCGATCCAATTTGGCCAGCTGCGCTTCGCTGGTGTTCTCCATGACACGCTGCACTTCCAAGTCCAAAGCACGCTGCTCGCGCTCGCACTCTGCCTGATCGCCAAACTCTCGGCCATCGTTGAAGCCCACAGGTGGCCGAAATCCGCCGCTTAAATCCGGCAGCTGTGCGCCTCCTCCAGCCATGGCTGCTATGGAGGCAGCCAGGGAGGCGGCATTAACCTCACTGTCTAAACTGTGAGTGAGTATGCCAAAATAACCGAAAAAAAGAAGAAGAGGAAACGAGTACAAAACATTTGAGTGGTAAGCATTTAATCTGAGGAAGCTGCCAAAAAGGATGTCAGATTTTGTGGCGGTGATAAAGTGATGCCACATATGTAGTTCTAGCCGTGAGCGGGACAGCGGGTGTTGTGATACAAGCTGAAGTCACTATTCCCATGGCATGGTACTGAGATAGTTTCTTTGGATCTTCCAAGCTGATGTGTGTGCGTACGATTTTTATGAAGATATCAGCTTAGCCAAGAGAGAGAACAACAAGGAACGTATACTCTTATTTAAGCCACGTAAGATGAATTTATCGAAGTCGCCCTTGCATGCATCCTCCATTAAAGAACAAGCCAAAATTCCTGATACCCATTGGTTTATGCTTGTCCAAACGAATACTCTAGGGCTTTGAATAATAGATGTGCTAGCCAACGAAGGCATCAGAATCTAGGACATTTATTAAGATGAAAAGGCACTGGCGACTGTCTAAAAACTTTAGGCCTCAGGCAGGTCAAGAACTCCTGACTTAACGTAAACTGTTGTGCACTTACTGAACTAAAGTAACCTCTAATTATCTGACTCTCTGCAAGTTTTGGTAAGCCGGTGTCTTCGAAGAATACACAAAAATATTCATTCGTACAGGACACATCAAAAGCAAATGCAGTTATTCGAAAAAGAAAATGAACTTGGATCGGCCATATTCTGCGCAGGGACAGAGGTCATCTAACAAGAAACGATTGACTAGAATCGCCATTGGCCTATGGAGGGATTGGACTTTGTCCATACAAACTGGCACACAACAGAACCGAATGGAAGAAATTCGTCGCAGCCTTATGCTGCACTATGATATTCTCTGTAGACCTTGTGGAATCCCTCTTCGTCGAGCAATGAAACTTGATTCTCGTTAAAGCCCGGATATCCGAAAAAATATTTTATGTAGTTGCAGGAGGCACAATATGCTGACATCCTTTATGGTAGCTTCCTAAGTAGCTAAGCTAAATCACTAATTGTTGCACTAGATTAAGGTTTTATTTTTGCTTTTGGATTGTTTAGGGTTTAGGTACCTGAACTACCTGTTGTTACTACCAGGGCACTTTCGTCGCTCCAACGTTTGATTGCTGGGCTGTGTTGCATGCTTGCGTGCCCGCTGCCCGGCATTGCGCTTCTCTGGATGCCCCAAGACAGCTACAACTGCTCCGCCGGCTGCAGCGCTTAGATTAAGGTGCCGCGGTGTATTCAGTCGTCGCTCCAGTGCCGGTGAGATCTGATCATTGTTCGACTCAGTGCTCGAATCGGGTCGAAACATATCTGCAAGATAGTACGGGTTGGGTGCCACTAAACGGCCAGAACCCAGACCAGCAGCATACGCACCTACAACAGCGCGCCCATCACTGCTGCGCGTTGATTTGCAAGGAACTCTATAGGTGGGCATGTTGGAGAACTCGGTGCTGGGACTAATGCTGGTATCGGACTCGGATTCACAGTGTTGTCCGGCAGCCATGCCGCCGGCATTGCTACTGCCGCTGGTGCTGCTGTTTTTAGTGCCTCTGCCCGCGTTGGACTTCTTCGAGTGTCCGCCCGACTGTGCACCGGCTACAATGGTCATGGACTTGCTTAGTGTGGACTCATCTACAAGGCATAACGAATACGCTCTGGGTCATGTCTGGTTTAGTAGTGGCTCATAACTCACCATCTGTGTTATAGTAGCGCTGTTTGTGCCAGCTGGACTTGCTTTTAACATGCCCAAAGCCAGCATTGGGCAGCAACGGATATGCTGTGGCATTTAGATTCTCACCCTCGGGATGCCCAAAGGTTTTGAATTGCATGGTATAGTCCAGTGGCGTCTGTGCGCCCACGCCCCTTGTGGGTGTCTTGGCGGGCGCGCCAGTTCGTCCGCCATTCACGCTGAACGTGGCATATGGCGAAATCTCGTACATTTCTATTGAGAGCGAGGTTGGATTGAGGAAATGTAAGCAATGCGAGGGCGTTTAATTGCCGCTTGCAGCTGTGCACGTACTTGCCGCATCCAGTTGTTTGCTGGCCTACAATTTAATCGACTTTACTCACCCGACTCATTGCCCTTGTCCACCGTCTTGACCGGCGATGCGCTATATACCTGCTGGTTGCGTCTATTCTCGTGCTCCTCTTTATACTCACCGGGTAAGGCGCGAGACTCGTAACCCTCTGATATGGGGCCGCAGAGGGTGCGACGATGTTTGATGGTCAAAGCGCTGGGGATGGCACGAAATGAAACATAAGACGGGGTCACAATGGCGTATAATTAAAATGAGCAGTCAGCAAGAAAACGAGTAATAAGTAAACAAGCACAGTGGGGCGGAGTTGATAAAAATTGTGTTATTTAAACATTTTTTGTGCATGAAAATTGTCCCCAAAAGATTACTCCAGTTGAACTTATTCTCATAAATAATTCCTTCTTGTTAATTAATCACTATAATTGCAGTTCAGCTCATTCAAAAGCAATAACGGCTGAAATAACCAACTTCCTTAACCACAACTAATTTTAATTACTTGCGACCCACTGTGCAACCCAGTTAATAAAGACTTAATCAACATTTGCAGGCAATTAGCGTTACCGTAGACTACTAAGCCAACTTACGCAAGGTAACTACACCTCTGGCCACCCCCTGGAGCCACCTCGAGACCCCCTCATACTTACATGGTTATGATGGCCACTGTGATTATGACAACAACAATTAATGTCGCAAACCAATCACCGTTGGTCGGATTTGTCGCATTTATCAGATTGTTCATCAAATCGTTTTCCGACGGGAAAACAGAGGGAGGTGCTATGGTGACCCCGTCGATGCTTGTGGTGCTGAAATGATATTGCTCCATGGTTTTGCCCGCATCGTTGGTGGCAGAGATGCGCAGCTGGTACCATTTGGCGGGCAAAAAGTCGCAGAATATTAAATTTTCACGATTTTCCGCGGCATTTGAAATATCCGATGTGACAACAGTCCAGCGTATATCGCCTGAAGAAAAACGGCACACATATACATATATACATATAAAAAATGGGGGGCTTATAAAAATGCAAGAGTATTTTTGTTCACGTTTTATAGCCGTGTGTAAATGAGTGTGTGTGTGTGTGTGTTTGTGTTTATTGGGTAGGAAATTATACATCATACGCTCTGTTGCGCAGTGCAAAAAATTTTAATAAATATTTATAAATGAAAGTGTATAAATGTTGATTGCTTTGGTTAATTGAAAACAAAAATAATTGCAATAATTTGATTAAATTAAAGTCAAGAATTTTGTAAAAAAAAATAAATTGCAATATGTTGACAAGCAATAAAAAAAATTGTTATGCTGCGTTTACACTGCGTCACGGATTTTGGATGCACAGTGGTACAATTTAGAGTGTTGAGACAAACATTTAATTACTATTTTGAACTATATTTCTCATTAAAAATAAAAAGAAAAAATCAAATGGAAACATTTGCGGCAATGAGTAAGTTATATAAGAGCTAAAAACGGCAAGAAAAATATGAAATTGAGAGCACACAAACACGAATAACATTTATTAATTTTGATTTTGTGAAACTTGGAGCACGGTTGATTTTCTTTTCTTTTTTTTCCTCTTAATAAATATGTGACATTGAGAACGTTTAAAAATTTTAAAGTTGCAAAAAAATATTATTTAGTTTTTTTTATGTATTACTCCTAACTTATCTTAGTTTTTACAAAGGGGTTTACTCTTTCATTTTTTGACACTTTAAAAGCGTTTTTTTAAGGATTATATATATGCATAGGACGACCATAATAAATTATATTGGAAAAAAACTTTGTATGTGATCACCCTAGAGGAACTAAAAGTAATTATGTATAAATTATAAAAATTGTACAGGATCAGGCAAATAAATTTATTTAGAACTTTAACGAATACACCGGCACACAAAAAAAAATTTTTGTTCTGTACACCGGACGCCACCTACCTACGGGCATGTTTTTCGACCCGCTGAATCCGAATTTTGAGTTAGTTTTGGCCGGTCACCCCCCAATTTCGAGTAAATTGCAAAAAATCCTAAAAAAAAGCGAAAATTTGATGTTTTCGTTACAAAAAAAATTTGTGGATATAGGAAACGCATAATTTTTATGTATTCTGATCCGTTTAATACTAATTTCATATGTACTTAGACAATAAGCCGTTTTATATTCAAGAAAATTGTAAAAAAACCCACAAAAATTGCAAGAATTGCAATAAATCGGGATTATCTTGATAAAAAAAAATTTGCAGGCTCGGATCGAAAGAGATTTTCATGTCATTTGATCTGCTCAATTCGAATCTACAATAAACTCGGCCCATCTTCCCTCAAACACTCAAAAAATTGCATAAAACCGATAAAATAGTAAAAAATTACAGTTGAAAAAAGTGAAAAAAAATGATCATTTTTAGTGGCGCCCCTAAGTAGGCAACGCTTTTGCTAATAAAATTGTCGTTTTTTCACTTTTTTCAACTGTAATTTTTTACTATTTTATCGGTTTTATGCAATTTTTTGAGTGTTTGAGGGAAGATGGGCCGAGTTTATTGTAGATTCGAATTGAGCAGATCAAATGACATGAAAATCTCTTTCGATCCGAGCCTGCAAATTTTTTTTTATCAAGATAACAAACACTCAAAAAATTGCATAAAACCGATAAAATAGTAAAAAATTACAGTTGAAAAAAGTGAAAAAAAATGATCATTTTTAGTGGCGCCCCTAAGTAGGCAACGCTTTTGCTAATAAAATTGTCGTTTTTTCACTTTTTTCAACTGTAATTTTTTACTATTTTATCGGTTTTATGCAATTTTTTGAGTGTTTGAGGGAAGATGGGCCGAGTTTATTGTAGATTCGAATTGAGCAGATCAAATGACATGAAAATCTCTTTCGATCCGAGCCTGCAAGTTTTTTTTTATCAAGATAATCCCGATTTTGCAATTTTTGCAATTTTTGTGGGTTTTTTTACAATTTTCTTGAATATAAAACGGCTTATTGTCTAAGTACATATGAAATTAGTATTAAACGGATCAGAATACATAAAAATTATGCGTTTCCTATATCCACAAATTTTTTTTGTAACGAAAACATCAAATTTTCGCTATTTTTTAGGATTTTTTGCAATTTACTCGAAATTGGGGGGTGACCGGCCAAAACTAACTCAAAATTCGGATTCAGCGGGTCGAAAAACATGCCCGTAGGTAGGTGGCGTCCGGTGTACAGAACAAAAATTTTTTTTTGTGTGCCGGTGATATCAATTATAGAGGTTTTTAGAACGCACCGTAGATGTTAAACAAAATATATTTTTTTAAAAGTAAAAAAAATACCTCGAATTTTGTACCGAAAATGTTTTTTGACTAATCATTCCTGTAGGAGCTTTTTGATATAGTCAACCGATTTTATCTAATTTGGTACACTGATTGGGGTACTTCAAAAAACTTTTGAGTGTCAAGTTTGGCTACAATACCTTTGTAAACAATCGAAAAACTACGAATTTCGTTCAAAAAACGTTTTTTTGATAGATTGTTTCCGATATTGGTAAAGTGCTTCCGAGTGCCAAAATTCGTTTTTCGTTAACAAGATATGTCTTGTCGAAGAAAATTCTGCCTAAATATTCAACAAATAATCGTAATTTCGAAAAAAAATTTTTGATATACATACATACAAAAAAATCCAACAGTTTCAGTTACAGAGTTTTATAATCAAGGCCTAGTCGAAAAAGACAATTCATTAAATTTACTCATGAATAAGAATTATCCACGGATATACGAGGGGTATTCAAAAAGGAAGTTTCCCTGGTCTGGCGTTTCTCTTGTGCACCATCTAGCGGCCTCGCACTGAACGCAACATCAGTGTTGAGTCTATCGATAAGAGCGGCACTGGTATTGGTGACCGAAAATAGTTTTTTCAGCAGTATAAACACAACAACCATGGAGCTACCATTGCAAAACGTGTCCAATTGTGAATTGCGTTAGGTGTTTTGTTGGTTGATTTTTTGGAACCTGGTACAACAATCAATGCGGATCGTTACTGCGAAGTTTTAAATAAGCTTAAAAATGCCATTAGACGAAAACGTCCAGGAAAATTATCAAAAAAAATCTTACTCTTTCATGATAATACACGGCCTCATTCTGCTTAAAAAACGAGAACTTTATTGGAAAAATTCAAATGGGAAATTTTCGATCACCCACCCTACTCTCCGGATCTCGCACAAAGTGGGCAGCATTTTGTTTCAAACGAAGAAGTCAAAACATCTGTCAAATTATGGCTCCAAAAACCAGACACGTCTTTTTTTAAAGAAGGTTTGCATAAACTCTACAGGGTCCGGCACTCGAAGTGTAACCAATTAAAAAGGCCATAAATTCATTTTGGAAAATTACCTTTACTCAATTCAAGGTACAAAATGTGTAAAAATAATACGAAATTTAGAAACAATTTACTTTCGCTCAATATGGTCACCTTTTGCCTTCACTATGGCCTTGAGACGGTCCAAAAATGAATCGCAAGCTGCCCGAATGTGACTTGCAGGTATTTTGGCCCACTCGTGGACAATGGCTTTTTCAGCGCCTCGAGACTGTTGTATCTTTTAGTTCGGACCTTGCTCTCCAAAATGGCCCAAAGAGAATAATCCATCGGATTCACGTCTGGTGAATTCGAGAGCCATTGTGTGGACGTTATGAAGTTCGGAACGTTGTTTTTCAGCCATTCTTGGTTCACTCGAGCTTTGTGAGATGGTGCCGAGTCCTGTTGAAACGTCCATGGTCTGCCACCGAAATGTTTGTCTGCCCACGGCTTCAAAGCAACCTCCAGAATACTTTCCCGATATTATTGCGCATTAACCTTGACGCCAGGCTCGATGAAAACGATTGGAGAGCGCCCATCTGCGGTTACAGCGGCCCAAACCATTATCTGTGGCGGGTGCTGCCTCCTGGTGGCCAATCGATGACTCAAATTCTCGTATGAACGGTCCCTCAAGTAAAATTTTCTCGTCAGAAAACACAATGTTCGGCAATTGACCGCTTTCGGCCAAGCGAAGCAACTCCTTCGCTCTCTCAAGTCTGACTTGTTGCTGCTTCGGTGTGAGATCATGTGCCTTTTGGATCTTGTAAGGCTTGACCTTGAGATCATTTTTCAGTATGCGATGGATGCTACGGTCAGATATCTTCAGTTCTTTCGCCATTTGATTGGCACTTCGTCGGGGATTTCTCTCAAGTCGCTTCTTCACTTTTTGAACCATCTCACGTGACGTTGCAGTCTTTTGATGACCACCTCCATGACGTTTTGCGATGCTACCAGTATCATTGTAACGAGTTATGGTGCGAGAAACGAAAACTTTATTAACTTTAAGGTGTTCGAGCTCACGAACAATCGCTGGTTGTGATTTTCCAGCTAAATATAATGCAACTACACTATTACGTTTGAAATCCATTACTGATTTTTTTTTTCGCGTTTACTCACTTCGAGTGCCGGACCCTGTACAGGATCAGGCAGATAAATTTATTTAGAAATTTTTATCTAATTTGGTACACTGATTGGGGACTTCAAATAACTTGTGACTGTCAAGTTTGGCTCCAATACCATCCTAAACAATCGAAAAACTACGAATTTCGTTCAAAAAACGTTTTTTTATCGATTGGTTCCGATATTGGTAAAGTGTTTGGAAAATCTAAAAAGCTTCGAGTGCCAAAATTTGGTTACGATAAACCAACGAATTTTCCATCTAAAATTTTTGGTTTTTTCGAGGTCCTCTGAAATACCCTTATGCTGTAAAATGTTCGTTTTTCGTTAACGAGATATGTCTTGTCGAAGAAAATTCTGCCTAAATATTCATAAATACAAAAAAAATCCAACAGTTTCAGTTACGGAGTTTTATAATCAAGGCCTAGTCGAAAAAAGACAACTCATTAAATTTACTCAGGAATAAGAATTATCCACGGATATAACAATCACATATTTATTCATGATTAATTGAAAAATACGTATTATATGGAATCAAAATCAAAGTAGCAATTCATTTTCCCCCCACTGAATTGGTTTCAGAATTTTACGATTTAATAAGCAAAGTAGTCAATTGGTTCAAGACCCAAATAACAAAGCAAGCAAATATATCCATTTTCAAAATAATTAATTAATTATGTGCATATAAATCTCAAACTATTTTTAAACTGTTTTGGCTCTTTTAAGAAATTGTTGGCATATGTGGCATGCGTTGCTTAAACTATTTGCGAATTGCAGGCACGTCAAATAAGCAAAACTGTTATGTAGACGATTTTGTATATGAAATTGATTGATATTCCTAATTTTTAATCTAGTAGACTTATTATCGACCAAATCTTTAAAAATTTTTTACATTTCATTGATTGATCAAAATTACTGCCCAGAAAGGAAATTCTTTACTAGACCCATTGGTTTACATTTTAGATATAATAAAAACCAACTATTTAATAAAGTTCTTGGGCATCAAATAGTTATATGAATTTTTTTCTTTAATACGTTTGACTACTTTTTGTGACGTCACTATAAACGACTTGCAGTAATACGACTGATTGGCAGTGTAAACCCAGCATAAACACATATACAATGTACGCTCGTGTGTGTTTCAATGTGTTAGTGTTTTTGTAACTAATTCCATAGGAAAATACTCACCCAACGGTCGATGTTCGATGGAAAAATGATGTATGGGACAGCCGCCATTATGCCATGATGACAATTTTAAATTAACGCATGTTGCATTTGTGGCAATCAGTTCATTGCCACTTGGCGCCTGTGAAGCTGCAATGAGACAATGTGGCACATGTGATTATATAGCAGGTAAGTATATAGTACGAGTATGTACGATATGTGGCATCAACATGCAGCTTAACACCATGCCAGTGGCTTTTGCGGTGTGCAATAGAGAGCAGTGCAAATGTGCCACACGTTGTGCATACGGAATGAGTTTTTTAGACTGTCAAACTGATGGAATGACGGACTGTCTCACCTTTGCCCTTGGTCCAGACATTAATTTCCTCGCTGGCCACACCAACGCCCACCATATTGTGCGCCGACATTTTTATAATGTACTGATTTCCACATTTCAGTCCAGTAATCGTATAAGCGTTATTCTCCGGCAGCAATTCGGTCACTGACCATGTCTCGCCCGTTATATGATAGGACACTGTGTAGCCCTGCAGTGGCGCTCCGCCATCGTCCGGCGGATCCCAGCTGACACGTATGCTGTCAGCGGATGCATACTGCACGATGATTTGTGGTGCGCCCGGCTGCTTCATGGCAATCACCTGATATTGAATTTCGTCATTCCCAAAGAGATTGTGCGCCGTGCATGTGTAATTTCCGGACAGGCTGCCTTCAACGCCTGCAGCATGAAACAAAACAAAAAAAAAAAAAAAGGAAAACCGTTTGTAAATTAAAAAAGAATTAAAATACCCAAGCTGCTGAACCCGCAGAGTGTTACCACTTACGATGTATTTTCAAATTGCCCTCATTGGTGACCTCGTAAAATGGACTAAATGTCACGGGGCGGTCGCGTGTAAGCCAACGTGCTCGGGGCGTAGGATTTCCCACCGCCAGGCATTCCAAAATTAGAGCCGTGCCTACGGCCTTGCGCACCAATTGACCAAATGAGGCGATCCGAGCAGGTGCTATACGTTTGATGGGAACAAAAAAAAAAAAAGAGATTTAGACCATGTGTGTGTTAGTAGTTGTGTGTGTGTATATACGTAAATGCGGTGCTTTGGCAGGCGCGAATTGAAATTCCGTGGTTAATGCGGTTTCTGCGGCTTGGCTGGCCAACACAAAATGCACCATTTTTAATTAAAAATTGCACAAAATATTGTTGCGCAACAAGCTTTGAGTAAGCAAATGATACTATAACTAGGCTGAAGGGTACACTGAGAAAAAAAGTTGTGGTTTTTACAAAATTAAAGGCCTTTGGTCACTAAAATATTTTGTTTTTTTTTAAAACTTCCTAAATTATCTGAATTTTCTTTTCTCCTTAATGTTAATAATAAATTAACTTTTGCTTAAGACATAAAATACTATCCTTGAAACTTAAAAAAAATATAAAATTTCGTTTTATAATATTTTTTTTTAGCGTCTTATAGTATTTGGTTTGGAACAAATTCAATTCAAATACCCTTTTCAGTTTCAGTACAGAGCAAATAAAATCATAATTTTTATTCATATCAAAAAATGTATTTTCAGAGTTTAAAACAAAAAGTAGGTTCTTAAATAACTGTTTAAGAGCAAAAGTAAAGTTCTTTTGAATAATCTAAAGCCGACTATCCCAAACCACTTCTGGATTATTACCCTCTAAAAACTAATCTTATATGAGCATAAATTTCTTGCTTCTCGGTATAAATTGATTTAAGCACACCTTTTCTCCCAGTGCATAACTTTATATAACAGTGAGTGACACTTACCTCGGGTATTTGTGGCCTGTGCCACCACAGAAGTTGGTTCACCCTCGCCAACCGACGTGGATGCCGATACCCAAAATTCGTACATTTGATTTTCAGCCAGACTGCGTGCCTCGAATGTCACCGGATAGCCGTTCTCATCAACGCGCACCATGTGCGCTATATTAGCAATACATAAATACATGTACAGCATGCTCCCGAAACTTGCCACCCTCTCTCATGCCCCAAATACTTACATTTCGCCTGCCCCTTGCGTCCCGCCTCTCGCGCATAAACCGTATAGTGAGAGATGACGCCATTGCGATTTTTCGGCGGCAGCCATGAAATTAAAATCGAATCAGCCGTTAAGGCAGCAGCCTTTATAGCCGCCGGTGCATCGGGCACATCGTCCTCAGTTTGGCAATATAATTGTTGACTGGCCAGACCGTCGCCCGTTGCCGTATAAGCCAGTACCCGCAGCGAGTAGTTGGTCGCCTTGTGCAGCGTATGCAAATAGGTCTCCAGATTGGAGGTGCGCTTTATCTCCAGTTTGGCGGGAAAGTCAACTGCAATGTATCGAAAGGGTTGGATATTGATTGGCATTGATTTAAAAAGAGAGGAAGTAAAAAAGTGTCTTAAAGCTGTAATGGAAACTCGGCACTACAAGGAAAAAGCAAACAACTTGAAAGCTCATCAACACTTCAAGTCTGAGACTGAGCACCCCGGACTCTCAGACTCAATCCCATTGAACTCAGCGCCAAAACCAATAAACGTGCGACAACCAAGCAACTAACTGATAGATAGACTGACTGACTCTGTATATAATGGAAGTGCAGCCCATGGTGGAGGGCACCACATGCGCATCCAGAACCCGCATATCCATTCTTGTTTGTACTGCGCTCTCTGCTTGCAATATCAACAAAATCAGCGCCATAAAGTGCCAACTCCCAGCCGCAGAATCTTGATTGTAAGCACTATATACAAGTAAGTGCTAGAGATGGGCGCGTGAGCCAAAACTGATAAAAGTGAGAGTTTTAATAGCTGCAGCAATAATTTTTAATGGTGAGTTTAAACCTGATTTCTAGATATATCTAGCATGCTTGTTTTAATATGCGACAATATTGTAGAGTTTAATCGGTTTGGGGTGGATTTGGTGCCATAATTTTACCAGCAGACAAACACTTTAGAAGTTTCAATTTCAGCCAAATCGTCGGAACCAACGCCACTTTTTTATTTCAATTTTAAAATATGTATTCAATAAAAAATAAAATTCCTGCAATTTCCTTAAAAAAAATTTCCTGACTTGTCCGTATTACACGAAGCAAATATTTGCTCAAAATTTAAAAAATATTTGGTCAAACTTTGATGAGAAAATATTTGGTTTATTTGTTGCCAAACAGAATTTTGAGCAAACATTTGCTTCGTGAAGAAATTTTCAAGAATGCCAACATATGGAAAATATTTTTGGATCATATTATTTGCACAATTTGAAAATGCGTAAATTATAAGTAAATACCTCTTTTAAAAACATTTACACGTTTTTGTTGGCGAAGCAAATATGTTACCAACAAAATGAGCAAATAAAGTTTGCTCAGCTGCTTGACAATAAAAGTTTGGAGAAATTAGTTACCATAGAGTGGTCCCGATATTTGGGCAAATAATTTATTGAACAAGGTGAGCAAATATATGCTTCGTGTTATGCCAGGCTATCTCGCAAAAATTTAATGCAAACAAGGACTTTTTAAAGGTCTTTTCACGTTTCCATCTACAAAATCTACCATGTAGCCGCTGCTTTTCTGTCCCATCTACCTAGTAACTAACTGGCACAGATATCGTAGTAGTTACAAAAATGTATACTCACTTTGCTGCACAATTGGACGATATAAAATTTTATAACCCTGTATGATGCCACCATGGAATTGCAGCGGTGGCTCCAGCCAGGAAATCTTTACACTTTGCGATGACAGCGCCGTGCAGTTGACATGTTGTGGCGCAGCTTCGGGCACTTAAAAGATACACAACCATAGAAACACACAGATACTTAGATACTTGGATACATAGTGTGGGTAACAGCTGGCGCTCATTACGATTACTTTTTGCAACACTTACCGCCCTCTGCTGTTGTGCCGAAGATGGCAGCACTCCACGGACCGGAGCCAAAGCTATTGAGTGCGCGGACCGTAACCGCATAGCGAGTATACTTGCGCAATCCGCGCAGAGTTGCTTTGGTGGTGGCCCAACCACTCACAATCACCGACTTTAGTGAATTATTCACAACGCTAATGTAGTTGATATTTTGCTTCTCCTCGGTGCAGTTGACGGTGTAGCCAATGAGTTCGCCGTTCCAAGATTCTCGTGGTGGTATCTGCAATTAGAGCAATCAACGGACTTACTCCACTAATGGACACTGTTATGAAAATAGGTTTATACGAAAGTTGTTTTCGAAGATTTGTTGATTTTGTGATTTCACAAAAACCAAGATTTCAAAGCTTAAGGAAATCAAATTTGGAAGAACGAGTTTTAATTTTGAATATACAATAGTATGTAGGCCAACCAGTGGCGGATCCACGGGTGTGGCTTTCGGGTCCCCCAAAAGGTAGAAAAATGGGTTGAAAGTCTTTTACGAGCTCAGATATATATTCTCTTCGAAGTGAAAAACCCCCAAAACCAAATCCTGGATCCGTACCTGAGGCTAACCAAGAAAATTTTTGTTAGTCAAATTTGAAAGAAGTCTACCAGAAAGCATAGGTCCGCTTTACCAAGACCTATAATTCTTTTGAGATCCGAGGGTAGGGCAACCACTTTAGCTTATCGTAAATTCAAAAAAGATAACCAATATTTCCTATATTCCCCTAAAGTCCATTTGTTGACAATAGCTTTCATTGTAGACCATCTATGCCACAGAAGGTAAAGGGGAAATAGTGGGCGAAGAAGAAATGCTTCACGCGAGCTCATCAGCTTTCCACCTTCCACTCCTGAGTGCCCCGGAACCCAACAGAGTGTGACACTATTACGGGAGGACAAGAGTTGGTTTTTGCTTACGCATTCCTTAAGACATTCACGAAGGCAGTGCGCTGATATAGTCCTAGCTATCTGGAAATATATAGATGTTTGCACCCCTAGTACCTTTATAGAGGATACTGTGGGCGCAGACCTCTAAGGCGTGAATCTCTGCTTGAATGACTCTGTTCCAGATAGCCATTGCAATAGAGATTCTGGTTTTATATATTATACAATGTTCTATCTTAGACCATTGCTGAAATCAGAGGTTGCCACAGGGGTTGCCTTCAGTCCCAGTCTCTCTTGATAAGAGATCCACATTTCCTTTTATGGAGAAGTTTCTTGGTTATATAATCAGATATTGAATAGATAGAAAGGCCAGGAAAAGAACTTGGTCTGTGTCACTTTTCACGAGGCCAGCTGTGATCCGGATTCGCAGAAGACTGTGCATAGTTGACTGATTAGATTAAAAGTTAAAAATGTTCATGAGCCGATTAGCCGATTTGGTCAAGGCAGTACTTATGAAAACATTTATCTCGGAAAGTGTAAGAGCTAGATACACCAAATATGTCTGTTTTTTACTGTCGCCACTATCGTTGAGTTTCAAGATTCAAATGGAATTTTTAATATAGCATTTGTTTTGATGTGGATGGCACATTATTTTTGTTCTAAATTATTAAAAATTCAGCTCTTGCTTGACTTGTTTTGTCCTATTTCTGAAATAAAGCTGTCTAAAATAAAACAAGAAAAAATGTTATTTAACTTGCTGGCAGCCCAAATAACATCAATCAAATTACGTCACTCTGATTGAAGACTCTTCGTAGAAAATATGTAATTTACCAAATAAATCATGAAATGAATCTCACAAATTGCTTGCTCCCACGCACTCGGTACGTGTTGGTACTTATTTTAAGACTTACCTGCCATGTGACAACCAGCTCGCTTTCGCCGCCCGTCTGCACCTGGACATTGGATGGTGCCTCGGTGGGTGCTTCCTCCTGCGTCTTGAGCACAATCGGCTCAGTGTAGGCACTGCGCTCAATCTCATTGATGGCCTGCATGCGAATGAGAAAGGTGGTGGCCGGTGTCAGTCCCGCCACAATGGCGCTCTCCCGCAGGTCACTCTCATAGCTGGAAGAGGCAACAACATTTGGTGTTGTTAGAGGCAAATGGTAAAACAATTTTTTAAAAGCAATTGCAGACCTTTTGCTAATGCTTGTCGACGGCAGACTGACATTGATGACGTTCATGCCGTTCCAATCACCGCCAGCGGTGCCCAAGGCGGCATGGGATTGCAGATATTTGAGCGCCTGGTATTGCACCAGATAGCTAAGCACCGGTGAGTTGCCATCGAAGGGACGTCGCCAGCTGAGCTTAACAGTGCGCGAGCCCACCTCAAAAACCTCCAAGTTGGAAGGCGTATCCGGGCGCTCCTGCACGGCCAGAAAGATAATTTGCTCAGCACGTCCATAGGGATTCTCGGCAATGCATTTGTAAACGCCTGAATCGTGACGGTCCGAATGGCCAATGGTAAGCTGGGAGTCAACACCCTTTTCGGTTTTCATCTCGGCAATGCTAAAGCGAAAATTGTTTAGATCAATGCGTCCGTTGTTGTGGGTCCAAGCAATGGAGATGGGTTCATCGCCTTTGGCATGGCATTCCAATGTAACCGGGTCATTGCGACGTGAGGAGATATTACGCGCTGGCTGCTCAAAACGCGCCGGTTCTGTTTATGTACAGCGTCACATATATGCATACATATATATTAATATTAGCCATATATAGTTATGTAGCGCACAATTACCATTAACATTGATGCGTATAATCTTCTTTAGTCCGGCGCCAATCTCATTGGTAGCCTGGCACATGTAGTAGCCCTCATCATTGTCCGTGGCCAAATTAAGCAGCAAGGAGTGATTTCGCATGCTCAATGGTTTGAAATCCTTGGAGGCTTTGCCTGTCCCATACATAAACAAACACAAAGACAAAAACATAATGAAATGCTTTAATTGATTAGCTGTGCAGGCCCATTAAACTAATTGCCTTGGTTCGACATTGGGTCTCCGTTTATTTAAATCCTATGCCGGTTGGGGATCTTCTTTTACCCCTAATTAGGTAGGCAACATTTTGGGCATCAAACTTTAATGAACTAAGTGAAAACTTACCCTGGCCTTTGTACCAGGTAATAGCTGGTATCGGATATCCTTCCGCCTCGCAATTTATCGATATTGTATTGCCAAGCATAATGGCCGTGTCCATGGGTTCGTAGGACCAGCGGGGTGCAACTGAAACGTGACCGAGAGCAGACAAAAAATTGTTGCGAATAAAAGCGCGCAAAAGTAAACAACAACATTAACAACTTTGTGTGTACACTGAGAGAAAAGCATGACGCAGCAATTTGTCAAAGGGATATTTTTTGCAGAAATTTCAATTGTATATCAAAGTGTCGATATCTGGTATCAGTTCAATCACAGGGATAAACCTTCTCCAAATGGAATACTTCACTTATTTTCAGCTATGTTACATACATATAAATTCTCATTTCTATTATAAGTCCACTTTTTCTCTCAGTGTATTTGTGCTAAAGTTTTGCGAGGACCAAAAAAGAGCAAGGCATGTCCAACTTTCTGGTGCTGATGCTGCTGTTGCTACCGCTGTTTCCCTCTTGGCTATGCACCCAAATCCAATGTGATTTATATGAAATAGCAAAACAGTAACGCACCAATAGATACAGCTGCCAGATGCCCTTTTAAACACCCCCGTACCAACCTTAACCCCAACGGACTAAACCCACCGAAAAACTTACCTCTCACTTGCAGCTCAGCTGTGTAGTTCACCTTGGCAGCCGCATTAC
This sequence comes from Chymomyza amoena, assembly GCA_037043745.1. Classification (NCBI taxonomy): domain Eukaryota; kingdom Metazoa; phylum Arthropoda; class Insecta; order Diptera; family Drosophilidae; genus Chymomyza; species Chymomyza amoena. Next base: position 63,280 of record JBAMAX010002562.1, read on the forward strand.
TGGCATAGCAGGTATACTTGCCGCTATGCTTGGCGCTGATATCCTTGAAAACCAGCAGTGAGTAAAACTCTTCCTTTTTCTCGGTAATCTTGTAAATTGAAAAACACATAAAGTAGTCAGTAGCGGGTTGTGGGGGACCAAAAAACAAAATGTAACAAAAAATGCTTAAAAATGCTTCAAAAGTTCTTACGGCGGGTACTTGGACAACTAACTTTGTTGCAAATAGCAACAACAACTACAACAACAAATGCTACAACCAAGACACACTTGAACTCACCTGAAGGCTGCTTGGTATGGACACATCGTCCTTTTTCCAACTAAAGTAGATGGGCATGTCACCAGAGGATACAGCGCAGGTGATTTGAGCTCGACCGCCCTCTTGTAGATTTTTGGGAAATTTAAAAGCCTCAATCACGGGCGGACCTATAAAACAAGATGCGGCAGTATAGGGCATAGTTGTAAGGGCAGATTAGCCCATGACATTAATGCGACAAGAGAATGGCGTGCCCAGGACTTACTATTCACATTCAATTGCATGTCGCGACGTGCCTCCTCGCCAGCCCGGCTGCGCACAATGCACGTATAGATGCCCTGATCCCGGGTAGGTTCCACATTCTTGATGACAAGCTGACCGCCCTCCAGCACCGTGGCCAGTACATAGTGTGTGCCTGTCAAAGCATTTAAAAAAAAAGAAACCCAGACGTACATTGAAGTGTATACACATGGACGTCTGTATGTGTGCGAGTGTGTGTGTGGCAATTTGTCTTACTTGTTGTCAGCTCCTGATGTCCTTTCTCCCATCTAATTTGCTCGATTGGATAACCGGCAAACGGACAATGCACGATTATATCCTCCCCGGCAACAGCCTTTATGGGTCCTATGGCGCGCACATATGGCGGTCCTGTAAAGCATATATAAGAATATATTATATAAATTTACATATGTATTGGTAAATTACTGTAGCACATTGCGAAATTTATTAAATTAGTTACAAAATGCAATTAGGCAAATGTTATGTGGCACTTGGCAGCAGCTGAAGCTGCATCCTGCGATAGCTCGCTATCTCGCACTGGCTCTCTCGCTATCTCACTAACCAAAGCGGTAACTGTGTCTGTCCGGGCTACAGTGGGCCAAGTACTAAATTTTGCAAAAAAAAAATTTAAATTGGCAACCAGGAAACATTTTTGGGCGTTTTAATATATATATAATATATAAGTTCCTCTAACTCCGGGTGGAGCGTAGGGCCAAAAAAAAAGAAATGGAGGCCGACCGATTTTTTGCAAGTTGTTTGAGGCTATTCAGTCTGTATGTAAGATGTTGTTGGTCTTCCACGGCTTCTTGCGCCTTGCGGGTTCCATGAAAGCGCAGCTCTACAGATTTCGCAGGTGTCTTTGCGAAGGGTGTGCCCGATCACCCGAAACGGCGGCGTTTGATTATTAATTCAATAGGAAGCTCATTAGTGGCTTTCAGTAGTTCCGCATTAGAAATGGTGCGTGGCCACCAAATCCTTAAGATTTTACGTCAGCACGAGTTGACAAAGGTTTGCAGTTTCCGGATCAGGACCGATGTAAGCGACCACACAAATTTTGTGAGAATCGGTCCACCCGTTTCGAAGGAGTATGGAAACTAACATTGTGACATGGGAAAAAACTTATGTTTTACGTGTTACGGGTGTTCTCATGAACGCGTCAATGAATTTCCAATCAAATTTTTGCATGTGTTAGAGGTTGTCAAAACGGAGGTTTTCAGCCTATTGTTTATATTGGTTCGTGAGATATACACATTTTTGTGAATATCATGAATAGTATCATAGTATAAATATGGTCAACACCGGGTATCGGATATTAAGTGCAGACAGCAGCTTAGTCGCAATGGGTTGAAATGTAGTTTCTGTGGGGCATGATTTTATTAGAGATGCGAGCTCTCTTAAGAATACTTTGGTTCGTCTATACGGCTTTTTAGACAGTCATGAAAATTAACTAATCCAAAAATCTTATGATTGTCTAGGTAAACTAACTAGAGAATCTACTGATGTTTATACATTTTAAGAGTACTGAAAAAGTTAGGGCAGGACAACGTCTGCCGGTTCCACTAGTATTCTGTAAAAAGAGAACAAATATTTAACGCCATTTTTTCTATAAAAATTTACTCTCTCGACCACTGTGCATGGTCCCTTGAATAATTTAAATTTTATGCATATTTGATGGCCCAAACGCATTATGTAACATTTTCACATTAATGCAACTGCCACAGCTTGAGCACATTTTATGCGTATGTATTTGTGTGTATCTATGTGAGTTTGTGGGCTTTTTTGTAGTCGCCACTAATGCAGCTGCATAAATTGCAATATTCATAACTAAACAGGACAGCCTATTGGGTCTGTGGCCTGCCTCACTTGGCCAACAGTGCGTATACGCACGTTGGCAACATTGCGTATACGTATTATTAAATACCACACGTGCATGCTTTGCTGTTTTATGCAATGAACAACATTTGATCAGAAAGCTTAACATAATTTAATGCTAAAACTTAAATGAATGTGTGTCTCGTTGAAATAACTTTTATAGAGGCATGCGATATTGCCTTTTAATTAATTAATTTAATTAGAAATTTCTTTGGGAGTATGTAGCTGACAAACATTTCTAATCAGAAAATTAGGTTAATTGACACTAAAGGAGTAGAATTTAATGGCAAACTGAATAAAGTGATTTTGGGCTATAATTGATTTTTGTATTTTAAGGTTTAATTTTAATTATTTATTTACAGAGCTGACAAGTTTTATGAAAAACACTTTACAATGGCAAAAGTTATGTCAAAAGCCGCACTTGAGGATTTACAAGGAAAGTGCAAACATGTTTATTACGAAAAAATTAATTTTACATTTATTTAGTAATTTAAGCCCTATCACATACTAAATTATATGTTATGTGCAGCGATTAGTTCATGTACTTATTCGTATCGGTTTATTGCGAGTAAAATAAATATATATATAATAAAAAACATTTATTTTAGTATATGTATAGTAAAGCTATATTTATCACAGTCTTTCTTTCCGTTTCTTCATCGTTTTAATCACGTGTTTCGATCCAGCTGCTTTTCATTTTCCATTTCCAAGGCTACTGTTACCGTCTACATATATCCTTAACAAATTTTTCCAGGCATTCACTTTTTTCCTTCATATTGTACAGAGCTTGACTTGGCCAACTTATTTGATTTTCAATTTGAAATTCCAATTTGACGCTGCTGCCATCATTTATCAATATAACTCATACGCAGTGCACGCCTACTTAAATATCAAGTATACGCACATGCCACAGACAATTCTTGCTATATAACATCATCAATCATAATGCATGCGGGGCGTATGATTAATATATGTCACATGAGCGAACACACACACACACACACATCTGATACACATACACACACACACTCACACACACATTTTAACATTCGATTATACATTATTAACACATTAAGATTACGCTTTTATGCTGCCTCAAAATGTTAAAAAGTTCAAGTATGTTAAAATCGCGCTCTAAAGTATTTCCGCTTAGAAGCTACTGCCAGGACTACCAGGACTACCCACTTTGACTGCCTTCTGTTTACATTTTAATATTTGCAGTTTATAGTCTGATGTGACAGTGATTATCCACACAGATTCCCGCTGCTGCTCTGCTGCTGCTGTCGCCTTTATAGCTACTCCAAAGACACGGAGATATACAGACAGCCGGAGACACACGGTGGGAGCTACACGGAGACATTTGTATAGGCAGCTTGTTAGCATTCGTTGAATGGCTGCACATTGTACCCAGTCAATTTTTTTTTTTTATTATTTTCCTTTTTTGTCCGTAGCTGGAGGTGTTTTTCACCATGTAGCAGGAACTAAAGCACAACGTACGGACTGATTGGAATGATAGCGTCATCGATGTGAAGCCTGAGGCAAGCGATTTTCCGCCGCTTTTCTTTTGCCTCAGCATTTTCTGCTGAATGGCAAAGTTTTTCATCTTGCAAGTTTCGGTTTGTTGTTGTTGTTTTTGTTGGGCATTGTCGCGTTGCTCTGGCAATGTTTCCAATCAATGCAACGGCCAAACTAAGCGCTATAATAACAAAACCAATCGGAGCGCCCTACTCAGTGGCGTAGTTGGAATTTTTTCAATGGGAAAGGATAAGGTTAATTATTTTTCTATTGTTTCTATTGCTTTTTTTTCTTGAACGGAAGCAAGAAGAAAAACTGTTGCGACACTTTTAAAAATGAAAAAGGGAAATTTTATTAGGATACTTTGACAGTTTTTTAAATTAAGCGGATGTTGTTTCTGATGACCTAGTTCCACAGAAAATAAAAAGTAAAACTTCTCTTTCCATGAGTAAATGTCACCCACAAAAACTTTTTATAATGATATTATGGGAAAAGGCTTGTCAGCTTTCTTCTCTATGGAAAAGTTTTGTTATTTTTCTTTTCAAGTTTCATTTGTTCTGAAGTTGGAATTGAGATGGAATTGTCTAGAGCCCTTCACAAAATTCTTTAGTGAAATTTATGGCTTCAAAAAATTTTGAAAAAACCTTCAGAACTTTTTAATTTGAAAAATTTTGCCATTTTAAATTATATATTCTTTTACATGACCACTTTTTTTAAAAAATACAACATTTCGTGATGCTTAATTTTTTTTATAGAATTTTTTAGCACTTTACAGCATTTTTTTCTATTCCTGATCGAAATTATTCGGAAATATGTAGAAAAAAATATTGGACCCTTTGTGTATGCTGCGTGATAATTCACTGTTGAATCAAATTGAATTGAGCTTCACTTATCCTTAAAAGGGGTAATACCAGTGTAGAATCTTCAGAAAATCGAACATATTTTAGATCAGAGCATTTGGTTTCGTTTCGATGTCCATTTTTTTTTAAGATTTTATAACAAGTGATAGACAATAGAATCATATTCCCAAGTATTTCAAATCAAGGAGTTTGTTAGGCTCTGTGAAATTTTTTAAGCCATTCTGACAACATATTTTTTATATCAAAATTGGCAGACAATTATGTTATAAATTATGTTCCGAAGTTATTTTTGAAAAAAAAGTTGTTCTCCACTTCAGATTTGCTCGCATTGTGCCCCGCCGTGCGGTTCGGCCAGTTTTTTAACTTTCAACACTTTTTTGTCCAAACAAATTTTTATCGAATAGTTTCACGTATAAGCCAGTCAATTTTTATTCGATTCATTTGAAATTTTGACAAAATCTATTTTATATAATTTTCTAGTGAACCGCGTAGGATTTTGTCAAGATAACAAAACAACTTTTTATTATATTTCTTGATCTTTTTTTTTTGACAAAAAGAAATATTTTTTCTTAGAACTTAAGGCATTTTTTTGATGTTTTTGAAAACCCATACGTGATCCATATTATATAATTATATTAAGAGAAAAAAATGATTATTGCTTCAAAACAATTCCGACGTCAAAAAACTGAAGCCTATGCACCTCTTAAAATTAGACATGTATTCAAAGCTGTCTACAGGAACCATTTTGTTTTTTATTTCATTCCTTAATATAACTAAATTTTGTAGCTTAAATTATGTATTAAATAGTAACCTATTTGAATATTAAATATAAAATAAAGTTTTCTTAAAAAAAAATTATAAAAATTAACTTAGAAAACTATGGTCTGGATTGCCGGTAATCTATAATAATATTAGAATTCTCAGAAATTCGAAATTCCTAAAATAAGAACCACCTTTGACACAGCATTGAACGTCTTGAAATTAGCTCTACCAGTCCAATCTTAGTTCAATCTTACATTTCTCTAATTTTTTTGCAAAAGCTTGTTTAGACTCTCATATTTTCTTCTTATTTTCTTGATTCCATGTATAATACAAGACATCACCCGTGGTCGGAGCAAAGGGCTGAAACTCTGTTATTTTAGCATTTTTTGTTTTTTTTTATTTATTTATAATTGATTTCATGAAACCCTTATTGATAAGAAAAAGAATCTGCTTACTATAAAATTGTAATGCAAAGAAAATAAGTTGTATTTTACTGTTTATATTTAAAAAACTCTCAGAAATTATTTTCCGGAAATTAAAACTAAGCCTTATACCTTTTAGTTCACACTTGTGAGTATCCACTGTACAGAAGTACAGTATAAAAGAATCAAAAAGTAATAAATTCCTTATTTTGAAAAATCGACTAACTAGGCTATCATTTAAAATAATTTTCAAATTTAAAGCGTTGGCTAAAAAAGGTAATACAAATTCTTTAAAATTTTCAAAAATTTACAAAGTGCACTGATCCACAAAGTCACCCTCTCTACCTACGCCACTGCAGACAATCCTGTACAAAACTATTGTGTTTTTGAAGTTTTTTGTTGTTATTACAAAGCGACTTTGGCAAATACAAAAGATACAAAATATTTGATACATCTCTGAAACACTATGCTGTAAACAAAGCTTGGTCGGATACAAAGAAGGTCAGGGCTATTCGTAACCATGGTAACTCTGGCACATAATTGATTTGAACAAAAAAAGGTTGTCCAACTTACCATAAACATTCAAGCGTGCCGAATGCTCCACACTACCCATGGAATTGGTGGCCACACACTTGTAGAGTCCTCCGTCGTCGGGACGCACATGAGAGATATTTAAATGGCTTATTACATCGCCGGACATATCGACAAATTGGCCGATGGCAAAACGATGATGCAGCGAAACGTCCATAATGGGCTGAGAGTCCAAAAGCCAGGCGAACTGTGTGAGTGTGAAGGCAAAAGCAAGAGTGTGTTTGTCAGAACGAGACAGACAGTGTGTTAAAAAAAAAGTTGTCTCGTTGAAAATTGCAAAATCGAGGCGCATAATTTTTGCGCTTAATCAGCAAATTTACGACACGTCAAGCCAAACGTTGGCATAATAATTTATAAAAATAATAATAAAACATTGCTACACAGAGAGAAAAAAGGCGAGAACAATGGAAGCAAAATGGTCACGTAGCTGAGTGTGAATAAGTTGTTAATTAAGAGTTTGGCTTCAAGCAAATTGAATCATTTTTTTAATGTCCAATTAGTGATGTAGCAGAAATCAGCTTAAATCAAATTTCAATTTAAATTCAATAGAAATCTGAGTTTTTTCGCTTTTCATTACAACTACAAATACTTTGAGAATTTTTAAAATTAGTTTCTAAAATCATTTTAGCGATATTTTTTTAGTAAATTTTTAGAAACAGTTTTCTAAAATCCCTGATATACATACTTCAAAATAAGTCAAATATTTTATTTTGGATAAATTTCATATACAATTTATGACAGTACCTTCCATAGATCTCCTACAAAATTCTGAGTACTATTCATAATCAGAATATTTTTTTAAGGATTGAGGAACATTTTTTCGAATTATTTATGTAAAGCGATAAAGGAGTCCGTCTGGATGTCTCAGATAATACGTTAATTCGTTACTCAAATCATAGAAATTTTGTTACGTTTTGCTTTCACCATAGTATAAAAAAATTGATATAACATTTCATGCCTTTCTCTTGGCATATTTGGTGTCTTTCCTTTTTCCCCCTTTTCTGTTTTTTTTTTACTTTTCAGTATTTTCTTAAGGGGTCCTTGTGGTCCAGAGCTCGAAAATTTAGGGTATTTTCAGGAATTTTGTATGACAATAAAAAAATAAAAATCGATATTTAAATTTTTGAGGCTTTTTATTTAACTACTTTTATATACAAAAATAAAAAAATAAAAATTTTTATTTTATTTTAAAAATGGCGTTGAAGTTGACCCTCCCAAAAAATTGGACCTGGACGGTGTTGTCCATTTTGGCTCTTCTATTTATTTGAAACGCAAAAACCAAAATAATTATTAATCAGTATGACTGTAGCTATGTCCCGAACTAAAATAAAAAAAAAACAAAATTTTACAAAATGGAGCTATTTCGAATTTGACACTCTAAAAATCGGGGTATTTTTTCAGTTTTTTTAATTCAAAAAATACGAAATAATTAAAATAATAAAATGATTCTAGTTCGGACTATTGCCATTGATGTTGTGAACAACATATCAAAATTTCACGATTCGGTTGGATAGTTTTTATTTTTTGGACAACACCAGACCAAAAAAGTGTTTGAGATAGAATAATTCTGTTTAGAGCTACACTGATCAACAATGCGACCATTGATGCCGCCGCGTGACGTATCTGACTCTACCTGCTTAAACGGCTGTAGAATCGAAAATACTGGGAATATCCTTCCAAAAATTTGACAGTATATTCTTAAAAGCCTATACTTCGAAATATATGGAAAAAAAATTAGATTTTTCGAAAATTCTAGACCACCGGGACCCCTTAAGTTAGCTTATTAATTTTTTTATCCTTATATGCTCTCTAGTTTATTTAAGTTCCCACTCTACGAATTAGGTATATTTGGTTGAGGTTGGCGAATATTTTTTTGAAAGATTTTACTCAAAGAGATCGAAAGTCTCCAATAAACTCCTAAATAACTGAATTCCTTGAAGTTTTTGACTTAAAATGGAATGAAATTATTTATTAAAAATTTCGTGCTTTTCTTTCAAAATTTCGTGTCGTTCTTTTTGTTCCCCTCTTTTTGCTTTTTTTTTTGTTTTACCTTTAGCTTCTTATTGAGCTATCTTAAAATTTTTTTACTTCTTACATAATTTCTATTTTGTTTTAAAACTTCCCAGTTTCCGCATTTCGAATTAACACCTTCTATTAGCCTTATTTCAACAAATTTTTTCCTTTTCATCTAATTTTTCTCTCTGTGTACGCTCTAATACGTGTATTTATGCATGTGAGTGTGTGTGTATTGACTTACTTGTGGCGGCGGCGAACCGCTCGCAGAGCACTTAAGCGATATTAATGGGCCAGGACGCACATTCTGTTCAATGAACGTATAAATCAATTCGGGCACGGTGTCTGCCAGGAAAAAAAGAGATAGATAGATAGATAGTTATAAATTTACAGTACATCATAAAAGTATTCAGCTATGCAGATTCAAATCAAATCTCAAATTTGTACGATTTTTTTAGCGACAAAAAGTTTTTGTTATCGTATATGCACCAATGAACCAAAGACAAATTTTTAGCCTAAAGGACCCGCCAAGGAGATACTTTTTTTTTAAATTTTTTTCTGAAGCTATGGGCAATTAAAATTCCCCAACTGTATACTTCCAATTATTTATTGAGTTTTTAATTGCGAAGATAAATTTATTTATTTTATATAATATATTTTTTAAGGAGCTGATATTAATTCGATAACGATACTTATTGAAAATCTTAAAAAGCAGACTTTGAGAGGTTTTGGTACTCTCAGTTATCCTTCAAAATCTGTTTAAATCTTTGCTCTTGTAATATTTTGTAAAATTCACAATTACTTAAAAAAATATAAGAATGATTTAAAATATGCCGCGTACTAGTTGCCAAAAAATATAAAATATTAAACGAAATCTACTACAAAAAATCAAATTTTTTGACACTCAATTTAACTATAAGGACAACCGCAGCACTTTAATATTATTATGCTTATTAAATTCCAAAATTAATTTCGCAAGTTTTGATTTTATTTTTTAAGGGATATTGCTTTGAAAGGGTACATAAAAAGGACATCTTTAAGTTTAGAAAAAAGAAAAAAAGGGGGAAAGGGAAGCAGGAGGGCAATATTGGTTTATAACAATTTTTAGTCTGCAGTTCTTTAATTTTTATTTTTAATGAATTAAAGATTATAGAAAAGCTCTTATTTTTATTTTTTAAATAATTTTTATATTCAATGCTTATTATCAAAATGGAAAAAACAAAACTTACTTCGCTATTTTAAATAAAAATCATTATTTAACTATAATTTCATAACTTTCTATTTTTGGATCGAGTGTTTTTTTTTGTGAAATTAAAAATAAAAATGTTTTGTTCGATAGTCCATTAAAAAAAATAATATGTTGTGTCTTTCATCCAAAAAATGTTTTTGCTTTAATTTTTTTAACTTTATATGTCCTATTTTTAATTCCTACATATATTTCTGAAACTGAATACCTTTTTTATGCTTTCCCATAGTCGACGATTATTTTTGTGATATACTGTATATTATGCACTATTGTGCGCTATGGTAAATGTTAAAGACTTGTCACAACTTACCGCCCAATTTCAATTCAGTCATGGCCTGTGCACTGGCACGTTGATTCTCCACCAGACATTGATAGACTCCACGATCCCGACGGCCCACATTTTGCACCATCAACGAACTCTTCGACAAGAAGCGCACACTGTGAACAGAAACAACAACAACAATAACGATAATAGAAACAACAAAAACAAAAGGTTAAAGAAAATGTCCTGAAAATGTGAGACGCATGTGTATGTATATATGTGTACATTTACATACATATGTACTGTATAGTTTACGAGTATATACTACTATACCTAAACAGCTGCAAAGGTCGTCTTGTCATTTGGCTAAGCGTTTCGAAAATGAAAAACTTTTTCAACACTTTTTGTGCTCTTTGAAAGGGAAGGCGTAACTATAAGGAAAGTTTGTTACGCTTGGTGAAGGCAGTGCTGGATATAACACTTTTGGGGCCAAGGAATTAATGTGTAATGAAAATCTTTAATACTTCGTATGTCTCCCATACTCTTTAAAGCTTTAAAAGTGTTATAATTTGGTTCTTTGAAGTAAATATTTTTTTTAACAATTTTCCGCCATTTATTGCAAGTAATATGTTTCGCAGCACCCAAAATCCGACGTAAAGAATCATTTTTTTTGCACCTAGAAAAATTTTCCATACATTTTTTTATTATCAAAAAAAAAATTGTGTAAATACAGTGAGCATAAAAAAAAATTTGTTTTATACACTGAGAAAAATGGTTAGGAATTTTTTTTAAGTTCCAAACAGCTGGTACAAAAAGTATTTATCGAAAGCATTGCTCTAAAAAGGTCATTATATTTTACAGGAACCAATTGAACATAAAGGAATAATTTTTGTACACTGAGAAATAATTTCAATATTTGTTTTTATACCCTGTACCGTATGGTACCAAGGGTATATTAAGTTTGTGCAAGCCGAAAATGTATGTAACATATAGAAGGAGACGTCGGAGACACGCCAAAGTTACCTAAAATATGATCAGGGTGAATAGAGAAGTCGATATACCCATGTCCGTCTGTCCGTCCGTCCATCCGTCCGTCCGTCCGTCCGTGTGAACGCCTAAATCTCAGAGATGGTAAGAGCTAGAGTTACCAAACTTTCACATTAGATCCCATATTATTGGAGGCAAGTTTATTTTATTTTTTTGATATCGGGGATAAATTATATAGCTCCCATGGGGTGTTTGAGACAACCTCGACAAAAAAAAAAACGTTTTAGATGAATAATTTGTTTATGAAGATATCGTAACCAAATTTGGTATTCGAAAGTTTTTTATAGTTCCCAATCACTGTACCAAATTTGATCGAAATCGGTTGACATATCATATAGCTCCAATAGGACCGATCGGCCAAAATAACTTTTTTAAAGAAAAATTAGCTATATTTTGTTTTTTAATAAAGATATCGTAACCAGATTTGGCGTTTGGAAATTTTTAGACCACTTAAGCAATGTGCCAAATTTGAACAAAATCGGTTGACTATATCATATAGCTCCCATAGGTCCGATCTTCCAAAAAATCGATTTTTTAACAAAATATGTTGTGTTTCGTTTGTTTGTTAAGATATTGGGACCAAATTTGACATTCGTGAGTATTTTATAGTTCCTAAGCACTGTACTAAATTTAATCCAAATCGTTTGACTAGATCATATAGCTCCCATAGCTCCCATAGGACCAATCGGTCCAAAAACACGTTTTTCATACAAAATTCGATGTGTTTTGTTTGTTTGTAAAGATATTTGAAATAAATTTGGCATTCAGATCTTTTTTAAGGTATTTAAGCACTGTGTCAAATTTTATTGTAATCGGTTGACTATATCATATAGCTCCCATAGGAACGATCGGTCAAAAAAAAATTTTGCTTAAAAATTCTTCTGTTTTTGGTTTTTTGTGAAGAAATCGGAGTTTATTACAAGCTAGTGGTACAGGGTATCCTAAAGTCATCCGCGCCCGACTTTACGTCCGCCATTTTTTTAATTTTGAAAAGTAGTTATCAAAAATATTGTCAGTCATAAATATTACAGTCATAAAACTAGCATTATATTTTAGAGGAAATACTTTTTACATTTTTTTTTAAATATACTCTGATAGTGTAATAAAAAATATTTATTTAAGTTTTAAAAAAAAGACATGCTACATTTTATATGAAATAAATGAGCACAAAGAAATAGTTTTCGGTTCACCGAACTAGTTCTGTTTGTATCCGTTTTTATTATTTTAGCTCCAATTGGGATGTATGTATGGATAACTTTCGATCAGGGCACATATGTACATATAAGTTGCGTTTCCTGATACTGACCCCTACCAGCTCCATTATTCATTTAGAAACCATCTAGCTGAAGGTCATATCCTCGTTTTTTCAGCCAAAGCTCCCTATTATTTTTTTCCAGGAAAAAAATGCTTTGTAGGCGAGCAATTTAATATTGGCAATGTGAAATAAACCAAAAAATCATTTGACACTTCAAAGTTTCATTTTTTTTTGTTCTTATTTCAAACTAGTTAAAATTTTTGCACATTTTGTTTGGTTTTTGACAACGTTGCACAAAAAGGTTGCCAAAGAAGGAGTCGAGCTTAGGCAACATTATGCACGCAATATGCCATAAACTCACACCAGCTCACACAGATACACGTACTGCTGCATATGTGGCTGTTCGAGTGTGTTGGTATTGGTGTGATGGTGTGACTGTGTCTGTGTCCTTTTGTTCATTCAAGCGAAATTTGTTATTTATTTTATTAGCATAAGCATAAAAATTTCTGCTTGATTTGTTATGCTGATTCCTTTTTGAGTTGGCTTGTCCTTTCTCTGCATATTCCTTTTTTCTTTTTATTTTATTTTTCTTTTATTTTCGCCTTTGCTTTTGCTTACTTATTTTCGGCCAACAGCTGGCCAAGACACACACACACGCACACAAACACATGCATTTCTGGTTATACTAAAACATGCAAACAAACACAACTGCCCAAAGAGCTTATAAAAGCAAACACCAGCAGCAGACAATATACGAGAATCTCTATGTGTGTGGGTGTTTGTATGTTTGTATTAGAATAAGCATATGCAGGGCTGCAAAACTTAAAGTTGTTTGTGAGCTTTGTTTGGGTTCAAAAACCAGTATTAGTCTGATTCGTTACAAATCAGAATTGTGAATATAAATTAAAAAGAAAATTTATGTTTCATAATGTATTTCCAAGCGGTAAGTCCAAATCCGCTATCAGAATTGTTCTAATGGGTCTTGCTTCTATCGTAACCTCCAAAATTGCTTGCGTCTGTTTTAGGTTATGTCACAACTCTGACGTATCAAAGGCATGGTCTGCCCACCAAACCTGAAAATGTTTTTATATCTAACATTTCTATTAATTACTAGGAGCATTTTGTGATTACTTTCTTCCTCATTTGTTTCCCATAATGGGAAACACACAAAAACAGTAAAATCGAAGAAACTTTGTTCTTATTGAATGATTTTTTCTGAATTATATCCATAAATACTCACGATTTAAAATTAAAGAAAATATAGCGTTTTTAAATTATATTAAGTTAGAAGAAAGCGTGGCAAAAGAAAAAATCTGCCTGCTTATCTTTGGATTTCAAGTCTTAGGCTTTGTTATGCTACCACTTATAATTTTCAGTATTTAGACCTTCTTATGGGCGACGAATAAACGCAAAAAAGTATGGACATGTCAATATCAATTTCTTTTATGATATCAATATCCATTTTTTTTATTTCGGGGTTAAATTATATTGCTCCCATAGGGGTGTTTCAGACGACCTCGAAAAAAAACAAAAGTTTTAGATGAATAATTCGTTTGTTTATGAAGATATCATAGCCAAATTTGACAAAAGTGTTTTTAGCTCCCAAGCAGTGTACCAAATTTGATTAGAATCGGTTGACTATATAATGTAGCTCCCATGGGACCAATCTGCCAAAATAAGTTTTTTTTTATACAAAATTCGCTATATTTCGGTTTTAAATAAAGATATCGTAACTATATTTGGCATTCAGAAGTTTTTTAGAGTACTTATGTAATGTACCAAATTTGTCATGTCAATATCAATTTCTTTTATCGTCTTGTCTATAATGGAGTTAGGGCTATCCCAACCTCAAGCCCGCTTGAGGTAGGGTCGACATCGTTTAAATGGGACTTTAATAAGTCGCTTTGTTCAGAGGAGATCTAAATTCCGCATATCATTACAGTATAACTTGCCACATGGAATTTGATTGTTATCTGTTGAAAATGCAGCAATCGAACGAACAATCTTTTTTTCCTCATAATTTATACAGCAAATTTACCAAACGAGAACCATTTTCGTTAAAAAAAAATTTTACAGTTCATAAATCCAATCAAGCTTTAAAAATAAACCTGACCTCTCTGCCCGTTGTCTGACTATTTTGCAAAAATTGTTGTGCACTGGTTCATTGCAAATTTGGCTTGCAGCCCTGGCTATATGCTTAGTTGCCTTTGCTGTTCAGCTGCGTATTATGCTGATTTCATGTAATTTGCATTAAATTATCAAGATGCGTACAACCCATTGAAGCGAAAATACTTACATATATGTTATGTATGTGTACACATATAAATACATAGATGAAGCATATACTTTACATAGAATGTATGCACAATGCCTGGCCACAAGCCGATGCCAAGATTTACAAATGTGCTACAGCTGCGGCCTGGACATCCTATGATTAGATGCCTTATCAATGCCGTTGAAGTTCGACTAAAGCAAAGTTAAACATACCGTTAGTTGTGCATAGTTTTACTTGGATAAATTATGAAAGGTAGGGAGGGGTTTGGAGCAAAGCCTTTCCTAAGAACTTGGGTATTGGATTAGGTGCTGCTTAAGTGGGTATAAGTTACTTCTAAGAAAAAACTCTTAAGTTTACTTAAGGTATTTGAAGTTTCAGGAATCTTTTTGTAAGATTAACATATTGGGGAAACACTTTCCTTTTATTTTAATAAGAGAGAAAAGACTAAAGTGCAGTATGTTAATCAAGTTGGCCAAAACGCTTCAAACCGAATCTGAAGAATGTTATTGAAAACAGCCTAACTAAAATGTCTGAAATTCAACCAAGCGATTTTCAAAAATTTGAAATTATTTATTCCTATTGAATTCCCAGGAAGGAAAGTTCTCAGAAAAACATTTTGCGCAATCAGAATTACCCAAGATGAATCGCGGTTAGAAAGGAATGATGAACTGGAACAAGTAATCAAGGGCGAAAACATTCTACGAAACATCCAAGCACAACGTGTTAGATGCTTAGGCCAGGAAAAAGAGATCTTCAATGACTCAAGTTGATAAACTGAAAGGATTCTGCAATAGACCGAGCAACATGGAGGCATATTGTTCAGCAGGCCAATGCTCTTAAAGAGCCAAACGATGATAGTGATTGAATACCCGGCACAGAGTAAGTCTACGTTCAGATCACATAGTCGTGGTATTGGGAAGCGTGAGGAAGAATGCGAAGGCTATTCGAGATGAGAACATAGAAAAATGTATTTGTAAAAATGGGGAATATTGCAACGCAGACTCTCGGGATGAATAAGGACGTCTAAGGGGATGCTGCTATGAACCTCTCAACTGGTACAAACTGTTTCAGGAGCTCGTCGCAGACGGGAATCTACCACCTATCAAATGTGACTTAAGTAAATGGAATCCTGGACTCAAACCGTCGCACAATCATTCGACTGATTAGGGATTTCTAATAGTAACATCCAAATATAATAACCGAAGATCTAGCCATATTGAACGAGTCTTTGGGCAAGCACAGTTTTTAACCCCTAGTATCCCGAAAATGAACCTGCCTGACCTCTGCAGGAAAACAATAAAGAATACGTCCACGGCCCTTTGGATTATTCTTTATTGTTTTCCTGCAGAGGTCAGGCGGTGTCATTTTCGGGCAGCTCAGAAGGGTATCCCAGAAAGCCAGATCCAAGGGCGTAAGCGCAGTAAAAAATCCCTGTGTAATCATTGTTTCGATTACATTGCAGAAGGATGCTACATCGAGGATTACTAAGGACTTCTACCAAATACTTAAAAGCAAAAAAGATTTGAACTTTTCCATTTATACTGTTTTTCGATCCTATCCTGAACTCTCTTTGTCAGTCCCCCTAGTCAAAAATAATTATATGCATAATATAAAGTTACATAAGGCCCAATATAATACCCCCAATCAATGCCCTCGTTTTACTAAAAAAAATTAATTGAAGTTATTAAAGGACTTTTTCAGCACCATGGTCATGTATGCCCCAATGTATTCAATTTACTACACATACATAGAACACACCAAATGTCCTGTCAGCTGTCAAAAAATATTTGTCATGGATGTAGCAAATGAACGCTAAAAAAAGGGTACCAGGTCATGACACCCTACCAAATATTTAAAAATTTCAATTAGCAGGCTGTTCAGGGTTTAAAGTTTCAATTCCAATTTATCTTAAGTCTATCTGCTGTTACGCAACTAACTTTAACCAAAGCCTTTTAAGCCTTTCGCACCACTTCTATCAAACACTTCAAAGTGAAAAAAATCATTTAAAAGATTTTCAAAAAAAATACACAACATTTTTAAAATAATAATCAAAAAGTGCAACAAATGAACCAACGTGTTCTACAACACAAAGAAAACGCTTGTTCCTGCATCATCAATAATAATAATAAAAAAATAATAACAATAAAAGTTTTTCGCAACAATCGCAAAAAAGAAAATATCCTATATACATATATACATATTTTTGTATAAAGCTATAACAAAAGCAACGAATGCAATCTAGAATGATTTATTTCTCTTTTTTTCGTTTTGTGCGAACTTTTGGGCGAGTAAAATTTTCATGAAAACTGATAAAAATCGAAACTGCCTGGGCACAAAATTACAGCAACAATGTTACGTTGTTCGTTGTATGTCGTTTGTTGCATGTTGCCAACAACTACCAATACAGAGTTGCCATATTCGCGTACACTGAGAAAAAAAGGAGCAATAAATTAAGCAAAAAATAGGCAGAGTAGGTACCAGAGTAAAAGGTAGAGAAAATTTTGAGTTGCCCTACTATGACCTCATCATAAAAGAAGAAATAAAACTTATCGATCACACAACGATAATACTATTAATTTTATGCTGAGTACTGTTTTATCGAATTTTGATCGGTCCAGAGACTAAGAGAGTCTTTAGAGATGGAAATATATTAAACAAAAATTATGAAATATATTATTATATTATATAATATATATAATATATTAATATACTTTCATAAATACATAGAGATACAATTATACAGGGTGCGCCATTTGAATGTGGTCGATGGAAATATTGAATAACTTTGACAGATTTCAACCGATTGACGTCGTCGAATACATTTTGGAAAGGTTATTGCATTACAATTTTAACCATGAATCGATTTACGCCCAAAGAACGCGCGGAATTAGTGATAATGTTCATTAAATGTAATTGCCCGATTTTTGGGAGCGAATTTTAATGACTGATGAGGCCCATTTCACGCTATAAGGCACTGTAAATAAACAAAACAAAAAAAAAACGCATTTGGGGGAAAGAAAATCCTCATACTATCCATCAAACTCCACTGCATGATCAGAAAGTGACTGTTTGGGCCGGTGTCTGCTTCAATATATCCATCGACCACATTCAAATGGCGCACCCTGTATATTCACAAAAATTAATATATTCCTCATGTTTTAAAATAAAATGGTGAGAGGTCTTTGTTGAGTTCCTTTGACATATCTAAAACTCGTCTGTACATAAGGCTCCAGATTTAAAGTAGACTATCCATTTATTTCTATATGAAGCTTGCTACATTGAACCAAATGTGTTCCTTGATGTTTTGAGCTATAAATAATTAGGTAGCGATTTATTTATAAAAAAGTCATGGTATGACAGTCCTTAAGATTTTGAAGCAACACTATACAATGAAGAGGCTCTATGCTCCACCTAGGAGTCCAGAATTCATAATTAAAGTAGTAGTATACAAAAAAGAAACAAACCTCTTTCTAAAGGTATGGAATTGTCATCTTTCGAAAAAAAAACCTTTTATTCCTTTTTAAATAATATGTGTTGGTATGCTTATAAGAAGATATTGCCATAACATAATATAAAAAGTACTTTATCTTTATAACAATCAAAGTGCCCAAAGATGTCATATATCTACTGTGGAAGCAAATTAAGATGAGAACCCCTTCGTAAAGGTAGGGAATCGGCTTCTTTTGAAAAAAGAGTCGATTTTAAGCCTTTTCCCCATTAATAAAGTGGTGACAACCAAAATACACTTTACTCTTGTAGAAAAACAAAATTTAATTATTAAATAGTAATCTGAAGGTATTTTTGAATATTATTGGGTATTATCTTTCTTTTAGCTTTAAGAACCAAAAATGAGTTCTTGATTAATGATGGAAACAATTTTTGTAAGGTTAATGGAAATTTTTTTATATGTTTTTAAAATGATTCTAATAAATATAAAATGACTAAAGAAAAAGTTTTAATGTCAATCTGTCAACATTTCTTTTCAAAAATGCAATTAAGGACGTTAAAAATAACGTACGTCTATAAAACTAATCGTGATCTATCGTTGTGCAATTGCCAATTTGGTGACGGGATATATTTAATTTTAGGTGATTGTGTCTGGTTAGTTGCCCTGAATGCCCATTTCCTTACGGAATATTTTATGTTTTTAGTATTTTTTCAAGTTATATATTTTTTGAATATCTTAAGTCACATCTATACGATGATGAACAAAATATAGTTCAAAAGATTACTATACAGCCTAAATACGATGTACGATCGTTTTTTTCAGTAAAACTGATAGTTAAGATGATTTTTCCTCCTATCTCGAGTACTGCTTCTCCATTATAGGATCCAAGCCATAGAGACTAAGGTACTCTTTATCCTATTGTTGTATACGAGGGTTTCAATAATTTGACTTTACCGAGGAATCAAGTTGGTGGATAGTTGAAAGCCTCGCAGACATGACTGATGGGAGGGAAATAAAATACTTCAACGGACGTTACAAGCCGGAGAAAGCTCACTCCGTTAGACAACCATTACGGTCGATGCATAGATCTTTAAGTAGGTTGGGTTGGGCCCAAACAGAAAAAATCTCTTACTCAATAAATTTCCGCACTACGGTCCGGCCAGGAGTGACATACATTATTTATTGAATTGTTTTATTTACTAAAGTGTAATAAATAATACAATTATCTAAGTACCGAAGAGAATCAGACAGCGTTTTTCTCTCTTGAGTATAAGATCGACTGATTGTCCATTTCAAGAGCTTGGCAAGAAGACTTGCAGAGATGATCCCTATATCAAGTCTAATGTATTATTACTAACTAACCAATAGAAGACGACTAATTTTTGGCGTTGCATGTATTCCCTATGGATTCCTTATAGAGTATAGCAAGATAGTATTCCCTATGAGGTAGAACCAGTTTTGCTTCCAATTACATAATTATCTTAAAATATTTTTATATTCATCTTGACCGCAGACCAATACATCTCCTGATAAAATTTGAGCAATGTACCACTAATAACTTTTGAGATATACGTGTTCATACAAACAAAGGAACACCCGATACCCCAAATCAATAAGAACAGAAAAAATAGCAGAACCCGCCATTTCTACAGAATGCAAGAATTATACGGAAGCCATCCCGAAAACCTTCAAGCTTCATGTTAGGCAACAATATTTCTATGAGTGCACAATGCAGTTTGACTACATGAATGAATGATAGACTATATGAATACAGGAGTATGAATGTGTATGAGCTACTTACTTATCCCGACCGGTGCTGAGTGCATTATTCGCTTGCAACGGTTTTCCATTGTGCAACCAGTCGATGGCATCGATCGCTGAACCCGTTGTTGTACAATTGAAAATTGCCGTTCCACCCGAATTGACAATTTGAACTTGCGGCAATATATGAACAGATACATACGAATTCACACTGAGGCGTATTTCGATTCGTTGCTCGCCGAATTGATTCGAAGCCTGACAAATCTGCAACAAAAAAGAAGCAACAAATAAATAGAGAGTCTAGCAACAACCACAACAACAGAAAAATAATAAAAACGGACGAAAAAGGTGAATTCAGTGTGGTAGGGACAGATAGAGAGAGAGTATATAAATCAGTGAAATCAATCAACGAGGGCTCATATCACAGACATGCTCAATATATAGTATAGACAGCTGACATGCACTATATATACTATATAAAATATGCATTATATACAATATTCGGTTTCCCACACAACGGCACAGCCAGACAGTCAGACAGTGGAGCAGTCAGTGTCAGTTGAATCCACCCTTCCACTGACACTCTGACCCTCTGACTATTTGACTATTTCGTTGTCAGTCACTGGATTTGGGTTTTTGAATGTTGGTTTGAAAGCTTGGATGACTGAATGGTTGAATGCTTGCATGACTGTATAGATGGATGGTATGAAATGTTATAGATGGCTTGGCTGGCCTGGTTGGTTACTTACCCACTTGCCCGCATCACGCTCGTCAGCATTTTTGATGAGCAACAATGTGCGCGATAGTATGACGCGCTGTGACGATGGTATTGGATAGAGGGCAGCCGAATCCGAAACGCGATACCAGCTGTAAATCATATACAATAGATGGCACTAGTTAGTTACTATTTTTTTTTTGTATTTTGCTAGCGTCAGTTAGTCGAAATGATATTTAATACAGACTGCAATATTTGGTATATATTTTGAGAGTACTTCATGGGTTCATAAAATATTTTCAGCGAGTATTGTTTAAGATTTATGTGCTTTTTAATAAGAGTTTTTGGGATAATGGGATGAAGCATATAGAGGTTGTGAAAGCCAAAAGTGTATGTAATATCGGGTGTCCATCATAGATTGCATGCAACAACTACATAGAAGGGGAACAAGGCATCAGTTTACACTGATCATTCGGAAAAAGGCACAAAAGCAGGCCTCATCTCTCTAAGAAGCTGCCTACAAGGCTTTCATTCTGTGTTCCCGACTGATGTACGGGTTTTTAGGCATAGATATATGCAGTCTGCCAAGCGTCTAGACTTATATGCCTTGGCTGGCAGTCTAAGGGTCTAAGGAACGAACTAATTCCTGTCGATAAGTAGACTGCAATCAAGGCACTGTCATCCCATACCATGAACAGCAAACAACTGTAACATGAAGCTAGCGTATCCACTACCTTTTAATCACCCTCTATTGGGTACCAGGACTCTACGGTGTGCCTGGTAAAGGGTACGCGGACGAGTGTGCCAGGAATGGTTCAACACTGACAGGTTATCTTCAGGTTACGGATATAAAAAGACCCTCTTCTTCTTAGGACACTCATTCAACTTCAAGATAAACCATCCATTAAAGACCTGGAGGAGAGTCGTATTGCCCACCAGCTTTGACCAAGGTCAAACCTCCCATCTCCTTACAGCCCTTTCTACCTTTATTTTTCATACTTTCATGGAGCCTATGATCTTTGGATGATCTCTGCTAATGTAGTGAGCAGCCTAACTAGCCTAACAAGGGAACTAGGGGAGCAAACATATGTATCTGTCAGATAGCCAAGCTGCTATTAGGGCGCTATAATCATGGAGCATCTCCTCCAGACTGGTTAAAGCATGATTTAATTACCTCCTACTCCTGTTCGCCCGAAACAGTGTCGTGCTATTTTGGGTGCTTGGACACTCAGGAGTAGATGGAAACACAGTCGCTGAAAATCTAGCACGACAGGGTGCCTCCACCCTGACTACATCTCCTGGTATTGGTGGGTTCACAATTATGACCATGGCAATTAGGGGTGCAGGTGATTATAGGATGCTGGTTCTCCTTACCGGAGCTGCGACAGCCAAAAGCGCTGGTCAAAACTCTGGATATGATCATGACAAAAGGTCTTGGCAGTGCGAACTTAAAACTCCTGGTAGCATATCTATCTGGGCACCATACCGTAAGATATCATCTACAGAAAATTGGGGTATTGGATTCTTCAGAGTGTACACGGTCTCGAAGACGATGAAACCACCAGACATATTTTGTGTGGCTGCTCAGCACTGGTGTGGTGCAGAGCTTCTCAAATGGGAAAGAAACGGACTAGTTCCATCTACCTTAGGTGAATACCCAAAAAGACCTACTACTATTTATATGGAAAGCGGAGTGTTTTTTGCAGTGATTTATAGGTAGGGTAAAAAAGATCTTCTAGTTGAAGTACCCGACCTCTTTGTGATAAACCCATGCTAAGAAAAAAAAGCAACCTACCAAAAGGTAGGTGACTAAGAAAGTCGAAATTCGAGATAAAAAATAATCCTATTTTTATATGGTTATGTCAAAGCACTCGCGTGATAGGGTTCTTTTTTTGGTAATTCATTTTATTTATAAATCTGATTTCCCTTCATCAAATAGAGATTCCCAGTTGCTCCCTATCAAAATAATGCACGCAGCCACTGCCTTCAATAAATCGCTTGGCATGCTTTGCCAGCTTAGGAAACAAAATATTTGCCAATTTATTATCTATTTCCATTACCAACAAAAAATAAAATCTTTTAAAATCTTTGCCCCAAAAAGTTTTCCCATCGTCAAGTCTATCAAAATTTGTTGCCGGCTGTCGGACCCGGCACTAAATCTAAATGCCATTTAGCAACGAAAAGAGACAAACATAGCCACGTTTCGGTCGACTCTGTCTGTCGTCATGCTGTCAAGACCCCAAACAATGAAATCAATAAAAAGCGCTTAAACCATAAGCCGCAGACAGACTGATTTTCTTTTTTTCGCACTTTGTCCCCAAACTCGGAAGCCCCAGGAGCTACAGTAGCTACTCATTGGGTATGCCAAACACGTTGAAAACGTAAAGCACGCATAACCTTATGCTAAAACAGAATTATCGCATTTTTCCCGCATTTATAGTAATCATAATATGACAGCAGGCTATGTAGTGCAGGGGCGTTGGGAGAAGGGGCAATCGTGGGTAGCAACTTGAAGGTATCCGAAATAGACAGCCACAGGCATGCCGCATAAATCCTGCCGACGGCTGCCTGCGACGTCTACAACTTGGACAACAGGCAATGCAAAATATTTCAAGCATTTCTTGTTTTCATAATCATACAAAAAATATAGATATACGTACCTACATATATAGTACACAAACAAACAAACAAACAAGGCAGCCCTGTGCCGCCCCCAACGAGAACTTGCCCCACCAGCTTGCCACACCAAGTAAAATATTTTGCTGCTGTTTGCATGTTTGTCTGTTGTTTGCTATCGTTCTTGTTGTTGTTGTCACATCCAGTCGCGTGCGACCTCTCGCGACCCCCCTCAGTCCCCACGCTGTCCCCACAAACCCTTTGCCCGTGTATCCTGCACATCGTGTGCGAAAATTTGTTATATCAAGTGTTTAGAACTGCATGAAATTTTAATAAGCTCTGCTAAGTGAAACAGACTGTTAAATTATTGTGCTTATTAGCAAGTCTACTCTAGGACTAGGACTAGGACTAGCAGTCGTCCTTCTTGTTGAGGGTTTGACGATTGAAGATTGCTCGCTGGTTTGAGCCTTTGCTGGCATAACAAGTCTGTCAGTCGCTGTCAATGTTACTTGTTACTTTTATTTTGTTTTTGTTTGCTTTTTGTTTTCGGTTTTTTTTTTATGCTTGCTAATTAGTTGTGAAGTCCTGACGACTTGGAACTTGATATGTTTGATTGCCAGCTGAGCGCACTGAATGACTTGGCTCTCTTGTTCTTGGCTGTTTTTGTTTTGGCCCAAATTGGTTTTAGTGTTATGTATTTGTGCAGGGAGCTGCCCCATTCGAGGCAATATATTGAGCGTTAAATAGCTGAATAAACAAGTCTATTAAGTTACATACCAAAGTTGAACTGAACATTATTAGTTTGTTTTTTTTTTTCTTTTTGGATTTTGATGGGCTTGTCAAATGGCTCAATAAACTTATTATGTATCGTATAAACGCGCCTCGAACCAAATCAAGCGGGCAACAGATGGGCTTTTTTATTTCTTTTCAAAATGAAAGAAAATTATTAAAGTTATGATTATGATATCAATAATTTATACCTAGTGTTAAGTTTCTGAATTAAACGTATATTGCTTTTTTATTTACGACCGGGTGCCATAATATTTTGGACAATTTTTGACTTTAAAGCCACATAAAAAAATGACAAAAATTCACAGGTTGGTTTTTATTTATATTCAGAGTGGGAATAAAATTTTATGTCAAATTTCTAGGAAAACTTAGTAAAATATTTTATCGCGTCTTGGTATCCGACCATGTTCTTTATAAAATTTTCGGTTCCCGAAATAGCTAGATTCAGTGTATAAAACATTAAATTAATCTCTTCCACAATTCGTGAAATCAAGCAAAAGCCCTTCCCAGACACAGAGAAAATTGGAAAGATATTGTTAATGCCCTAAGTTCACTTTAAATGTTTTTTTCTTAAATTGTTATTATTCATTTATTACTAGAAATTTTCCAAATAATAAACATATTTCCATATATACATCGGCATTATAGGTCAAACATCAGCAACTTGTCAGGATTGTGAATAACCGCTATTATTATTATTATTATTGGGATAAATGTACTGCGACCCAGGTGGATCTATTGTACCCCCTTCATGACTTAGAGCTCTCCCAAAAGTCCTAAGGCCTGCATGTATTGCAGTATTTTATTCGGACTTATAGTAGCGACGGTCTCTGGTGGGAGAATGTACTTGCCCAGGAGCTTGTTTCTTTTACCGGCGATTGCCATACATTCACATAATATGTGCGAAGAAGTTTCTTTCTCTAGTCCACTATCCACTATGCCAATTTTGTTGAGGTGTCTGCGAAGCCTACAGTGTCCCGTCAGAAGGCCCGTCATAATTCTTACGGTGCTCTTCTTCGAGCGTTATCATGACTTTGAACCTCTTTCGGTTGTAGTTAGAGAGGAGGGTTTTTGACTGTTGAAGCCCCGGTATCTGCGCCCAGTGACTCAGTCGTTTTTTATTCTCCTCTATTCTTAGTTGGTCTTGCTGCACACGTTTTTGAAAAACCGCTAAAAACTCCATAAAATTTATTTACCATTCCTGATTTCTGTTTGACCTCTTAGAGGGTAAGATATACTTCTCTTTTTCGAGAGATATAAAAATAATTAAACAAATTTATTTGCAATTAAGCATAAAACATTGCATTTAAAAATGAATTATAAATTCCTAGCAATGAATATCATAACCGAGTCTTAAAATGCTTACGAACCATTGTCACAAGCACCGGATTTCGGCTTAGAAATTTTAATTTTTTTTTTAATTCTTAAATAAAAACTGTATAACAAAAAATCCTGTAAGAAATTGGTATTCAGTTAAATATTTAAAATCAATCGAAAAATTATTCTTGAGGCACCACCAAGCTTATTTCAAAGAAATATTTCGTTTAAAGAATATAGAAATAATATTTTTCGAGAAGTGACTGTAAGATAGCAGAGACATCTAAATGAGGTTCTGTCCTAGATCTTACTGACTGTTATCAAAATTTTCATAAGAATACCAACAATCTGAAACAGTGGCTGGTTGGAAACCATATCGTTTATCTGAGCAACGAGAAATACTCAGGGATATCGCTAAGAATTATTGAGTATGGTACAAACATTTTTATGAAAAATGCTGAAAATCGTAGCATACTTTTTTGCGCTACAACAATTGGTTAATGTTTTTCAACTTTTTGTAATAAAGATAACCCGATATATTTTAATTGAAATAACATATTATAATTTACAGAAAATGATTTAAAAATACATCTGAGCAATAGGTTAGGTTAGGTTAGGGCGGCAGTTGGGACCGACATCCCAACTCACTTAGGCCAAGGATAGGCCGTTTGTGATACCGCTAGTGAGCCAATTCACCACATTTCCCCACTTGATGGGTCCCCTACGAAAATCGAGGAAGCCATCCGGCTGCCTGAATGAACCTTAAAAGGCATTTTGGACTCTGTTCAGAGAGCTGAGATAAATCGTTTAGAAAATATGACTGTAGGAACCTAAATCTTTTTCTGCCCAGTCCTGGACAGTGACAGAAAAAGTGTTTCACCGTCTCTAGCTCCTCTTCATCGCCACAGCTTCTACAGAAGTCGTGGTGGGGAGCATTCAAACGGGATGCGTGGTTTCCTACCAACCAGTGTCCCGTAATGGCACGAATGACAGATGAGCACTGGGCTCTATTCAGACAGCAAAGTTTTTTGGTTCTTTTACTGCAGTATGTCGGCCAGGTTTGCCGCGAGATTCTACACGTGTTCGATGTCCGATTCCACGTTTTATTTGCACAGAAAGCGAAAAAGTTTCGTATTCTTAGTTTACAGCTGGCCATGGGTATACCCAGGCCCTCCTTATCTTGAAGGAGGATGCTGGTAGTTCCTTTTCTAGCCAGTTCATCCGCAATGCAATTTCCCTCAAAGTCCCTGTGTCCTGGAACCCATATCAGGTGAATTGAAAGCTGCTCAGCCATCTCTCCTAGAGACAAGCGGCAGTCATTCACTGACTTCATACACGCTGTCCGAATATATACAGATATTCTTATCTTGGATTTGTAGGTTTTTTATTATAGTTAAAGCCTCCCGGATGGCTGTGACCTCTGCCTGAAAGACACTGCAGTGGTCCGGGAGCCTAAAAGCAATTCTAATGTCGAAATCCTCGACGTAGACCCCTCCCCCTACACGGTCATCTATCTTGGAACCTAATAAATTGGTACTTAATAAACTTAGAAAAAACTATGGCATATACAAATTTAAATAGAGACACCTCTTAATAAGAAATTTAAAAAAAACATGTCGTTGCCTTGGTCAAATACAACCAAAATGGAAAAAAGTCTTTTTTCATTTTACTAAGCTTATAATTCATTACTAGTTCAAGTTTACTTTGAAATAAGTACAGTCCAAATAAACGTTCGTTTTATAAAGTTACTTTAAATTTTAAATAGTTCATGTTTTTTTTATATATCGCATTGTATCACTTCTTTTTTGCAATTTAAATAATCATTATTTCGCGTAAAAAAAAGAAAAAATTTTTTTTGGTGTGTGAAGTTTTTCTTTGGTCTTTGGTAGACGTTTAATAGGTTTCAATTCCGGGTTTTTTCATAGTTTTAGACAATACATTTACAATATAAAATATGAATAAAAGTGTTAAAAGTACCTCCTGGACAGATTGATTAAAAAAATATTAGTTTAAAAAATATTAGTTCAAAATATTCAGTGATAAACCACAAAATATTCGAAAAAATCGAGTTCAAGTTTAAAAAAAAGATTAATTGAAATAGACAGCTTTTCAGCAAAGTTTACTTCGTAAATACGCTTTAGATAAATATTTAAATTTTCTCAATGTTTTTCAGTTTCGAGTTTTTCATAAAGTGTTTTTTATTTTTGGACACTTTACCAAGCTTATAATTCATAACTACTTCAAGTTCACTTTGCATTTAGTTCAGTAGACTTCTGAGAAGCTTATAATTCATAAGTGCTTCAAGTTCACTTTGCATTTAGACCGTCAAATTAAACGTTTATTTTATAAATTCAATTTAATTTTAAATAACTCGTTTTTTTTATATGTATACTACAATAATTTTGTAACATTTTTTTTTTTGGGAAGTTTTCATTGTTTTTGAATTCTGATTTATTTTTCATAGTTTTAATTTATAATATTAACTGTTTATGCTATAGAACTCCATCTAAAAAATCATTTCGAACAATACGAAAATTGCAAAATATGTATTAACAAAATAAGAGTATTGTGTGGAAAAAAGACTTAAAAAAAACAAAAAATTCTAAGACCAGAGAAGATAAAATAGAAAACATGTTCGAAATATTCTACAGTCACTTCCCAAACTAACATAAGCAAACTTTAACCTTAACCACGGGACTACATGTTTTTGGTTTTCGCATCAAAAATACGGTCCAAGCATTTCGAAAAGTCATCTTAGCCGGGTCAACATCACAACTATTCGTTGACTTGGCTAATGGCAACGCTATCAAAAACATTTTTATGTAAAGTCACGTAATTAACACTAAAATGCCAAACCCAAATATGCAATAAAACGTGGCCCCAAGGCAAACATTTAAATGCACTTAAGTGTTGTCTATAAATGGGGCAACAACCCCTCGCAAATGTATTTCATGTGTGTATATTACGTATACGTATCCGCATATCTGTTTGTTTCTGGTGCCGTCTGTGTTTGGTGCGTGTTGTTTTATTTTATTGCCGGAGATACGAAACATTGCACAGATACAAAATAGCTAAGGAGCAATTCAAGCCAGGTGCTCACAAATTAGCTAAGCGGAAAGATACGCCCACAACCAACTAGTAGTACTTACGTAAATATGGGAAATGGATTTCCCTGTATATTACAGGGTAAATGCACATCATTGCCACGCTCCACATGAATTTCCATGACAGGTTTTTGTGTGGTGCGCGGTGCCAGATTCTTGCTAAGCTCTGTACAGGAAAAAAGAAAATAAAATAAAGAAGCAAAAGTTACTTCCAACTTGGAAAACAATTTTAGAACTTTGCGAACTGCAACTTACCCTTCACTTGCAACATGACGGCATCGCTGCGTTGGCGTTCACCATTCAATGTATTCGTGACCAAGCAGCTGAACTTAACCAGACCATCCTCGGAGCGTACGGAGCGCACGTAAAGATCGCCAGAGGAGGAGAGCACCACATAGCGACCCGCTGCAAAATGCGAATGCCAATGGCGGTTTATTATAAAAATGCCACAACAACAACAATAACAACACAAACAACAACAATAAATACGGGTAACAATTTGTGCCAAAAGCTGTAGCTGAAATCAAAGCAAAAGTTGAAATCCACGCTCCACACATTCAACATATACAAACGTTGCGTATACGTAACGTTTTCCAATAAATGTCAACTCTAGCGCAGGAAACGCAATTCTGTTGCGTTTCTGTTGCCCAAGGCAAATCAGTGTGACCAGGCGCTCTACTGAGTGTGTGAGTATGCAATTGAGTGAATGTGCGTGTATGTGTGTGTGCTACTACAACAATCAATATGGGCAATACATTTATTTTAGCCGAATTCGGGTTGCACTAACTTCGGATATTCGGCACATGCGACTAGCTCATTAAAAATTTCTATTTATCTATCTGAAAATAAACAAAATTTTTATTATAAAAAGCCCAAAATAGTCCTTTAAAATAGGTACAAAAATTAATTAATTCTCAATTATTTTTACGTTTTACTTCATTTTGAAAAAACTACAAAATATTTTTCAACTATTTTGTTTAACCTAAATTTAAAAATTCGGGTCAATTAATCTGTCCCAGAATTTATTTACAAAAATGTATGTTAATGTCTTTATAGATTTGAATTGCTAAAATTAATTGTGCCATTCTTCTAATTGAGTATAGTTGATAACCATTTAACAAGCAAAAAATTGGAACAAAAATTAGTTTTCAAATAGAGCTACAAAATGAGTCGAGCTCTTTCGGCCAATAAAGTTTGTTGTTTTTGTTAGTATATTCCATCATCTTTCAAATGCATGTTATTCTAAAGTGCAATTTTGCGCGCTTTGGCGCAAATTTGACTTTGTAGGTCAACAACTAAGATTTGAAAATGCGAAGTTGTTTGCAACGTGGATGCCATTTTTAATTGTTTTAAATCGGGAATAACTGGTACCATTTCATTTTACATGCAGGTTATAAATGCCATGTTAAAAAATGGCGAATATCAAATCAAAGAGACAAAACAGACATATTTGAAAGGAAAAAAAAAATATTCATGAACTCCTTTGGAAGAAGCTTTCTCCGAAAGTTGATAACCCCAAAGTTGGTGGATTTGGAAGCCCAAATGATGATAATACCGCACGTCGTGCCTTGAGTGAACCAAAAATCTTTGCGGATATCACCATCATTGACGTAGGCCTTTTTACAAATTTAAGGACTCTTTTAATATGTCTGTCAAGTCAGTTGCCAATCAATGTGGAAAGATTTCAAAGCTTCTGTTTAAGTACTGCAGAAATTATAATTGATAATTAGCCTTGGTTGCCCCTGAGTGCAACAGTTCATACAATTCTCGTGCATTCATGTGTTATCATAGAAAATACGATTCTTCCAGTAGGGTACTTTGGAGAGGAGGGTGCCGAGTCACGCAATAATATATATAAGTCTGATTGATTGCATCATGAAAGGAAAAGCAGACGATTAAATAATTTTTTGGATGTGTTTCTGAGAGCAATAGATACATCAGATCCAATTATTTAATCAATAAACCTAGACAGTTATATATTTATTATCAAGCTCTTTAAATAGTTCAGGCAGCATTTCTGTCAATCAGTATGGTGAGCTTGATATGCATGAAATCAATTTCCAATGCAACATGGTGCTTGACAACGAAGAATATGAGGAAGAACAATAAGTGCGTGCATTAGACTTATTATTTGCTATAAAATACAATTTTTTTATATTTCAGAAAGTTTTTTATATTTTTTTTAAAAAAGGGCGTATCCACGCCCACTTTTTTCATATATCTACATTTATTTGGATATATAAGGCAAATAAAATAAATTAAACTAAAAAATTTTGTTTTATTTTAAAGTTATTAATTAATGACACTAAAAGTGGTCGTTTGCCCCATAGTGCTATGTAACGACGGCGATCCTCGCAATCAAAGAGGACAACGGCTTGGTCGACACGGGGGCCATCGACGAGGAGTCCAGAAAAGGCCGCTTTGGCTGATATGAGAGCGTCGTACGCAACAAAATGCTGCCGTCCATTTACCACCGTCAGGCCAAGTACTACGCCGCGCGCATAATCGAAGAGAAAATGTTTAAGATATATACGACTCGGATACATCCTGACGCCTACAATCTTGTAAACTGAGAAAAAAGTGATTGGATGACGAAGGCCGAGGTGGATCTTTTTAACAAAATCAATTTCAACCATTCCAACATGCAATAAGGGCAGGAACCGATCACTGAAAAAGATCATGTAATACATCAGAACGATGCGCATCATTTCAACAATTACCTTAATAAATATGGTGCCCACGGACAAATGTGGTTTCATTCGCATTAGAAAACGATGAAAAGCTACAAAAGATATAAAAAAAAAAGTCGAAAACTCGCAGCGCGAACAAACGGTGGCGCACCCGCAAAGAAGGGAATGACAAGCAATTGTCCCAGTACAACTGAAAACTATTTCTCACCAATTAATTAAATAATAAACAAGGAAACCTGCATCAAATAAAAACGAATTTTTATTTTAAAAATATATAAATACAATACAATAAAAATACGATTCTATGAAGTGAAGCTACGGCTTACTTAACATCGAAGTGTTAATCAGTTGTGAATTCTAAGGCAGCAAAACTATCAAAAACCCAACAAAGTATGCAACAATTTTGTGAATTTATTAAACAATTACGCTACTAAGCAAAGCTTTAAAGCATGGCTGCTATATATAAAAAATTTGAATATTTTCTCATAAATAATAATATTAGATATATTAAAAGAATTTGGATGCATAAATCTGAATTTCTTTAATTCTCATATATTATATCAATCTCGACATGAGCTTCATTTTTATTTGATAGAAATTCCCGTAGCCCCCAATGCCAACCTTTTAATAGTTAGGGTGCCCTTTAACTAATTAATTAATTTATTATATATCCTATAAAATAAATTATTTTGAAACACTTTTTTATTTATTAGAAAAGACAGATATTTGTTAATTTTATAATCGATTTTTTAAAGTATTTCGTTTCGGTTAAATTCTTATCTTTCATGGCATGTTTTAGAAAAAACATAATTAACGTGTACTTTGAGTATAAAAAACCTATGATTTTGTTTGCCCTTCAAGATACTTGACTCAAAGTCCTTTAAAAATGAATTTTCCAAAACAAGACCACAAGCCTTTAAATTTAAGTTCTTTATGGAAGAAACAAATTATTGCGCACTTTCAAAAATGCTTTCTTAAACTGATTTCTTAATGGTTCTAAGCTGCCTTAGAACGTCACAAGCTTCTTGACAAATTTATGAAGCCCCCACAATTAAGAGTATAAACACACGCACACAGAGAGAAACGCACACCTACAGTCACAACAAAAACAAAAACATAGCGAGAGCTACATTTACCAAACATGCAAGAAAAAATATGTGCACATAAATTTCAACAGCAGATAAACACCCATATACATGGACAGAGTGTATATGTATGCGTAACTGTGTGTATGTAGTTGTGTGAGTACGTGCGTTTGTGCATTTGTAACTCGACACAAAAATGTGGCAACACTCACCAACATCCGAGAGATCCGGCAAAAGTATCTCCTCGCCGCGATGCCAACTGGCCACGCGTACATACGGCCGTACATATTCCGGTATGGCGCACTTAATCAACGCCGAATTTCCCAAATAGACTTCAGTATTTTCCACGTGTACATGAAATTGACGACGCACCACTACAAAGATATAAAAGAGACAGTGTGTGAGCAAGATAACAATAGCTAGAGCAGTGCCGTAGATGATGTAAGAAGGGGTTCTAGAAAATAGTTATTGATGTAAGAGGGATTTTACGAACTGGGTATTTATTTGTACGAGAGTTTTATTTTCTTTGGATAAAACTATTTTTTTTATTTGGGAATCAACATTTTAGATAACTTACAATATATTTTGTTTATAAAGTTGTTTTGTTTTGTTCTTTAGAATAGTGTGACCTTATGTTAATAAGTTGTCATTGCTATACGATTTAAAAAAAATTGAGACCTTATTTAGTTTATCATTGCGATCTGGTTCAAAAAGAGTGACCATAGTAAATTAACTGAAAAGTAAAAAAAATAAAATAAATTTAAAGATAAAGATAAAAAAAGTAATGTTAAATGAAAAAGTTGCTTTATTTTGTTGTTTCAAATAGTGTGACCATATATAAGCTGTCATTGCGGTGCGATTTAAAAAGGTGTAACCTTATTTAGTTTGTCATAGCGAGTCGGTTCAAAAAAGTGTGACCATAATTGGTTAACTGAAGAGTACTTGAGTATAAAATACTTCTCAGGCAAACTCGTTGATTTGGTGTAAGAAAAAAGGAATTAAATAAAAAAGTTGCTCGATTTTGTTGATTAAAATAATGTGACCAGATGTAAGTTGCCATGGCTTTGCGTTTTAAAAAGTGTGACCTCATTTAGTGTGTTAGTGCGATATGTTTTTAAAAAAGTGTGACCATAATAAATTATCTGAGGAGTACTTGAGTAAAAAATACTTCTCAGGGCAATTTGTGATTTTGGTTATAAAGAAGAAAAAAGTAATATTAAGTAAAAATTAGCTTTGTTTTGTTGCTCAAAATAGTGGGACCACACGTTTACTTCTCATGGCAATTTATGGATAAAAGAAAATGTAACTAACATTAACTAAAAAGTGACATCATATTTATTTAACCAAAAATTGCTTAGGTACAAAATTCTTAAAAATGGGTTTTATGAGTATGGATTTATAGAAAAGTAAAATTCACCAATTGGCAGTTACTTTGAAGCCCTGGATGATCAAGCATAAGCCACAGTTCTCTGCAAATAGTGTCATTCCTATTATAAATGAAATCAACAGTATAGTTACTATATATAACCCTAGAGGGTTACCATGTGTCCGCTTTTAAGCGAACATGTTCGCTTTTTCTGTCTCGGCATAACTTGCTCTCTTTTTTCCAGAAATGTTCGCTTTTTTCGCTCGATTAAGCCGATACACACATCATACATATTTTTACATCTTTATTTTTTAGTATATAATCAAAATGGATAAGAGTACTAAATCATATTTTCTGTTTCAAAAGAACTCCCTTAAAATCATAAAAATATATTTTTTTGAATACGTTGCCCGCGAAATTTGAAACCTTGACCTTACTTTTTGAACACACCTCGTATGCTAATTTTCGGTTCTGTCGGTTGTGTAATGTCCGCTTTTTGCACCCGGACCATCTGGTAACCATACTAGTGACGATTTTATTTTTTTTGAACTTCTAGTTGCGCTGAGAGAGAAAATAAGTAGAAAAATTGTATTTGGAAGGGTTTCAGAACCGAGCAGCTATCAGAGTCCACTAAATTTGACTTGAAATAAAATATTTAAGAAGTTCTCGTCTTTGTTTACACTCAGCATATCAGACTAACACACGTCAAGATCAAAAAAACCTTGCGAAAATGGTTAACCATTTTAAGGCTTATCAAAGCAAAAGCTAAAATAATTCGCTTAACTCCCCCTTCACTACGCCACTGATGTAGAGAGACAAAGTCAACAGAGTACGCAATACTGAGCTGACTAACAATGGAATAAAGTAAACTACGCATACAGATGAGCGCATAAAACGCTTTGGGGGTCTTCAGCGCTGGCACAGCCGTCGTCGTGGGGGGGAGGGGGGTACTGAAGCTAAAGCTGAAAGCGAGTTGCCGTTACACTGCAACGGTAAAAGGCCACCGAGCTGGGCAATAAACGTGCCCAATGCAGAAATAGCAGCAGTTTAAATGAATGAAATTGCTTGAAATTACTTGTGAAAAGGAAGTTGAAGAGGGCACAATAAAAAAAAGAGAGAGAATCAACGAACCCGATGAACAACAATAAAAAGAACGAAAGAAAACCATAACTGGGTAAAAAATGCCGACGATGACGTTGGCAAAATGATAAAAAAAGAGAAAGAGAAATGCGTAAAAATGATACACATGAAATGCAAAGTGTAAATATTGAATGAGATTTTAAGCGACTATCATGCATCGTTGGGTTTATTTTGCAATCTGTCATTGTATGTGTGTGCAGAAGGAAATGTACTACGTGTACATGTGCATGTGCATGTGTGTGCGTGTGTGTGTCCTGTTGACTGATTTCGAGGTCAATTACGAAAGCAAATTAATAAAAGCCAACAATAAAACTGCAAATGAAATAAAATGAAGCTAACTGAGCATAAGGCGTACGAAGTAAGTTATGGAAAAATCTGGTAATGGAGTCAGTTAGTTGGGAATGAATTGAATAAAATAGTTACGGAGCTGGACATGTTATTTTTTATTGGAAAAGCTATGACAATTGACGATTATCCCACAGCCCAATTTTAGTGCACATTTTCTATTTAAGGTGTCGGCAGGAGCGTCTGAAGGTGGAAGGGAATGAAGGATTCGCCCCGGGTCCAAAGTTTTCTCAGGGCACCAGTGTAATTGCAGTCATACTAACTTCCAGGCTTTTTCCAATCGATCTTTTTTTTTTGCAAAATTGTAAGTCAAAATATTCATTAATGTTTGAGATACGCTTCGATTTGTGAAGTGTTAAAAATAAATTTGTTCTTTGTCTAAATTTATTAAACAAAGAAGTTGCATTATATTTTGTTTCCGGAAAGACATTTCCTCTGCGGAAATGTTGAAAATGCTGCAAATAGCTCGTGGGGATCAGACACTGTCTTCAAAGAATGATTATAAGTGGTATAACGAGTTGAAGGTCGGCAGCGGGAGTGTTGAGAAAAATATGGTATCTAATCGGTCAAAATCATCGACTGATAAACATCGGGTCCAGCAAGTCAAAGAAAATATGCTTTGAAATTGTCAATTGACTATTAGAGATATTGCTGATAGTTTGGGCTTCTCATTTGGATTGGTTCAAGCGATTTTGAATGACGATTTGTGCTTGATAAGACTCCAGTCTTTAATTATTCCAAAACCACTTTTCAAAAATTTTCAATCACAGCACTAGTTCTTCGTGAGCATTTCACCAAAAATTCCACAAATAGCGTTCCACAACCTCACTTTTTTTTGGTTCCATGTGACTTCTGGCTATTCAACAAACTCAAGGGAGTGCTACGGGTACACCGTTTTGACTTGATTGAGGTAATAAAAGCTGAATCGCAGAAGGCTCTGAAGGACATTCATAATTCGAAGCGTATCTCAAACGTTAAGGAATATTTTGACGTGAAATTTTGCACAGATGCCACGAACAGTTCAATAAAGTCACAGAAGAAAAGATAGTTTGGAAAAAACAGTGGAAGTTTAAAAATGTAATTCATTTAGATCACAGAGTTCTCTCTACGGGTTAAACAGTTTCTTTTTATAATTTCAGAAATTTCAGAAAAAAGGCAAAACAACTTTTAAAAATCCACTAAATCCTCTTCTTCAATGATGTTCAATGAATTGAATAAAAATATATTATAATATTAAATATTATATTTGCACCTACCCCACAGAAAGGTTGGCGCGGGTTGGTGTGTGAAGAACGATATTTTTCGTGAATATTCTCAAATTTAAATTCTGGAAATCAAATTGACTAAAGACTTATTTTTCCATTCATTTATTCTCCCGACAAAACAATGGAGTATCCAAGCGATTGAGTCATATATGCGCAACATAGAGAGAGGGTTAGGAGATTTTCTTGAAAAAAAAATTTTGATTGACATCTAAATTTATTATTAGTTTTTATTTCTTAGCTCAACATATGCCAAATAGATTTTGAAAGATGAGTAATCAAGAAAATATACCTAACTGGTATATAACTGAGCCGAAATGTAATTAATTTTTAGTTTAGAAATTAAAATTTTTTCATAATTAATGTGTATCCACTGACACTAGTATGTCTGTCAAGGCTTGTTTAGGAGACGATCGGAATAAGGAGAAAGAGGTAGCCTAAATATATAACTTTCAAAAAAATATTTTTTTTGCCAATACCAAGATCACAAGGAAATTAATAAACCATTTTTATACCCTGTACCGTATGGTACCAAGGGTATATTAAGTTTGTGCAAGCCGAAAATGTATGTAACATATAGAAGGAGACGTCGGAGACACCCCAAAGTTACCTAAAATATGATCACGGTGACAAGGGAAGTCGATATACCCATATGCGACTGTCCGTCCGTCTGTCCGTATGAACGCCTGGATCTCAAATAGAGCTAGAGTAACCAAACTTTCACATTAGATCGAATATTATTGCATAGGAGACAAGTTTATTTTATTCTTTTGATATCGGGGTTAAATTATACAGCTCCCCTGGGGGTGTTTCAGACAAACCAAAAAAAAAAAAGTCTTAGATGAATAATTCGTTTTTTCATGAAGATATCGTAACCAAATTTAGCATCCGAAAGTTTTTTATAGTTTCCAAGCACTGTACCAATTTCGAAAGAAATCTGTAGACTAAAATATTTAATTTAATTTTCCATTGAAATACCATTATATTGTATATCATCATATATCATATATATCCATCAGGCTTTTTAGAACTTTGGCTCTATTAGTTTGAGAAATGTTGACAAAAAACACGGTCGGTAATTATGTATATGTCGGACAAATATATTTATACCAATAACTAGCCGGGAATGATTCGATAAGCTTACCCTAACCTAGTTCCTTTAACGCGTTTTATGCTACCTTACCCAAAAGCCTATAACTCCCTAGAAGAGTATGCAAAAATTGTCAAAATGAAAAATTGCTAAAAAAAATAGAAGAAAAAACAACGTAAATCG
Source organism: Chymomyza amoena (assembly GCA_037043745.1). Taxonomy (NCBI): domain Eukaryota; kingdom Metazoa; phylum Arthropoda; class Insecta; order Diptera; family Drosophilidae; genus Chymomyza; species Chymomyza amoena. The sequence goes on from JBAMAX010002562.1 coordinate 100,843, forward strand.
TAAAAAATTTTATAGTGGAAAAGTGTGGCATTCCAACAGTAGTAGCGGCAACAGCTGCAGTATCTGAGTATCTGAAAGAACGTGCACAGCTTGAAAATGTCGAAAATGTTTGCGAACGCTGCTGTTTACCTGATGACAATGTAAGCATGTGTGTATCTGTGTGTAAGTGAGTGTATCTCTGTGTAAGTGCGTGAGTTAGCGTGTACATGTGTGTGTGTGTGTGTCTATGTGTGTGCGTTCGTTTTATATGTTGTGGTGCATGCTAATGTTTTGCTGCACTTCCTAACTCAAACTTTAGCTGCTTTACTGTACACTAGACTACTGTACTTCACTTGATGCACTGGATGCAAAGTATCTTTACTTTACCTGCTTGCACCTGCACGTTGCGACTCAATATGGTTCCCGCTTCGTTTGTGGCACGACAACGATAGGTTGCCTCATGAACATCCGTACGATAATATTGCGCCAAAAATGGTGGAAAGTGCAATGTACCGTTGCCAGATATTTTTCTAGAAATAAACAAAAAGAAAGCAGAGAACATTGTTGTAGATACAAAGTACGAAAATTGTGCAATATATATATTTTTTTTTGTAGTGGAACATGTTTCCTCAGCTTGCATTTCGGCATTATTTATTTACAAGGCTTAATACATAGACATTTATATATTAACACAAAAAAAAAAAATATCGTCCTTACCAAAGCCATTTTGTGCGCTTGCAATGCCATTGTGCGGTTGCTTTGCAAAATTGCTTTATATGCAGATGCCTATGTATATATGTATGTATGTATAGTTGCACTCTTATATAAGTGCAAATTTACATAAAAATGCAATAAACCTAATGCGCTTGACTACATGTAAAACTTGTATGTGCAGCAGGTTACTAAGTAGCTGCTAATATATAAGTTAAAGTGCATTAAAAAAAACGCCTGAGAATGCTTTTAAATACTTTGGGGTAAAAATAAATTACATATTTTGCACAATTTGAGTATGGCTAAAAAATTTGGCCAGCTGTAAGCTTGTAAAAAGCTTTTAAGAGCTCCTATAGCTAGCGATTTATAAAATACATTTTTAACAGTCCAATGTGGGCACAGATTCTTATATTTTGGCCAAAAATCTGGAATTTCCATAATAGTTTTTTTAGAAAGATAACGCACGTCTTCATAAAGTAATTATCTATTTTTCAAGGAAGTTTGAGCCTTCTGAGATTTTTTTAGGATACACATAATCTAGCCGGAAATTGTAAAAAATTAAAAAAAATAATCAAAACAAAAAATTGTCAGCTTAATAAAAAAAAACAAGTTAATTTGTAGGGGACCATATTTTACACAGAGGTAGGTATGAGCTCCACATACATTGAAAAAATAGTCTATACCCAAATAAAGAATAGTTTTGGAGCTATAGCCCCAAACAGCTTAAGCATTCCAAGCCGATTACAAAACGACGACAACACAAATTTATATGGTTCTCAAAAGCTACATCTATCCGATAAAAAAATTGCAAAAATTCAAGTTTGAATTTTTATTTTTTTTTATCAAAATTTATAATTTTGGCATTTTTTTAACTACATCTGTAAGATTTTCAAATTGTACATCTAAAAATCACAACTGCAACTTTTCAAAATTGCATCCTTTACAAGAGCTAAGAAATTAAAATTTTTTTTAAATTTTTCTTTTGTTCCTTTTTCAAAATTAAATTTTAGATAGAAATTGCAATATCCGAAAATAGCCAAATTAAATTTTTTGTAAAATATATAAGTAAATTTATTTAATTTTTTCGATCCAATATCGAGTTTTAGTCGGAGGTAACCTTAAAGCAAACTAGCCGAATGATAAATAAAATCGAACAAAATCATTATAACTGCTCGAACCAAAAAGTTTTTAAGACCAGTTTTATTTTTTTTTTAGTAATATTTAAAATAATAATAAAATGAATGAATATTTCGTAGCTACATGAAACATGATCAATGCAAGGTTTTTATTCTATAAATTATCGCGAAAGTTCATAAAATAAAAAATGTCATCTTTGATTGCCAATAACTTTAAAAAAAAAACGAATTATAAGTGAATATTTTTTGCAGGATACCTTAATTTGTGTAAAATCATATTCAATTATCATTTCGTACAAATTTGTACTTTCTTTTAAAGGACTTTTAGCCTAAATTTTATCAGGGCTACGCCGGCCCATTGTGCAATTGCTTAAACTTAAAAAGTTCGTTAGAAGCTAGAAATTCAGCACGACTATCTAAATCAGATTTTATTGTTTGTAGATCCATCATATTTAATATTAAGACTAATGTCAGGTCCTTACGAGCGTACTGTGTGAAAGACTGAAGCCACTCGCCAAGCACTGATTGGACCTTATCAGTGCGGCTTCAGACCTGGCAAGTCCACCGTCGACCAGATATTCACACTGCGCCAAATCCTGGAAAAGACCCACGAACATCAAGTCGACACTCACCACCTGTTCGTCATAAAGCAGCTTTCGATAGCCCAATAAGGGATCGCGTATATGCCGCAATGTCTGAGCTCGGTATCCCTGCAAAGCTGATAAGGCTTTGCAGAATGACGTTGAGTAATTCCTGCAGCTCCGTCAAGGTAGGAAGGGACCTCTCCGAGCCTTTTGATACCTTGCGAGGTTTCAGACAAGGTGACCCCTTATCATGCGACCTCTTCAACTTCGTCATGGAGAGCGTTCTACGGAAGGCCGGCGTACATCGCACTGGCACTATCTTCTACAAGAGTGTCCAGCTCCTTGCGTACGCCGACGACATCGACATCATTGGGCGTACCAAGCGAGATGTCACCGCGGCCTTCAGTGCTATCGAACGGGAGTCTGCGAAAATGGGTCTGGCGGTAAATGAGGGCAAAACGAAGTATATGCTGTCGTCAAGTAGGGACGTGCGGCGGCTTGGGTCCCAGATTACGGCCGACAGCTATACTTTCGATGTTGTCAAGGAATGTATCTACCTTGGCACCGCCGTTACCACCGACAACGATGTCAGCCTGGAGATCAAGCGCAAAATAACTCTTGCCAACAGGTGCTATTTCGGTCTCAATAGGCAATTGAGTAATAGAGACCTCTCTCGCGCGACAAAACTATCACTTTACAAGGCACTCATCCTTCCAGTGCTTCTTTACGGCGCGGAAGCCTGGACCATGTCGCTAACTGATGCAGCTGCCTTGGGAGTTTTCGAGAGGAAAGTACTGCGCAAGATCTTTGGTCCTATTCGAGTTGGCGATGACTACCGCATCCGCACCAACCAGGAGCTGTATGAGCTCTTCAACGACATGGACGTTACGCCTGGAGAGACGTTTTAAAGCAGGCCGTAACCCGGTAATCGGGTTGTTATGGCCACATAAGAAGAAGACTAATGTCAGTCAGACTAGTCCAGATCTGATTCCGTGTGCCTTTTTCCTCTTTCCAAAACTAAAATTGCCACTCCGCGAAACCCGTTTTGAATGAATTAATTTTCCAAAGCTTAAATAACTTCCTGAAAAGCCTCCTAATTTAAAAAAAAAAAAGAAACTATGGTGATGTCTTCTATATTAATACAGGCGACTCTTACCAAATGCAACTGAAATTAAACACAGATTTTAACCTTTTAAAGCTTTAATCCAATGCAAATAGATTTATAAGCATGTTAGATTACTTTGAGCATACTAATTACAGAAGCAAAACTAATAGTTCTGAGAAAATGTCACTAGATAAAGCCATTGAAGCAGTTCAAAGACATACCATAAAAGAGATGCTGCAAAAACATCTTTGCCAAACTCATGCACAAATTGTTCTATTCAATCAACACATTCAACTCAGCAATGATAAACAATTATTTAAAATCTTAAATTCAACTTATCAAGAGTCCATTTTATGCATACACAAATTCTATAGCATACTTTTGTGAGCAGCAGCCATTTTAAAGCTTTTGCTTTGCCAAATTGCAGCAAGTCATAGTCGTATAAATCAAGCCAAACACAGCATCAACTTGCTAATCATCAACCAACTAACAAGCTCTGGGCGAACAATCCACTAAACAACAACAATAACAACAACAACAACATAACCAACAAAAATCCAAAATAATAACAACAAAAAAGATGCTAAAAACTTCATCAAGCGGAGTTTTCAAAAATGTTTAAGTGCCAGCAATTTGTTTACGTCTATTGCGTTTGCATCATAGACCAAAACTATGAGCCAGTTGAGTGTACTACAGTGTTGGAGGGAGTGCGCAGGGAGGGGTCAGATACATACAAACATATATACACAAAAAACTCTGACGGCATAGAGATAAGTACATGTCTCTATAAATGCACACAGATACATTCACACACACACACACAGATATACAAACGCTTGCACACATAGATACACGTCAGTTGAACTCAACTATGCTCTTTACCAGCTTAAAAATAAATTTTGTTTCATTTCTATGCTGTCAAGTCCGAGTTCATTTCCACACAGACTGACAGTCGTCGACGCTGCCATAGTCGCTGCTGCCGCCATTTTGCTCTATGGCGACACATGCCACTATGCACACACACACATATTTTGTCATACACACAGCGACACACCACGATGTTGCACTATAATGTGGCTTTTCTTTTTTTTTTGTTGCCTTATAGTGTTAAAGAGTATCTTAAGTTCATAGGAATATATGCATAAATAATCTGGTCAATGGAGTCAAGTGCGGTCTGCCTGAAGATATGTCATGGATGTCTGAGACTTTAAGAACTGGGGATGACAAATAAAATTTATTAAATGAACCCAATAAGGAATTCATATTTTTCCCCAGCAGAAATTCATAAATTTGGGCGTACTGTCAAAGATTGTCCATAAATTGATAGAACTGTACGTCGTGCTGTATATTTGGTGAATGATAATAAAATAAAATCGGAGCAAAAATTTTTTATGATTCAAGTCCTTATTTCAAAACCCAACAATATATAAGCCATGGTACATCAGGATTCGGATATAAACTCAAAAAGCCCCACACAATGAGTTATTTTGATTAATATCTTGGAACTCTAACAAGCTAGAGTTTTTTTTAAATTTAGTTTCGGCCACAGAAACATATAAAAAACATTTTCCCGACATCTGTAGATAAAAAAAGATTACTAATGGGTTGTTTGGGGCAATTTTAAGACACAGCGAGACTAAAAATAAATTTTCGGGTTAGTTGCCTATATGATTTTACCTCAAAATTCAATGTGTTGTGGGGTCATTGTAAAATCCAGCAGTGATGATACTTGTAGGTTTGAATATTAAAATATAATTTTTTAAATAACCTGTTCAAACAATAGGAAGGGCCAACTGGTTAAACCACTGAGAAAACTGAGAAGTTTTGAACTTGGCCTGTATGTTCAAGTTATTCAACAAACAATACAACAGTTGGCCGACCCTATATTTTAAACGGCTAAATAAATACATTATTCTTGCAAGCTTAAGACCAAAAAACTTCATCACTGCTGGTTTTTAAGATGCGTAAAATTGGTACAGGCGAAGTATAAAAGTCCTTCTCTGAAAAAAAAAAAGTTCGAGCCAGTGTCGACAAGTCGACTGGAACATCGAATCGTCATTGTTATGACCACTTTCCGTCGAATTTACGCCCATGGACCAATTTTAGCGACACATATTTCTTCATATTTTGAACAGAATCAGCGGCCCGTTAAATACAGTTCTGCGGCGCGAACAAAATGAATTCAGACCTAATAGATCCTGCATTGACCACATAAACTCATTAAGAATAATTGTAGACCAGTCTGTCGAGTGGAGATCTCCCCTCTTTCTTCTTTTTATAGACTTCGAACGTGCCTTTGATACAGTGATATCAATATGGGATTCCCTTACAACCATGGGAGTTCCCGAGCATATAATCAACTTAATTACTGCCCTGTACGACAATTCAACATGTGCCGTGCGCTATAAAGGAAAGAAAGGTCGACTTTTTCCGCTGAAAAAAGGCGTCCGACAAGGCTGCGCCTTGTCGCCTCTGCTCTTTCTTGCAGTCTTGGATATGGTCATGAAGAAAACAAATCAAGACTGTCACACAGGCATACAATGGGGTCCGTTCGAGGTTCTTGGAGATCTCGACTATGCCGACGACATTTGCCTTCTCACACATAGCTTCGAACATATAAACAACAAGCTAAATGCTCTAATGCAGAACGCCCAACGAGTAGGTCTTAAAATCAACTTCTCCAAAACCAAACTAATGCGCATACAAACCGGCATCAGTACGCCTCTAACAATTCAGCACAACGGGGAAAGTTTAAGAATAGAGGATGTGGAACAATTTTGTTATCTTGGTAGTATGATCACGAAGGATGGCGGAGCTCAAGCAGACATCAACAGCAGAATCAACAAAGCACGCCACGCGTTCTACAAACTTAGCAAAATATGGCGGGCACGCAGTATTTCACGGCGCACAAAACTTAGAATATTCAATACAAGCGTAAAAACGGTTCTTTTATACGGGTGCGAAACTTGGAAACTTACAAACACCACCACAAATAAATTACGCGTCTTCGTAAACCGCTGCCTAAGGAGAATTTGTGGCATATACTGGCCGAACGTCATCAGCAACGAAGACTTACTTACTTTGGCCGAAAGCAAGCCAATTCAACTTGAAATAAAAGATAGAAAATGGCGTTGGATCGGTCACACCCTACGGAAAGATCAAAATAATATAACAAAAATGGCGCTGGAGTGGAATCCGCAAGGTTCTAGAAGAAGAGGAAGGCCTAAAATGACATGGGAAAGAACAGTGCGGAATGAGTCGCAACGATCGTGGCAACAACTGAAAACACTCGCTCGCAACCGAAATCGATGGATGGAGTTTATTTCCGCCCTATGCTCTGTATAAGAGCGACAACTACAGTTATATTGTTCTTGTCAAGGAAATAATAATATTTCTTCAATCGATGGGAGAACAGCCAGATGAGTTTTCATCATACAAATAAAATCATTAAATATTACGATGTCGCATGTTCCTCTATATATTTGGGCGATATTAGATTTTATTATGACTCAAAACGCAGCACCACCACCATAATCAACTCTGTCATAGCATGGCAATACAAAATTCTTTCTTTCTTTCTTCTTCTTTAGACTCCGCAACGACTCCTTAACTCTTTATGAGAAATATTCCCCAAATCTGAAATTGCTTGAGCTGATTGACAATGTTCCAACACTTAGACAATAAATTTGTTTAAATAAATAAAAAGTATTATATAAAAAAAGTATTTTACAAAAATTACAGCTACTCTAATTAGTGCTTGAACCATTAGCGAATTATAAGCTGGATTTAATGAAATAACCAATAATTGAGTTGACTAGGCAGTTAAGACTAGAAATTGCCAAATAAAAATAAAAAATAAATTTCTGATTGAATTGTCTATTAATTATTGTTTATTCATATATATAATGGATAAAATTTGATATTTATTAATATCAGATTATTGTTAGTAAACTTCAAATCAAAAATTAAATATAAACATTTTTTCGCGTGTTCTTAATATATTCAAGTGGAATATTTCAATTTCTTAAGTAATATTTTTTTTAGGTACGAGATTGAGTACTCCTTAAAAGAATATTTTACGATAAGTATGGGCAATGAGTTTTTATCAATTCATCAGAGTCCATAATCCTTAAATGAATCTTTCAATAGAAATATTTGACTGGATTAAAATAATATCCATTTTTTGCAAGGAACTAGCTTATCTGATTGGATCTATATAGCTAGTAGCTTTATGGGGCTAAGATTTGTCCTAAAAATTTAACTATTTACAATATAACATTAACTTAATTATTATGTTGAATTCTTACTATTTAACTCATTAAAATATCCCACCCAATACTAACGATTTGCCTTTTTCCACTTCCACGCTCCTAAATGTAAGAGCTAAGGGCTTGGCATAAAAATTAAAAAAAAAATCATTTATAGGTATATATAAAATCAAGCAAATTCTTTAATTTCAACTTTATTCACATTTTAGTTTACACTATTTCCCACTTTCAGTCACCACCACCAAAAAAGCGTATTTTAAGAGTCGACTACTCTCATGCATAAGTAAGTCATCTTTTTTATTACTATATATGTACACTTGCGATCACGTATTTCAAATAACATTTCATTTTGCAAAAAACATAAAAATTCTTTTTAGTAAATTCGCTCGTTCCATGTAGCCATTTTCTATTTTTTTCGCCACACACACAAAGCATATATATGTATAAAATATGTGCAATTTTTTTGCAATTTATTTGGGATTTTATTTTTTTTTATGTAGTTTTGTAGCAAACTAATGCGTTTATGTGAGATGTGCTTGGCTTGCCAAATCATCACTGCGTACTCCACAATAGACATCAAATGTTGACCAAAATCAACAAGTTTAACAACAAGTTGGTTAATCAGCGGAAATGCGCACAAAAGTATGCTACATAAAAATGTGTTAATTAAGTGGAGTAGCACTCACAGCCATAGTATCAAAAGCCATTGAACTTTTTCAACTCACACAGATACAGATTATGCATAAAAGTGATGGCATGTGTGTGTGTGTTAAGCCGTAAGTCTGTTTTTTGGAGTTGCCAACATGTTGTGTGCCATAGCTATAGCATAATTATTTATAACTAGCAGAAATATTATCATTTTTATTTAAATATTTTACTACATTCGACCATACATTTTTTATTTGCTTTATTTTTTAAATACATTTATTTTAATAGATTTCAGCGTAATTATTTGAGAACTCGCCAATTAAATGCAGCTAGGGATATTTTTGATGGATCACAGCAGGCTAATAGTCATAAAACCAGGATTTGAACTTCTTTTGACACATACTTATTGCATGTATATAATCTAAAATATAATTCTTACTTTAACAACCTCTTGGGGAGGTTATAAGTATGTCTTCAGAGAGCCATTTCGCCGGCCTTAATCATTAATTATTACAAACTTATTTGTATCAAAAGAAAAGTAATTAACTTAATATGCTTGAGCTATTATGAAAATAAAAAATTATCAAGAATTTCATCATATCCTACTTCATTTCAATGATACTCAAACATATTATCGAAACTAAAACAACGATTTAATACTATTTTGATATAAAAAAATACTTGTCCCGTCAAATGTACAGTATATTATGGAAAAAATTTAATACGTAAAGCAGAAAATTTATAAAAGTAATCTGGCTATTTGCCAATTCATTTTTATTTCTGTTATTGTTATGATACATTCTACGGATTCAATTCTAGTTTTTGTTTTAATAAAAAAATTTTTGGTATTCTTTAAGAAGGAGCAAGTCAAGCACATTCAAGTATCGGATCAAAGTTGCTTTAGATATATTATCTGTTAAAATTTGTTTATGCCAAGCTCTAAGTCTTCAAGATGGATCTATCGATATACATAGGCCTTTGAACTCATCAAAACCTTGGGTCAATACGAGGAACGCAACCCTGATACTGCCAAATGCAATGTAACTCTTTGATATAAAAGTTCGTTTTTATGCTTGAGAGTTTGCCTCATCCGAAAAATGGAGAGAACGTTTTTGAGCCATTTTATAACGCCTACCTATAGTAAACCAATTCGAGAAGAACGCAATGATTTATGGTAATTCAGTCAAAGTTTTTGAGATAAAGCCCTACATTACGTCCATTTTCAAACGCTGGTATGCCGAATTCAGACTTGGGAATCACTACACAGAGACCAATTTCTTGAATATCATTCAAATTCGGTCATAATCGCAAAAAAAAAAACGATGCCCTGGACAAAATATTAATAATGCAAGATCGGCATGAACTATATAATGATATTTAGGCATTCCTCGACATTTTTTCCACTAACGTACAATATAGCATACATACTTGCTTAAAAATTTGTGCGGGTTGAATATCGCATAGGTTAGGTTACGTTATGGCGGCAGGCGGGACTCAACGTTCTAGGCCATAAATAGACCGCTATAATGGACTTTTCACCACTCTTTCCCACTCAGAGGTCTCCTATTTAAGATAAGACGCTGCCATCCGACGACTTGCATAAACGTTTGGAGGCATTTTGGTCTTTGCTCCGCAAGCTGAGATAAGTTATTAAAGAAGTGTGACTTTAGAAGGCGGAACGTTGTTCTGCACAGCCCAGGGCATTGACAGAAAAGGTGCTTCACGGTCTCCAGATCCTTAGTTTTGCCACAGCTTCCTCAGAATTCATGTTGGGGACTGTTAAGCCTGGATGCATGGACTCCCACTATACAGTGTTCGGTAACAGCACGGATGACGGTCGAGCACTTAGGCTATGTTAAGAAAGTACTTTCCTTTTTTTCCAGCAGTATGGCTGGCCACGTTTGCCGAGAGATCCTGCACGCTGTTGGATAACCGATTCAACGTTTTGTTTGCAAAGAGAGCGAAGTAGTTTCGTAGTCTCATTTTACAGCTGGCCATGAAGGAGGATGCTGGTAGTTCCTTGTCGAGCCAATTCATACAGTCGCCCTAAGTCTAAGTCGTGGAACCCTCTTCCAGAGACAAGTGGCAGTTGAGTGGCGCATAGCTTGACTTAAACGAAGAGAGGACGCTTGGTGCAAAGGCCGCGGTGCTTCCAAGAGTCTCTTCAGACAGACGTTCTAACCTTGGATTAATGCCTATGACTACTGGTCGACTGCTTCTTCTTAATGTTTCTCTTGGGAGGCTCAATTTTGAATATCATTGGATTGCCAAAAAAATTCAGTGAAGTAAAGCAAATGAATCGACGAAGACGAATCATTGTTCATCGTCTCACACATCAACTCAAAATAGTTTTTCAGTGCTGCAAAACTTCGAATTGATGGACCATCGGCCGAGACTACTGCCCGAATTTCACTCGCAATCATTTCCTTGCATCCTAAATGAGCTGATTCGCCAGCGTTTTTCCCATCCCGAACCGTGCGCTTAGAATGACTGTTTCGGAGATAGCTCAATCAGATTGGAAAAAAGATTTCCGATTATTGGTTTGACCTTGATGGAGAATATTTTCCACTGATCTATCGGCATTATTGATTGTATCTGAGAATGAAAGTGAGTCTGAACAGATGAATAATTTATCGGGTCAGATAAGTATTAAGAGATTCTACGGCTTCTATAGCTTTCCCACTGTTAGATTACTCTGGGAGGAGACCCAGTTCAAGGACCTGAGTTTCTTTAGTCAAGCGTAAGGTATATATATTAAGTATCAAGGATTTTGATTTTTTTAAGTTCTAAGTGAGAGTTTTGGATGCATGACGAATTCTTGATACAGTGTCGATTAGTGCAGATCTTTACAATTTATCATTTTACTACCCATCTATTCAATATATCATCCGTACCGATTTAAGTAACCCAAATTTTATACTAAATTTGCATATAAATTTATATTCCTGTAATTTTTTAGTTCGAGATCCTTCTTTTTTCTGCTGTCATCCTAGACTCCCATTGAAGCATAGGGCCTCGACCATCCTCTTGTAAAGAACTACATATATGATGGGTTTCATGACAGATATCATTTCGATGAGTAACTGGCAGCTTGCAGTTCATGATCGATAGATCGTCTCCATGTTTTTGAGGGTTGCAACGAAGTGCGGGGAACTTTGTAATGCCTCCGCTGGACCCATAAAAGTAGTAATCGACAGAACTTTCGAACTTAAAATTCAAATTCTATTTTAGACTTCTTAGCTCGCAAAATGTCAGCAAATGGTATGGCAAAGGAAGCTATGAGGAGTTTCGCGGACAATAAAAAACATCAATTTCAAATTGCAAAATCGAATTTCGAGCCAAAATCGGAAAAGGACATCTATGGAGTAACTACTATGAATCACATATATTTCTTGCCTTTTTCTATTTAATTTAAATTGAAATACGGGATTCCGGTATCATTTGAAGTCATCTCAGTAAAAAACCTGCCACACTTTTATGTTAGTGTTCAGTCTGACATTACGCATACGCCGCATTGCATAAACTCCACTAAAAACATTGCAAATATATCTTATTTTTTTTGTAATATTTTAAATGTGAACAAAAGTCAGACAGACGAACATATGGACATTTGGACTGACGACACATGCAGAGGTGCGGACTAAGCTTGGCTTTGGGGCATGACATTAACATATGAACTGCAGTGCATTCGTGGCAATTCAAGCGCATAACTTGCCCCGTAGTTGTTTTTATGGCTGTCACTCTACAATATATTATACTCTCAGATACTTTTTGTTTAATTTCTTGCCCCCATCCCCCAGTTACCACCCCTCTGTTGAACACAATGCAGCCACGCTTTTATTGTTCGCAGCCTGACTCGCATTTGTTTATTTGATGTTGCAAAAGCGTCTCTTATAAAAGTCAAAAGAATAAGCCAGCCAGCGCCTTGACTTTTCAGGCTTTTCTACGCTTTCTTCGTATCTGTGTGTGTGCGTTTGAGCAACTGTGTGTCTGTGTACGCCTTTGTATCTGTGTGTAGGTACGTCTTTGTGTGCGTGCGTTTGGCCTTTTGTGTGGCTTTAGAGCTTGTGGCAACATCAACGCGTCGCAACATTGATTTTGACATGTTTTGTTGCGCTTACATATAATGAAAATGTAGCATACATATATTATGCGGGCAGGACAGACGTCCTTTGTGAAGCCAAGGGCTGAAGGGTTACGCGCTGCTCTCTGCCTTGACAAACCTAATTCTAGATATTAAAAGGATGCCTTCTCATGTTGGCAAATTATGTTTTATGAAAATTTAAATACGCTTTTGAGTTGGTAGTGAAGTTAGATTATAAAATGTTTGCCAAGATAAGTTGGTGAGTGTAATGTCCTGTAGTTGCCGGACGAACAATCAAAAACATATTCACGTTCGATTAAAGTTGGGCTTACAAAGATACATTGACTTTGCAAGCAAACAAAGCATTAGATGATGATGACACAGCATCTTTTGATGATAACAAAGAGAGACAATTTGGTCACACTGGTCGAGATTGATATGTTTGATATGGCGAAGGACGAGGGCGTAGTGAAGTAAGATAGATTAGGGTGGCTGTTTTAATGAAAAGCCACAATTTGTTTATTAGGCCATTCTTGGTTCACTCGAGCTTTGTGAGACGGTGCCGAGTCCTGTTGAAACGTCCATGGTCTGCCACCGAAATGTTTGTCGGCCCACGGCTTCAAAGCAACCTCCAGAATACTTTCCCGATAATATTGCGCATTAACCTTGACGCCAGGCTCGATGAAAACGATTGGAGAGCACCCATCTGCGGTTACAGCGGCCCAAACCATTATCTGTGGCGGGTGCTGCCTCCTGGTGGCCAATCGATGACTCAAATTCTCGTATGAACGGTCCCTCAAGTAAACCCTATCGTTTTGAGAGTTTACGAATTGCTCAATTGTAAAAATTTTCTCGTCAGAAAACACAATGTTCGGCAATTGACCGCTTTCGGCCAAGCGAAGCAACTCCTTCGCTCTCTCAAGTCTGACTTGTTGCTGCTTCGGTGTGAGATCATGTGCCTTTTGGATCTTGTAAGGCTTGACCTTGAGATCATTTTTTAGTATGCGACGGATGCTACGGTCAGATATTTTCAGTTCTTTCGCCATTTGATTGGCACTTCGTCGGGGATTTCGCTCAAGTCGCTTCTTCACTTTTTGAACCATCTCACGTGACGTTGCAGTCTTTTGATGACCACCTCCATGACGTTTTGCGATGCTACCAGTATCATTGTAACGAGTTATGGTGCGATAAACGAAAACTTTATTTACTTTAAGGTGTTCGAGCTCACGAACAATCGCTGGTTGTGATTTTCCACCTAAATATAATGCAACTACACTATTACGTTTGAAATCCATTACTGATTTTTTTTCGCGTTTACTCACGGCAAAATGCTTTCGTGCGCTTGTAAACAATACTCTAAACTGTCATTTAGCTAACTTACAGACAGCTGATGCCCGTGCGTCAGCTGCGCGGGCGGTCTGAATTTGGTTACACTTCGAGTGCCGGATAGCACCAAAAAGCAATAGGACTGATTTTTTGTATTGTGTGGTAAATGGGATCCTTTAATAATCTACTTTTTGTTGGCTTTCATCGTGTACGGACGAATTTTTAAGAATTTTTCTTTGCCCGGGGTTACGATCTTTAATTTTGCTAATCACTAAGCTTCAGCTTTGTAGATAAAACCTGTGTCTCCTTTTGGATGGTATCCACCGGTTTTTTTTACTATTTCAATTAAGGATGGCCAAAAAAGTAAGTAAAAGATGCTATATTTCAAAGGCAATTCTCCCAGCTTTCCGGTTCATTATTGATTGAGATTGTTTCTCCTTATGATAGGGCTACAGCTAAGAAACGTTCTGCTAGATTCGCCTCATCATTTGAGATCAAGTCGAATGCTAGCATGTGGATTATAGAAGGAATGTCAACGCCATCAAAGATGGAATAAAAATTAGGATTTCGGAAACGTCCATTCCGCCTGTCGTGCATCAATTTCAAGTTTAGATGAAAATGTGGCCAGAGTTCATGGAGCTTCTGGGAGCATCAAATATTCATCAGAATTTTGAATAAGTTAAGGATTTTGTATGTCAGCCTCAAAGTTTGCAATGCGAAATATAAGCGTGAACGAGCTCTCTGATGAAGATGAGCAAGTCTTAGCGTTGCCATATTGCCCGCCTACAACCGACATCGGGCACACCAGAACTTTTTCCTGTTTCCTTGGCTCAAGCCATTTTATGGACATCTCCAAAAGGGTATCCCAATAGGCGAGCTTCACAGCTCGTCGTCTCGGATCACTAACAATTGAACTAAGAATATCTACTACTTTTTTATCCTAATATATTATCAGTATATGTATTAACATATATAACCGAACTAACGCGCAGCTTATTAAAGTGTAATTTTTTTCAATTAAGGCATAAGACAGAATCATATTTATTAAATATTTAAATTTAATGCTATCTTCATAAGAATTTTTCCGACTTTGCTCAAGCAACCTTTGTTATTTTTTCCTTCCAAATTCCTTGTTTTATTACTGTGTATGCAGATAGAGCTCAGAGCTTGGTTAAGAGTAAATTTGCATTCCGGTTAAATTGTCTTAAATGAATACTACATTTTTGTGTTTCTAAAAATCGTTTGCTAGAGACATTTCTGTATAGCTTCCCACTTATTATGGCAGATAGGAATAAAAGAGTTGTTAAAAGACTATTTGAAGATCCCAGGAAAATTGTCACAACGGACAGCTGATGACTCTATCTGAAGCAGCTTGGATTCATGTGCAGCGTTCTCGTCGAAGGTATAGTCGGCTACTTTTGAACTATTGTAAAATTCATTTGGTTTTAACCATAATTGCCAAATCCTCGGAATATGCCGCACTTAAATCGTTTACTCAGGAGAGTAACGTAATAGTGTAGTTGCATTATATTTAGCTGGAAAATCACAACCAGCGATTGTTCGTGAGCTCGAATACCTTAAAGTAAATAAAGTTTTCGTTTATCGCACCATAACTCGTTACAATGATACTGGTAGCATCGCAAAACGTCATGGAGGTGGTCATCAAAAGACTGCAACGTCACGTGAGATGGTTCAAAAAGTGAAGAAGCGACTTGAGCGAAATCCCCGACGAAGTGCCAATCAAATGGCGAAAGAACTGAAAATATCTGACCGTAGCATCCGTCGCATACTGAAAAATGATCTCAAGGTCAAGCCTTACAAGACCATGGACGTTTCAACAGGACTCGGCACCGTCTCACAAAGCTCGAGTGAACCAAGAATGGCTGAAAAACAACGTTCCGAACTTCATAACGTCCACACAATGGCTCTCGAATTCACCAGACGCGAATCCGATGGATTATTCTCTTTTGGCCATTTTGGAGAGCAAGGTCCGAACTAAAAGATACAACAGTCTCGAGGCGCTGAAAAAAGCCATTGTCCACGAGTGGGCCAAAATACCTGTAAGTCACATTCGGGCAGCTTGCGATTCATTTTTGGACCGTCTCAAGGCCAAAGTGAAGGCAAAAGGTGGCCATATTGAGCGAAAGTAAATTGTTTCTAAATTTCGTATTATTTTTACACATTTTGTACCTTGAATTGAGTAAAGGTAATTTTCCAAAATGAATCTATGGCCTTTTTAATTGGTTACACTTCGAGTGCCGGACCCTGTATCACATAAAAATACGCTCTTAGAAATTAAGACTTACATAAACTGTATAGCTCGTCATTTCGATTATTACGATTACTGTTTTACAACAGATTTGAAAACAAGGAGGACTTTACAAATGCGATCAGTTGACCAAATACAAATCTAAAATTTAAATCGAGCGTCGTCGTTTTGACGAGCGGTTACATTTTTGTCACTTTTGACTTCTTCGTGCGAAGTCCTTACAAATACAGTCCAGTAGACCACATAAAAAAAATCGTAAAAAGTCATCTGTCGATGAGTGATGGTTTTGTGACTTTTGACTATCGTTGTGAGAAGTCTTGAAAATCAAAGCCAGTAAAGTAAAATATCGAAAAAAACGAGAGTCGTCGTTTTGACGAGCGGATACACTTTTCATACTTGACTTCTTCGTGCTGAATTATTTCTAAATAAGTAGACAACTTTCATAAAATCTTTAAAAAATCAGGCGTCGTCATTTTGACGAGTGATGTCAGTTTTATGACTTTTGACTTCGTTGTGCGAAATACTCACAGTAAGCCACATAAAAAAAAATTCGTTTTAACGAGTCATATAATTTTTGTGACTTCCGATCTATAAAAACTGCCACAATGGGGCATACTTCATATATAGCGAAAAGTTTTTCCTTCACTTTGTCTTGCAACTATCGTGCGATCGTAATTTAGGTTCGTCTCATTAGTGTATAATAACTCCCTATTTTGTCAGTCGCCTTAAGAAATGCCATGAATAACTCTATTAATAATTTTCGAAGAGAAAAAGGACTAACAGACCTAATCCAAATGGCGGTATCTCGAATTAATAGAGATATGTTTACAATAATTATTACGGAACGAAACAAGACTTCGAATTACTTCCATTTACTACTGAATACATATTTTGAGATCTATGCAAACTTTTTGTCTTAAAGCTGTAGATCTCTTAAATTCATCCAAAAAAAATCAAAATAATGACCATCTCCAACTGCACTGCCTCTCATGGATCCCAAAAGTTCCCAACCTAATGAACAACTAAAACCTAAGCACAAGCAACACACTTTTTAAGTGCGCCATCTAAAAGACCCTACCAGAAAAAAAACTTTCCCTTACAGTAACCAACTTTTCCGGTTTTAAATTTTCACTTGTTTATTTCTTTTTGTTTAATAAGTTTTTCCAATTTACATGTGTGAACACGCCATTAGTAAATACACGGCATTAAACTTTGCTCGCTAATGGCAAGTTGCACTTAGCAACAACTTTTCGCAATTGCTAATTAAAAATCTTTTGCCACAAAAAACAAAATCGAGAAAAGAAAAAAAAAACGCACACTATGAAAAAGTTGAATGGCGTAACTTTAATGCGAAAAATAACAGAAGCCACAACAATGTAACTTTTAACCGCTCTAAGCCAGACACCCCAAAAAAACCACCCTATACACCTATACACTTTTACATATAACTCATACGCAGAGTTGTTTAACAAAACCGCAAGCAGCGCTTATATATTGTATACCCACAAAACCCAGGACCCCAGCCAGCAGAGCGTAGCTCCTAGACCATTCCGCACTGAAACTTACCTCAATCCTGGCACCTGTGTCGCCAGCGTGCCATCGCGTAGCACCCAGGACACAACTGGCGGCGGATTGCCGTGCGCCGTGCAGCTAACCTGTGTGCCCGTATCGTTGCCGAAGAGCAGCCGGGAATTGGGTTCCAAGAGAAATGTTGGCACGCGTAAGCCGCTTGTGGCTTTGGCAGCGGGCAGGGGACGCAGTGCAGCAGCAGTCAACAGTAGCAGCAACAGCAGCTGGGACGCACGGTGGGGCAAACGATTCTGTGGCAGTATTGCGGTTGTGGCAGTAAGAGCTACAATTTGTTAAGGGAGAGAGAGGAAGCTATAGTGTGTACTTATATATATTATATATAAAGAGTCGGCACAGTGGGTTAATTATCAACATTGTTGTGTATATTTCAAAGTAGTTTTGTGTGCAGATTTTGTTTAAAACTTTAATGTTTCAAGTGCAACTCATAAATGCGGTTAATTTGGGCTTGAGTTTCATTCACTTGCCGCAGGCAGGCAACCGCGACTCATTTAGGCTGCACTCCAGCATAGTAATGATGCTAGGGATGCTGTGATGATGATTATGATGATGATGATGTTAAAATGCCAACCACACATATGCAAACACACACACACTCGCATACAAAGTGAGTAAGCTGAATGCAATGCAGGCCAAAAAACGTGGCACTTAAGTGTGGCAGTTGTTGTAGTTACTAAATTTGACTGTCTGCATGTTATTTCAAATATACTCTATACATTGTGAGTAGTTTAGATTTGTGAGGCAGCCAGTAAGGCTTAAACTAAGTACTATAACAAAGTATTGAAATACATTTTTTTTGCTGAACATCTGAGTATATTGCTGAGCTGAAGATTTTTTTATCTCTTCAAAACCTTGTGAGTAGACAATTTGATATCAAAATGATTTCTTATGCTAACAAAAGTTCTATTGGGGTACAGTTATTCCGTAAACAGATATTACGTTCTGAGGCCAAATTTTTTTTCCATCTAAACTAAATAAAGTCTATTTCCTATAGTTTATGGTCAATATCTTTAGATGTAATTTCTGGGAAATTCAAAACTCTGAGAAATTGCATCAGCCGAAGATCTTTTTATCTCTTAATAACTTTTCAATAGGCATTCTGGTATCGAAATGACTTCTATTGCTTATAAAAGCTGCTATTGGTGTGGTATAGTTAATCCTTAGAACAGATATTGCTGTCTGAGGGCAAACTTTTTTTTCCACTATCCTACAATACAGTTTGATTTCCGTATAGTTTTGTCTCATATCTTTACATCTATTTTCGGTTCGAGAGTTCACATGTCATTCTTCATGTTTTTTCGTTTAATGAATCCGAGATCCAGAGGGACATATCCTTATGCCTAGAGGTCAGCCCTCGAGTGCTACGGCCTGTTAAGGTAGCTAAACCCAGAAACCGCAAATCATATATATCGACTGCATATGTTAGGTTATCTCAGAATCATGATTTTCGACAACCCCTATATCCAACGTGGCACTTCGGATTCAGTTCATTCCAAAATCCACATATTACGAATCTCTGCTCAGAACTGGGAACCCGAATAAAAGGTTATTATAGGGGTCTTATTAATAATATGTCTGTAGAACCTGGCATAAAAGATTAAAAGTACTGTATGTAATGCTCAATATATTAGTGAGTTAAGAGTACAAGCTATATAACTCTTAGTGTTTGGGATAAAACCAAAATCCGCCAATTCCGATAGCTAATTCGTATTCAGCACTTTGAAATACAATACCCATTCACTCTACTTCGTACCTGAGATCATGCCTCTTTTTTTTGTGTTTGTCTTAAAGAAGTAAAAGAATTTTACGAACAATACTGTACTCTTGGAGCACTATCATGCAGGAATTGGAGTCTAACCCTGCCACCAAAAAAATGCTTTAAAAACTCATATGCAGCGGAGCTCTACGATAATAACTTCTTAACATACCCGACTAAATGTTCGAAATCTGATATACAGACATTTTGCTGACGGTTTAAAATAGACATTTTTTTTTACTGCTCCGAATTAGCCCATTTAAAATTTTTCGTTTACCTTCTTGGGAAACCCAACCAATATCTGGAAAAACACTTTTTCGAACATCTGGTTTATCATGGCAAATTGATAATATTCTTTTGTTCAGGAAAGAAACAGGATTTAAAAGTTTGAGAGCACCCAGCAACTATTTCAGAGCTATTTCTGTCACGCCCCTTTGCCTTCGTTCAACTGACCCTTCAGTTTCGTTCAAGCCTGAATTATTCATGAAAACATACCTGAGTTTTCATAACCAGTAAGTTACTTAGGCTTTTAGGCCGTAACAATCAGCTATGAATTCAGTGCTAATTGACTTTGAAATGTCCTTTTGAAAACCGGCATGCATCTTTTAAAAAATCGGACGTGAATTCATGCTGACTTGTTTTTCAAAGTCAGTTCTGAAATTAGGGGTTAATTAAATACAAAAAAACGATGATACTGAATTCAGGTGCTGCTTCGTTTTTGAAAATCATGCCTGAATGGAGGTGCTGAACTTGTCAGACCTGAACGACCGAACTACAGGTAGAAGTGGAAAGCACAATCTCAGGGTTATCTCATTATATACAATACTATAATTGTAATCTAACTTAGCCTTTTCCTGGTACTATTCGTCAAAGGACAACTGGGGTTTCTCCACAATTTTTTTGACAGTAGAAACAGAATTCCCTGTTAAGCTTGTGCATTAGTTTTAAAGAGAAAAATGGCAAAATAGAGGTATACAAGTGAATGATTATACATAGTTCATGTTAGTCCATGCATTGTCTACGTCGGAATGGTTTTGGTAGAATTCTATCGGTAAAGAATTGCCTCTAATGGCCCTTTTTTCTCTATGAATAAAATATTTAAAATCCTTTGCTAAAAAAGCGACCGTTATGGCCTCTCTCATATAAATATGAATTAAATTAAGAGCCACAAATAAAGACATTTTCAAAATAAAGAGTATCCCTGCTTCGTTAGAACCAAAGTTGTTCCTGCATCTTGCTACATATGTTCGTAAATGGAGTTGTTGTGTAGTTGTTTATATGTAAGTATGTGCTGGTTTACTTTTTACTATTTTTTTACTCTTTTATATGTTAACAACTATATAGAAAGTTTTATGATTGCGTGTATGTGTCTGGAGTTGCTTTTGTTGGAGCTGTTTGCTTGTCTTTCCTACAAACCAAGTGAAAACTCAGTTAAAGTTGTTAACAGCAAAGACCAGATAAGTAAAAACTTACTAAAATTAAGTTACACTACATTGAAATATACACAAACATTTAAACAATTATAAGTTTTAAGGTCAAAATATGTGAAATTGGTTATATTTAATTTCCATTAACAGGATTGGTGACATTTTTAGTGAAGCCATGATGCGGTTATTTGTTTGACTGAACTGCTTGTATGCAGTCCAACAAGCAGTTTTTAGTTGGAAAATAAATATTAAAAAAATAATAACACTATGCAACAGCAAAAAAATTTTGAAATTTTGTGACATAGTGTAATAAATCAGGGATTGTAATTCTTATATTTTTTATTATTTTTAGTATTTTGTTCATTAAAATTGCAAAATAATTATTATTTTTGGACTATAAAAAAAAATTTTGAATTAATACAAAAGTTTTATTTTCTAATTTTTATTGTTCAAATTTAAAATTTAAATGGCCATTTTTTATTTTATAAATTTCAAATAAAAGTTATTCCGCGATTTTTATTGTGAATTTAATTTTTTGAAGTTCAAAATAAAAACTTAATTTAAATAAATAAATTAATCTATCTTGGCAATACAACTTGGGGTCTATAAAAAAAATTATTTTTTTGTAACCATTTAAAAAACATTTAAAAAAAACTAATATTAATCATTTTTATTTATTTTTGAAGTATTTTCCATACCATGTACTTACAATCACTATTTTTATGAAACATGATTTGGTGATTATATATAAAAAAATTAAAAATTAAATAAAAATAAATAAAAAATAAATATAATAAAAAGTTATTGAGCAAGTTTTTATTTGAAAAATTAAAATAAAAAATTGTATATTAAATAAACAAATAAGTTTTTTGGCAATATAGCTTGGGATCTATATAAAAAATATTGTTTTGATACCTAAACGTAAAAAAAAAACAAATTTTTTATTTATTATTTAAGCAAATTTTTTTTACGCGTTTTTAAGAATTCTTTATTTGGTGAGAATGTGTAGTATTCCAAAAATGAAATATGCAGAGTTTAATTTCCAAAATGGTATTCATGGGAAGCGTGAAATCGATATATTAACCTAAACCGGTTAAGGACTCTATTAAATATGCGAAAATCTAGAAATTTTAAAACCAGCTCCTTTCACATATTTTGACCCCCAAATACAAAAATTTATTCTTACTCACCTTTTGCCTGGTTCACAAACACTAATAAACTCATTTCGTTGCATGTATATATTTACATACGTATACTTTATATTATATACATATAAAAGCAAGTTATGTGTCTTTATTAATTTTTAATGTTTTTAATTTGTATGTTTTTATAATTAATATGAGTCTATTCAATTTTTAGCATTGTTTTGTTGTTATTCAGCAGCCGTAGCATTTTCAGTACTGTTTCTTAATATTTGAGCAATGTTTTTTCTATATTTTTATATAGTATATGTTTTCAAATTTGGCTGACTGTGTTTTGCATAAAAACATTTATGGTATTGTTCTTGTAGTTGTAGTTGTAGATGAGATTTCTTTTTTTTTTATTTGTTTGCAGTCATCATCATCCACCTGAAAATGTAGAACGAAAGCCAAAGTTTAATTTAAATTTTTTGAAATGTTTTTTGCCTGGCTTTGTTTGCACAGACAATGAATAAAATAATAAACAACTAACTAACTAAATCTGGGACAAGTAGAGTAAGACATCTTGAAAAACATCAACAAAAACAGAAACAAAAAGTTGAAATAAATTAAAAGTGAAATTTATAAAATGTACTTAATGTTGCAAATTAGATTCACTGCTGGAGTTTATCATTTAATTTGGGGCATGTACAAATTGCTTTCGGTACATAAAGTATTATTTATGTCTGGAAAAGCTGGCGACGAGTTATATAACTCAAATTTGGGATGGAAATATAACTTTAACATAACGAAGATTTAGCTGGCCAGAAAATATGAAAATATGGAGAGAAATGCTTTTTTTTTTATAAATGTTATTATATTGTTTAAAAGCTTAAATGAATCATAATGACAATAAAGAATGACTTGTTATTTAAAAAATTTGAGTATTTTTAAATCAACCCGATTATTGCGTGCTGGTTTTCATTATTAATTAATTTCTTTTTTTTTATTAGCCTCAGATACTTTTTATTTATATTTGGACTTAAAACAGGATTCAATAAAAAATTAAAAAAATAGTATTCACTAGTTGAAATTTTTGACATCTCCACGCACAATAATGCGTAATAAGTAATAACTTATCTTTTTTTTTTAGTGAATATGTAATATTTTTAATATAATATATTGGGGAAAATAAATAGTGGCGGCCATTTTTTATATTCTTCGATTTTAATGATTTTTTATAAAAGCGTCAGAAAAACTAAAAGCCAGAATTAAATGCGGAAATTTTATTTTTTAAGAAAAGTTGATCAATTTTGAACTTAAAATTGAAAATTTTTTCAAAAATGTGTAAATTTTTTTATTTATTTTTATTATATAAGTTTAGCTTGAAGCCATTAGAAATTACAGTGCTAGATGTGAAAATTTGAGAGACGTCATTATGTAGTCAGGAAAATAAATAAAAAATGGCGTACGTAAAAATTTGTTAAACTACAATTTGTTCTGACCGTACGTTCCTTTGGGAGCTATGTGATATAGTCCACCAAATTTGCTCATTACAACAGTGCTTTGGTACCTTAAAAAAGATCTAAATACCAAATTTTGTTAAAATATTTATACAAACATACGAATCACAACGAATTTTGTTTAAAAACGTTTTTTGGAACCGATTAGTCCTTTAGGAGCTACTTGATATAGTCAACCGATTTTAATCAAATTTGACACAGTGCTTAGAAACTATAAAAAACTTATGAATACCAAATTAAGTCCAAATATCGTCACAAAGAAACAATACACAACAAATTTTGTTTAAAAATCGAT
This sequence comes from Chymomyza amoena, assembly GCA_037043745.1. Classification (NCBI taxonomy): domain Eukaryota; kingdom Metazoa; phylum Arthropoda; class Insecta; order Diptera; family Drosophilidae; genus Chymomyza; species Chymomyza amoena. Next base: position 124,659 of record JBAMAX010002562.1, read on the forward strand.
TTTTTGAAAGATCGGCCCTATGGGAGCTAAATGGTATAGTCAACCGATTTTAATCAAATTTGGTCAATGCTAGGGAACTACAAAAAAAAAAATTTTTGTTACGATATCTTCATAAACAAACGAATTATTCATCTAAAACTTTTATTTTTTTCGAGGTCGTCTGAAACACCCCTATGGGAGCTATATAATGTAACCCCGATATCAAAAAATTAAAATAAACTTGTCTCCTATGGAATAATATGGATCTATGCGGACGGACACAGACGGACAGACGGATATGGCGCAAATCGACTTACTCTAGTCCTCCTGATCATATTTTAAGTAACTTTGGAGTGTCTCCGACGACTCCTTCTATATGTTACGTACGTTTTCGGCTTGGGCAAACTTAATATACCTTTTGCATACAAACTATAATAATGCAAATTTTCAATTATCGATAACTGAATAAAAGATTGGAACTTAACATGAATTAACGCGTTTAATGTTGGCTCTTTTACATATATAAAAATCATCAATATCGCTCATCCGCTTCCTAATTTTTACTTTACCTTTTTTTCCTTTTTTTCAAGACTATTATATTCAACTATTAAAAATAATATAATTATATAAAAAAATTCTTTATATCACAGCCGTTTAAAAACCCTGCGCCATCAAATTATAAGGCAACAAAGTATCTGTATTATATGTAAGCATATATAAAATAAATAAATAAAAAAAAGATTTAGCTACCCTTTTAAACGTCTTTTCACGTAGGCCATTCGAAATCTTATCCCCTAAAATAATGTATTGCGATTATCTCTGACATTTATGGTCGGACTATAATGATGTTTAGCATCAATCAAAAGATTTTAATTTAAGGAGCACACCTAGTGTGCCTAAAATTTTAAATCGATATCTTAAATAGTTTTTGAGTTACAGCCATTTAAAAGAGTAGCCGCTCTATAACAGTGAAAAAGACCATTTTATCTTTAAACGCGTTTTTCTCGAAACAGCATTTTTCGAATTCGCTGGAGTGATTACTCGGAGACAAATGATCCGATCGATAGTTCTCCATACGATGACCCTCCAGTTTTTGATCTGATCAAAAATCGAATTTTGGCAGACCAAAAACGACCAAAAATTTGGGAAAAATTCAACTTTTTTTCAACATGCCGCAATTTTGTCAATTTTTGATTTTTTTGTTCGCCCGAGGGTCATCGTACGGACAATAAGTTTTAGTTTAACGAGAATTTTTTTTATGTTATATCAACGGAGAAGGCTGCAATGACTCCAGCAGTGGAGGACATTTTTTTTGGCGCCGCCGGAGATCGCGTGTCATTTTAAAAATATTTAATATTTTATTTCAAAAATTTTACTGTGTATTCTCAAAATTTTAAATAGATGGATTCACTAGTTTTTTTTTTTAATTCCCAAAAATGGCCTTTTTTTAGGTTGTCACACTAGGTGTGCCCCTTAATCAGAATTTTTTTTAATAAAAAATGAAACGGTAGCTTTAGAAATTTACAAATTAGAATGAGAATTAGAGAACTTCAAAACTTATTGTAGGTGAAAGAAGGCGAGTCTAGGCAGAAGGTTCAAATTAACTTGAGCTGTCTGGTCATAGATTAAGGCGTCCAAATGCCGGCTTTTATTATCATAGCTCTTATAGTCTCCAAGATACACGCAAATTATCCTATCCAATTTATCTTATCCTATGGCAGATAATATATTCTTCTCTGTGTTATATTTGCATAAACCTCAAATATAGATTTCATTCTCGTATATAGTATATAAAAGGGTATAAGGGGTTAGGGATTATCACTTTGTGTAATACAAAAATATATGAAGAATCAAAAAGTTTAAAGAGAAAACTTTATTAGCTTTGGTTCTGGTTGGTATTAAATTTAACATTCAATGTTCTACAAAAAGTTTTATTATTTAAGTAAAAAAGCATCATCTGAATTTTAATTTACTTTGAAAAACAGGAATAATAACATTAGAAATGTATCCAGTTCCAAATTTTGTAAACTAAAAATAAATTTAGTTTTAATTATAATTTCAATCCAATCTCTAATCTTTTGAGCTGTTACTGAGTCACAAATAATATATTTAATTCATGTTGACATATATGTTTAAAAAAAAACCGAAAAATATTTTGAATAGAGATTTTGACTTAAAATAATAATAAATAATAAATTGATATTTTTTAGCGGTTAAACACTAAAATACTTTTAATTTTTTATTGATATTTACTTTAACTTTCTTAAAAAAAAGTTTTAATATTTAAAAACGGAAGCATCATCTAACTTTTAATTTTTTTTTAATAAACTTCAATAATTAGAATTGAATGAAATTTTAAAGAAAAATTAAGAAAACAAAATTATTAATTTAGATTTTGATACAAGCAAGTATTTTTTGTGCTGTAACTAATAATTCACATTATGTTTACTCCAAGCTGTCATGTATACAACAACAATAGTTAGATTTTAAGAATTGTAAGGGAACATTTTAGTACATTTATTTTATTCTTTTTTTTTATAGTTTTTTTAATAAGAACAGCAAGGGGTTCTGTTTCAAATTCTGTGTAAAACTTTATTCAGATCAAACAAAGATCGCTACCTAATATCAGAACGTCATAAAAACAAATTATTATTACAACTTATGTTTCTAAGAAGAATTGATTAAAAGATCTTCATCTTTATATACACAAAAGATGTGAGATTTAAAGAACGAGCTTTAACTTTAAGCTCCGTAACGATGCCTAATTAGCTTAAAGTCATAATTTTTGTGAAAACAATCCTGCTATATAAAGCCAAGTGACCTTAAGTTTCTTAACCAAAAAAAATCATATTCCCTTTACCTAGTTGATAACGAATTCCACATCTGTTCTAATTTGCCAGAATATCAACATGTTATGACATGTCAATACTAATCATGTCAAGTTCAGATACATTTGACATTTGATATCACAATCCCCACTCGCTCTCACTCGCACAAAAGCTGCCTGCTATATAAATATGGTAAACTTGCTGTCAACACAGATGAGAGAAATCAGGCTTAGCCTTAACAATAATAAACAAGCTGGCATACAAAAGTATTCATATGTCGCTCTTACTTTATATAAATAGTCAGTCATGACAACCAAGACACACACACCATAGGCACGCTTATATACACACACTCACACACACACACACACTCATTTACACACTTATATATTTACGAGTACAACACATTTGCATTGCTCTAGAGTTTTGCATACTTTGTAAATACATTTAACGAGTATTTATGAGCGAGCATACAAAATGAATGACTTTTGCCATCATTAAATTTTATTTGTATATTGTAAACAGAGCAAGCCAAGTCCAAATAAAAAAAGGGAGAGAACCTCCGCCACCCCCCAACCGAGAGCATTACTACAATGACGAATACATAAAGATGTTTTGAGGTCGAGCACTTTGACTGCCGCCACATTAAAAGCAGCTACGAATCCGGACCAAAATCAGGCAGCTTTTCAATCCTACGCGGAAGTTCAACCAGGCCCAAGAGTCCTACACAAAAACGAAAATTCTTTTGGGCTAAAATTCTTTGGGACTAAACAAACATCAACATGACACCCATTAGACGACAATCGTCAGAGGGGTAAGGGTCACACACACAAACACTCACTTATCACACGTCATTCAGTAACTGCGTGTTGGCAACTTGACACCTTTTCATTTACGGGGCAGCGGTGGTCGGACAGTTCTGGAGAGCGGGAGGGGGGCAACTTGGCAGTTGAGGGACTTGAGCTGTTTGCATTTAATTGAGAATTTAAAATGATTTGTTTATTTTGCAGCTTCTTTTGTTAAAAACATGAGCCATGAGCGCTTTTCGCACTCATTTTATACACTTTATAGAGCATAGAGTATTATGGATTTTTCAAAGAGTCCTTCAGGTTTGCAAAAAAAAAACATTAATTGAAAATTTTACTAATAAAGTAAATATTTTGATTATAAATCTGGAAGATTTTAAGATGTTCTGGTGGTGTAACTTTTACCATGATGAATTATTAGTCCTTATTGAAATTTAAATATGGGACACTTAATTTCAGAGATATCCCTTTCGTAAGTCCGATCTCAACTAAGGACAACACCCTTTACAAATACTTAAATTTTGAAATTCTCGTTTGATTGCCAGTAAATAAATACATGCAACAACAAAAAATGTATAAAAAAAATAAAATTAATCATTATATCGGGCATAAATGCATAATGGCAAAATGCATGGTGTCCAAATAAACATAATTTTTGTACAAAAACCAAATGAAGTGATTGTTGTTGCTTGTTGGGCATTTTTGCCTTTATGCCTCATTATTAGGTTTGCTTACGTCATTACTTCGGCATTTTGGCCCTTAGATATTTGTGACTTTCAAAGTGAATACTCCAAATATGAATACCTACGAGCATCAGTACTTTACGAGATTTCGGTAACGAAAAATTCTTTTGGAAGCTATTTAATTGATCAATTCTTTGGTTTGATTTCTAAAGTGTTGAAATGTAGTATTCAAAATTAAAGGTAATTACCTAATTTCACTATTTTCATTATGTATTTTTTGTTTTATATACTTCGAAAGCATCAAATTGAATATAAATCAAACTAGCATCCAAATCTTTTTAAAAAAATAAGGTCTCCGAAAATATGTAAAGAACAATTATATGCAAAAAAATTCTTGTAGAGTATTTTATTTTTTCGAATACTTAGAAATTTTTAAAAACAAAAAAATTTAAATAGCAAAAAACAGATTCTTCTGCCTTTTTCTTTAAATAATTTGAGATATAAAGAGTAACCATAGAAGTATTTAAATCAAGTTTAAATTTGATAAAAATAATGCTAAATATAAATGCTATGGAAAAAAATTTAATTGAATTAATTAATTCTTTTTCCTAAGGGTTAATGCATATAAATAATAAACAAACATTTCAAAAGTAAATAAATTTCAAAATTATACGATACTGATTTCTTATCGGGGAACACATTCAAAATAAAAAACAAAAATCAATAAAATATATAAAAAAAAATGTAATAGTTTTTTTAGTTTTAAATGATTAATTAAATTCAACTATAATTTTTAACAATTTGCTTTATTTGCCATAAAAATATTCATCGGGGTGGGTCAATATAAGTCGAATATTCCAAGGGGCCGCCGCGAATCGTCACAAATATTGAACCACCCTAATTCGAATTTTCGTTTTCATTGAGATACTTTATTAGTTTTCAAAAATAAATCATTCATCGGGAATAAAAATATTCAAAAGCTGTATTTTTTATAAGATATGATTTGTTAAAGAAAAGTTCAAGAGCATAAATTTTTTCCTAACGCTATAATATTGCGTTATATTATATATATATAATATATTGTTAACATATTTTTTATATATTCTATTGATAAACGTTTTCACTATGAAATTTTTATTTAATTATATTATTCGCATACCACTAAAAATATAAGCACACGCAAACTAAAATTACAATGAAATTAAATCATTAAAAGTTTACTTTATTATTGAGTTGACGATAACTAGAAAAACAATCGAAATTTTTAAAGCAAATATTCCTGAAAAGTGAAAAGATTTTTACATCTAATTCTGTAATTTTTCATAGTCTAGCTTTTAAGCAATAACTCATATTATAAAAATAAAGTAAATTGTTAAACTTAAAATATGAAATCTACAACAATTATTAGAATTTTTGAAAATAGTCCTTATAAAAAGTGGCAAAATTTCTAGTATTTTCATAAATTTCTTTAAAAACAATTTCAAGCAATCAATTTTGGCGACTTGGGTTGCCCAAAATAGTACCCCCAAAACTACATTTCATAGATGTACCATCTACTGACACGTCTTCTTTAAATGTTCTCATCATATAAAATATATTGAATGTTAAATCATGCAAACTCTTATTATAAATTTTATTCCCTGTTCTTTTATGCAAGAGTTCGTCTCCTTGCATGTGTTTGCATTACTCCTGCAGCTGATTGAAATGCAAATGTTTTTTTTATATCACAGTGAGTCCTGGCTGTTTAAACAGTTTTCAAATATCTTACTATAAAATAATTTATAGTTGTATCTTCTCAAAGGAATATATATTTTATTAGGTAAATATACTCAGCTGTATGTCTCTAATATAAAAGACAGTCTGTAGCTTGCGAAGTTATTTTTAAGTAAATAATTATTTGATAGATGATTGATTACGATTTTGGTTGAAGGTGCTTAGTGAGTATGATAAATCAGTAAAGACAAGTCATCAATTTATGTAATTTATAGTGCTTTCTTTAGGGATTCCCATATTTTAAATTTTTTACTAAACTTTTTGAGTAGTAAATTAAGCAACAGTAACAAATAAGCTTAAAGTTATTTTCAAAAAAGGGCAAGATTTTATGTGCACATCAAGTTTTCGTCACTATGACTTATAATCAGTCAGTCTACCAGGTAGGATTAATTTCAATTTGGAAGTTGCAGGAGGACAGGGTTCCCGCCTTACCTAAATAAAATTTCCCTTATAACAAATATAACTTTCAAGGAATATTATTTCTTTTTTTTTTTAAATATTTTTTATTTAATACAAGAAATAGCAGAGAGCTTGCAATATGTTTATGGAAATTTAATGCTAACAAAATATATAGCATGTTTTTTTTAGAGGTTCACAACTTTGAGTTGGCAACGCTGCTTTATCTGACAACCCATTTTACAGCTGTTTGTTGTATTTTGTTGAGTTTGGCTTCACATTTTATTATGGATAGACTTACACCACAGCACCGCTTTCAAATTTTTGAAATTATTTATCAAAATAGTTGTTCCCTTTGTCAAACCTTTTCAGAATTAGGAGCGTGGCGGCCACCTGACTGAAATTATATATAATATATTTTATCATGTCATAAAATTTTCTACCCAAAGCTAGTTTCATTGATATTAAAAATATATTTCTTTGTTTTTGTATGATTTAAATTCTTAGTTGAAAAAACACCCTTTATTAACAGAAAAGAGCAAAGCTGCGGCAACAATAAATAATTTCGCGCCAACATAATATGAGAATTTATCGGAGAATATACGAATTAGTCGAAAATAAAAAGGAAAATAATTGAAGTTAACGACAAAAAAATAAAATTGTTTGTTTTGGTTTTCAATTTTTATTACAAATAAAATATTAAATATTTGGGCCGTAACAATTTAGTTTGATCTATCGCAATTATAACAATCGATAAATAAAGAGTATCAAAAGTACGTCTTAGAGCGGCTTGTTTATTTATTTTCCTTCTTTGCTTAGCACTTGGTTGGCATGACTTAAAAAAAAAAAAAAAAGAAGTGACTGCTGCTGTTTACTTATATGGGTGCGTGTATGAGTGAGCGTGTGTGTGTTTAAAACAGTGTATGTATATGTGTGTGTGTGCAAGTTTTGTTTGCTTTTCATTTTTAATGAGTTTTTATTTTTGCTCGCTTTTATGTGTCGCCTTTCGCCTGTCTCAACTTTTGCGCTTTAGCTTCATTTGCTGCGGCGACAGTCGACCGAGCAGCAATGATATATACCAGACAGGAGACAGACTGACGGACAGACGGACGGACAGAGAGACGAGCAGAGAGACAGACTCAGAGACAACAGCCGGCAGCAGCATACAGGATCCAACATCCTTTTTTTTCACACTTATTTTGTGACGTATTTTGTATCATAACTGCTAACTGTCAGCAAATTTGACGCTAAATGTGTGGCGGCGTTTTAGATACGTCACACTTGCCACTGTTTGTGTCTTTGTTTTTGTATCTGTGTGCCTCTTTGTGTTTGTGTGTGTGTGTCTTGCTCAAGAGCTTTGTTGTGCGAAATGCTACACTAACTGTTTACTTGTTAGGACATTTGTTCGTGATTATCTAAACAGCTTGATTTGTACCGGAAAAGCTCGAAACGTGTTTGCAATGGCTTTAGTGACAGACATAAAAAAAAAACATAGCATACAAATTTGCGCAGAGATTAATATTTCACTAAAAGTCGCTTTGCAACACGGAAATTTTAATATATGCAAATGTCGGCTTAACAATATTTTGACACGCTGTCAAAGAAATTTTGAAAGCTTAAGATATTAAGGGTAACTTAAAAAGCTTGAAAAATAAAATATTTTTATATATAGTGATCTCAGATAAAGCGTCTCAATGAATCATGCCCATCATAAGAGACGTCTGGAGGAAGTTGTTTTCACACGATGGTCAATATATCACAGATCTCAAGAGAAACTTAGGACCTATTTATTGATAAAAATTGTTTGTCATTAAGAAAAAAATTTTTTCAATGCAAAAATCCTTAATAATTTAAAAGCATTAACAAGCGTATGAGTGTGCGGGTGTGATGAGCCACAAAATGCCGACTCGATTCAACAAATTGCCGACAAATAACCGATTCTGAAATTTTATTTCTCGAATATTGCGTGAAATATCCGAGATTTGCCAGCTGATGGATGTGCAACACGTGAATTAAGTTATCGACAAAAATTAAGCTTATCAATATAGTTTCTTCCAATATTTTGCTGTTGTGGTCTATACATAAAATAAGATTGACCCCACTATACTATAATATATGAATTATCGTGCTCTCAAAAAATTATTCTACATATTACCAGCTCAAAAAAGCTTAGTATTTCGATGCAACTAACCAGGACTTAATTACTTTATTACACTTAAATATAACCGCCACAAATTAAACCATAAACAGTAACTTTAAAAGCTCACTCCAAAGCTTTTAAGCCATTCAAAATGGGAGTTCCATTAAATGATTCATTCATTATTCATTACGTATACGTTCTCGACTAACAAAGGCTATCCCACATATCACTGCCAGTATTTATAGCACCTAGGAACATAATTATGCTATAAGTATGTCGAAAGTGTTGGACTGAACAAAAGGAGCAACAACAAAAACAACAATAGCTGGCAAACAACAACGTACAGAAATAAGTAACATTGTAAGTCCTAGAAAAGGGGTAATCAATCTTCAGCAACAAATGCCGAAAAAAGCTATTTTGAAAGGCAGCTCACACAGATACACACGCACACACACACACATAGCGAGTGCGTTGAAGCAAGTGTGAGCTGCAACTGGACTTGTTGTATATTGCCAACGATTACGCTGCTGCTTCTTGGACGGGGGAAGAGTTCCTGAAGGTCCGTGGTATGGAAGTAATGGAGCCCTGTTGCTTTGCACGATTGTGTACAAATGTGTTGCATTTAGCACGCGCCTTGAGCCCACAAGTGTTTGTACAACATTAAAGGCTTTAAGTGCGACCGAAAGCAACAACTACAACAATAACAACAACAAGAAAAACAACAACAAAAGCAACCACAAGGCACAACACACAATGCAACAAAGAGAGACTGAGTATTCAAGTTGCATGTGTTTCAAAGGCAACCAAGCGAAAATCCAAGCATACATACAAAGTCGGATTGTGAGCCAGAGGCGGGTGCAGCAGAGGGGGTTACTTGTGATCAAAAAGTACTTAAAAATTCGTTATATTTTTAAAATCTGTGTACGTGCAACAACAAATTTGAAGACTTTACTTCATGTGTGAAAATTAAGATCCAAGGCAAGAATAGATGGATAGCATCTTTTTCCTCGATACAAAAGGGAATCAATAGGAGACACAGTAGAGAATGTCCGAATCTAAAATTAGAATATGAACGCATTTGTAACATATGATACCCAGTCAGTATACTTCGCGAGTAGGGAAAATGTCTCTAAAGGACATCCTTTTTAACCTTCCCTAACACTTTGCTATGATGACTTAGTATATGTTTATTGTCTTGAATAACATGCTTGCAAATTTTTAGTTCCACAGTCAACAGCCTTAGTTCGTGATACAATTTGAAGCTCCTTACCTAGCATTTTGCTGCAGAAATTCTTCCCCAAGGCGTTATTTTGCAAGACCTTTATTTTTGGTACAATCTCTCTCAATAAATAAAAAAAAAAGTAAAGGACGATTGCAACGCAGGAAGTGGGGCAGCAAATTCTACTCCCAAGCATGTTCTGATTTTCCTTAAATTAAGCTTCAATTTTACAAAAAATCAATTGCTAAGATAAAAAACACCATAAAAGATATTTCGAGTATATAGGTAAAACTGGTTCGATAGTCCTAAGGCCATATTAAAACTAAAGTATAAGGTAGAAAACACGACTAGTGCAGAGCTTTATTGAGTTGGAAAGAATACCAAATTCTCTTTTAAGAAGACTATTTACAAGGTTTGTTTAATACCAGACAATAGTTGCTTAATTGAAATGAAGTATATTACAAGTACCATAGCATTTAGCTATTTTCCGCTTTCGCAGAAGCAGTACTGCCTATGCATGACGTTAAAGGATGGCTCTAGAATTTCTTAAAAGTTTTGATCATATTCTGTACCACTCAAAGTCTCTTTTCTTTTCATTCAGCTCTCACATTGAAAATAAAATTGACCCCCTTAAATTTTGTTCTAGTTCCGCTCCTGGATATTGCTGTGGATGTGCGTGTGTATGTGTTTTGTATGCCCTGGTGTTGCGTCTAACTGCTTTAGCGTTAACCGTTAAACGTTGTTCCATCCGCCATTTGGATTCACATTCCCTTTTGCGTCCGCTACCAAGGCGTCAAGTAATCATTTTTTTTACCTTTTTATTATGCTCTTACAAGGACTACATGTACTAGCGTTGCTAAGAAAATCGATATTAATAAAAGCGTCTAAGCCATATTACTAAAAATTGTAGTAAATGCGTAAAACTGTAACGCAGCATCTTGACCGTATCAGAATAAGGCCACATACTAGTGTTAAATATTGGAAAAAAGCTTTAGATATGCACTTGTGCTCTTACAGCCGAAAAATAGCTTCCAATTATTTGATATTAAGCTATATAGTTTCAAACGTTCAAACAATCTTCGTTGGTTCTAGTTACTAGATTTCTTCTTCGTTGTTCCATTAATCCATCCTAGTGGAGCATAGAGCCTCAACAACAGATTTAAACAACTTCTATTCGATTCCTCTTAACTTTATTCTATGTGTGAGAAAACAAATTTCGATTATTAAAACTCCTTCCTATTTTCCAACAGGGTGATTGTTTAGTGAGATTAGTGGAGAGAGCTCGCCGTTGTACTCTCACCAATACTAGGTAATGTAGAGCGACCTCTTATTTGTCGCTATTTGCATAAGTGTATACTTAGGAGAATTGGGATACTGAAGAGTTAGGCGAGCTCTATCTGACACAGGAGAACGGTTAGTAAATAGAAAGGCATTGAACAATTTGAGTTTGTGGAAATGGAGGATTTGGCGGTGATCGATCGAATCCGAGTTGAGTTTTTTCGTGTCAACTAAGAGTGCGAGTTAATGACGACGTGTAGAGTCGAAAGCCGAGAAGGCAGGCTAGTGCAAGGAGATTCTCAAGGGGATCCATCATAAACTACGAGACGCTCCAGAGGAGTGGTGGTAGACACAAAAATCATCAAACCATCACCAACCAAAATCTTCAAAAATATTAAGCTACTGTGTCACAAGGGGGAGGAGGTTTTTTTTAACGAAAATCAGGGTTACGTAATTTATGGATGACCCCTAGGCGGTTGAGGGTGCTCCTGGACCAAAAGATCAGCAGCGTTAGTGTAGCTTTACAGCACTCGGCTGGGAGTGGTACCAACTAGGCAGGTTTTGACATTGCTGCGCTCGGGTCGGCCCAGAGATAGTAGCCGGAGGACGATAACGACGGATATAATAAATTCTAGCCGAGGAACGCATTAATTAATGACATGATGGAAAATTAGAGAGTTGACTACACATTAATCCCGTCGTAGATTTATTGGAGTATAAAACTACGACCCATAAGCGTGAAAAAATGTATTTTAGGAGCTGAAAAAGAGCTAAATAATCTCAATACTATAAGCAGACTGGGTCTTTACAAATTGTTACAGAGCCTTAATGAATATAAATTCGTTATTTGAGCCTGGACAACAACATAGGTTCGTTACATACGTTTAAAGAGGTTTTGGTAAAATGAGATGTAAAAACTTGTAAAATCGGAAAATATTATTCTATTCAATAGAATTGACGACACCGTACACAAGACTACAAAAACTTTGAAACTTGGCAGATGACAGTAATAAAGTCTCTGCATTCTAGGGTATGTTAGGTCTTAGAAATGATAAATTTTTAGCAAAAGCGTTATATTTCGGAAAAAGAAGAGAAATTTCCAAATCGAAGCCATTTATAAATATGCCAGAAATATCCCCGAAAACTTTTAAAATCTCTAATCTAAGCTTTTGATCAATTTTCCAAAACACTTTAGTCTCAAGCCAGCCATTTTAAGAGCATCCAAGCTTTGGCTACCAAATTTTAGCTCAGGTTTTTCTTTTTATTTCGAGCTGCTTCTTTTTTTGGGTTGAGTTGTTGAATCGTTTTAATGGTCGTCACCTTGCTATTTGTTTTGTGGCTAGAACCCGCTCTCCATATCTCTTACAGTGTTGCAATGTTGTAGACGTTGCAATGTTGCATATTCCTTACCAAAACGGATGTGTTTGCGTTTAGCTAGAGTTGACAGCTTTGGTAATTTATACGTGCAACTTCCCATATAACCTACAATCTACTTGCTGCGTATAAACATAATTTAAGGCAACTTTAAGATCCCGCCTGGGCTTAGCTCTTGACAATTTCCGGCTTGCGTCACCCTTAGCCACTTGGGGCACACGCTTTTAATGCAAAACGTCTAAAACAATAGATCCATTTGCACTCGGCTGAAGTGCAACTCTTTTATTATTTTATTTTTCTACGCTTTTTTTTTTTTTGTTTTGCCAGTTTTTGTTCTATGCCAACGACAATGCACAGCCACGCCCACATTGAACGCCCAGTCAAAGAGCATCCGCCGCCCTCGCAGCTCCTCGACTTGGATAAATAGCAGCGATTTTGCACAATGCCGCGTTGGGCATATAAAAGCGACCACCAAAACAATGGCAGGCAGGTCCAAGCAAGTGCGACCTAAAAGCTGGTGGGCGAAAACAGCCCTTAAGAGGGTAGTCCACGGATTTATACTATCATGGAACAGAGAGAGCGGGAGCGGGAGTTAGGCGACAAAGCAGCTAATAACATTTAGTATGGCTGTACCAGCTATTTGCAACAAGCAGATCAAAAAGTACTATGCAAAAATATTCTGATACATAGATACAGTTATTTCTATGTAGATGCGGCGTATATATATGTATGTACTAATGTATCGGAGCAGCGCCGTGTCTGTACAAATGTTTAGGCACCTTTTTTATATAACATCAATGCCGCGAAAAAAAAAACTACATTTTTTTCAGTTGCCGTCGGCACATACCGACTTTAATACACACTGACTATATCAAAAATTTCAGGGTTTTATTTCGAATTAAGAAAATTGAAAGATCCTCCCCTTAAGCTTCTTTATTTTTCTCATATGTTTTTAAATTAAATATGATGACTTTGCCTTGCGAAGTGTTACTAAATGTGACAGGTGGATATAATGCTAGAGACTATTGAACTAGAAATAAGCAATGAATGTCTTCTACGTCATAAGAACAGACTAACAATGTCAATGACATTCCCATTAGGCAGCTAAAACGGACGTCATTCAAGGACTATTTGCCTTACTTCTAGTTAAGGCATAAAATGAAATTATTTACAAGTCAATTATTGATGTAGAGCTTATTTCATTGATAAAGTGATAAAAAATATGTAAAATATAAAGGAATTTTTGGAAAATTTTACGGAATCAATTACACAAAAAACATTAATAACTGAGGATATTTCTTGATTTGTTGTTCAAAATAAGTTCTCATCGAAAAAGCTTTCTACATGAGCTATACTTGTTAGGAAATTGCAGTCTGAGCGACTACTTTAAATTCGGCTTTTCCTGCTTAAAATGCTATTGAAGGAAATTAATCTTTATGATAAAAATGATAGTCTTCTTGGTCCGCCAGCCGGCTTGCCAACCAGGGATTTTCAAGAAGTTCTCTTTAGCACCTCATAGTTTTCATAAAAAGAATAATTAGCATTTAAATTCTTCTGAAAAAAAAAGGTCTTATGGTCTTTCTTGAGACACGACTTAGCCCCTATTTTGCTCACGACTTCCCTGGCTACCTATATACGAAAACTGGTTCATTTTTTCTAAGGCAGCTATGTGAAATAGTGTACCAATCTTGATAAAACAATTTTTTTATGTCTTTCATACAAGTCTAGCCTAGCGACGGTTCACTAGACTATCATCCCAGAGGTTGTGGGTTCGAATCCCACGTTAAGCATGGTTCTGTACTTTCCTGTCTATTCCATGTCTTTGTCACTTACTCCCATCATCGGTATCACACAGCCTGTTCTTGGCCTAAGTGAGTTGGGATGCTAAGTCGTCCCCACTGCCGCCTTAACCTACTTACCTCCCTACCTTCACACAAGTCCTTCATATTTATCTAAAATTTGATCAAAATTGTTACATTATTTCATATAGCTACTATACAAAAATTTAACCTGTGTTTGCTATTTTAGAGAGGCATGAATAAGGGATCAGCGGAGTGCTTTACCTTCTAACTGTTGGATCTGCGTTCTACGAACCAATTGGACTACAGTTTGGATGTTCTATTAAAACATCCGCATTTAAATTGGTATTACTCTTATTATTGTTAAAAATTCTAAGTAGCCTGTGTAAGATTGCGCTCTTTTGATTTCCGATATTTCTGTTAGCAACAAAAAAGCTAAAAGAAAGTCTTTCCGTAAAGCCAAAGAGTCACAACGCCACGTATTTTTTGAGTTTCTACTCAAGTTTGGAACTGTTGGCAGTTCTCTACAAAAAAGTTTATATTATATAAAATAATATTATTAATAGCAGGTAGTTTGCCACGGATCCATTGGGGGGAATTTTATTTGCCCGAGGGCCTGCTGTACTCCTACCTACAGCCCATTCAGTGGTCAGTGGCAAAACGAGTTGACCCAGCAATAAAGAAAATAGATGGCCCTACCCACGGCAGAGTGGTCAAAGATGTTACTTGGATCCATGCTAGTTCAAAACAGCTCATTAAACCCGAAAGACAAAGTTCATTTGAGAAGAGGCAATTTCGGACCGAATTTCATCTTTCTTTAACTTCTAACTGCAAGAAACTTGCGCCCTGGACTTGCAAATAGATTTTTTGGCCCAATGAGTATATCTCAGTTGTCTTCTAAATTTACCCATACATTTTTTTTTTGCACTAACTAAACATGCCCCTTGCCCTTTGACTACAGTGTATCGCAAAATAAAAATTCTAATGGGCGCATATTTTTTTCCAAACCATGAAAAAACTTTCCATTGTTGTTGCACTGTTAGCCCTGGGGGAGCGCCAGAGCAAGAGTTCGGCGGAGCGCAGCATTGTCACTGTGACTACCGGGACCACAGCGTGAATACAGTGACTCCTACCCTTAACGATCCTGGCATTGTTGTTTTTATGCAGCTGACTCGGGAGTGCCTTTGTTTTGTGCCCATTTGTTGTTGTTTCGTTGTTCCAGCGAGTTGTTATGAATAAAGTTGACTTGACTGTAGCTGTCGTTGATATTACTTGGGTGTCTCTAACAAATAAATTTAATTGGTACAAGTGCTCGGAGCAACTTGACTTGTCAAACCAAGTCCTTAAAGTCGCCTTATGCTTTGCTATTAGCTTGTCGGGTTATTCAATTTGTTAGGGAAACGTCGAATATAAATGTATATATGACAGACAGTCTTGGAAGACTCAATGTAAAAGTTGTCTTGGGATTGTTTTCTAAGAGCTGAGAGCCAACAATATGCAGATTTGAGGTAGCTGTTGAAAAACGAAAACGCATGACAATAACAATAAAGGAGTGTCACGCTTGAAACTCAATTATTCCAATTAAGCCAAGCTACTGAAGTTCTCGAAAACATAAATATTCAACATTGTAAGGATTACCTAAAATGAGCTAAAGTCCCAAGATTTAAATGCAAATAAGCAAATCGTTTGAAAGTAGCTATACAGAAAATGAATTATTCTGGTACAGTGAAAAGATAATGATACGTCTAAACGACGAACGTATAGTGTTAACGTCATTAAAGGGAGTTTTTTATTAGAACATAAATGACAGATTCAACTTAAAAACCTTTCTTCAGCTCATTTAGTGTCCAATAGCATCTTTTCGTAATCCAATTAATAGTTTAAATACAAATTATTTTGAAAATAGTTTACAAAAACTAAGCAGCATTTTTCATTCAAGAATTCTTATCTTTTACGTACTCTAGAGAATGACATCAATGAAAACTACTACTACTGGCTACTTCACCTATTGTCACAAATATTACCATAATACTTACGACTAAAGGTAACAATACGGCTCTTAGAATAAATTCAACTTCGAAAGTAAATGATATAATTATTTTCTAGAACTAAGGCTTGCGAAGTTGCTAACTTTTTTGGATTTTTTTTAGACGACTCTAAAATTCACCTTAAGAAACAATACAATAAAGGCCTTCAGAATTGAGTCTATTCCACATTAAGATCTCGTCATTATTTGAAGTCAAATATTTGTATTAGACATAACAATTATTTCTAAGTATTGTTTTTAAAGACTTCTTAACTTCTATTATTCATTCTCTTATTTTGAAACTGCTTTTGTAGTATTTAATCCCCACATTCAATTACCACAAAAACTGCTGCTCTTGCAACTTTCAAATTCGTTTGAGTCCTTTTTCTTTTCAATGCACAAATGCTGAATCAAGTTCTGGCAATCATTGAACTTTTCCTAAGCACGCTTTGTTAAACTCGCTCCATCCCACGCTCTACAGTTTATTCATAGAATAAAATTAAATAACCAGCTAATACTATTAGAAACATTATCAACAACCAAGCAATACCTTCGACTCAGTGCCAAACTTATGCAGCATTTTAGCTTATCTTTTCCTGAAATGCATAATTCAAGAGTTTGCTTGGCAAACAAACAAATTCCAAAATAAATCGCAACAAATTTCAGAATTAAGAGCTCTGCAAAAGGCAAGCTCAAAGCCAAAACAAAAGTTCATACAAGTACTGGGCGACTGCAGTCGAAAAAGACCGAATCTAATATACACTATAGCTTCGAAAAGTTGGGCTATTTTGAATGACGAAAGTTTTTGCGCGTCCTTGATATGTCTTTAAATGTTGCTTAAGATAGTATATTTTTTAATGAGGAACTCTAAACTTCTAATTTTAAAAATTTGGATGAAAATATTTGGTAATCGTTGCGGGAGACATTTTCAGTACATCTATTCTGAACTATTTCTAAATATTATTATGTTATTAACCATTTTGGCCGAATTAGTTTGTGATCTGAAATCCACACATTTTGGCAGAAAGTTCTTTAATTACATTAGATCAGATCAGTACTTTAAATGGCTGCCTCAGGAACTATCAGCATTTAGTACGTGAAACTTTTTTTTATATTAAGGATATCGTAATCAAAATCTGCAGTTTTTACTTTTAATTTATTATATCTCGCATGATTTTAAAATTTTAATTAAAAATGAAGTTACTGTATCGTAAAGCTGCCGTAGGATCTTTTGGCTATAAGGCATTTTTTCGCACAAAATAAATAAATGCACCAATGTATGAACTCTTAAAATTAGAATCTTGAAATTTTATACAGGTCATGCTTTTTTTTATAAATCCTCTATGGATTTAAATAATCAAAATAAAGAAATGAAAAAATTTAAAACATTTCTTGAACAAAAATTTTCTTTAGCACATCTTACATCCAACGTTGCGGACAACGACAAATTTTCAAGTTTCTACTACGAATTCGGATTCAGCAAATCTGAAAATCGTTTTTTTTTCTTTGCGACATTATGTACTTCCGAATACTAAGCAGTTTGGTAATTTTTAAATAGATTTCAAAAGCATAGATTGTACTTTGGTATGGGAGCGCACATCAAACTAAAGTTTGCCAACATTTGCTATAGATTTGAAAAGCTTTAAATAATTTTGAAATAGGTTTTACAAATTATCAAATCAATTATCAGATCAAATTTAAGCTTTTAATGGGTTTCCCTTTCTACATTCTTTACGTTCAAAAGGTTTTTTTCGTAAACCAAGCTGTAAGCACATTAGCCAATTTTCGAATCTATATCGAATTATAATACTAGATCTATCGAATACTGTAAAAAAGTTACAAAATTTGAGTTTGGATATAAAATATGAAAGTATGTTTCAATTGAAAAAGCTCAGAACTGGCTAGCTCTTAATCCAAGCTTCTGGGCAGAAATTCGAAAACTAATAATTGAGATCTAGAAAATGGTACGAACTTTTCTCGCAATTGCCATCAGAAAATTTTTCAAGACAGTTCAATGGTATCACTATATCATATCGCTATTCAAAATAGAATCTTGGGGCCTGAACGTTTTTTAACTCCTAAGATATAATAATCAAACTGGGAACTGGTTGGCTATACGTTACATAAAATCAGTCTATTATCATAACTATCATTTTCGCAAAATTTGAATATTCTTGATTTTTTAAACATCGTAACGAAACTTGTGAGTTTGCAGAAAGCTTGATAGCTACGCAATTGTTGAAGACGCTTTTAGGATCATTTAATCTATAACGCCAAGATCGCAATCCTGAGAAGGGGCTGGGCATCTTTTTTAACCGTGAAACAAATTTTTTTTTGTGTAAGGTCCTTAAACCTTTAGAAATAACATTACGCAAATGCTCTAAATTGAACAATCGGTCGTACTATTTAAAAATTGATAGAAAATTTCGTTTTCCGGAAAAAATTATTCGGATTGGTCTTTTTGTATTCCGGAGCACGGCTGATTATTTATTATTAGAAAAAACTATATTCAAAATTTCTATAAGTCCCTCAGGATTTTTGGTAATTTTTTTTTCTTTCTCTATAAACTCTAGTACTATTATATATTTTCATTATATTTTAATAACTCAGTAGAAAAGGTAGTTATCTTAAACCTAAACTCTGAACCTTAAGAAAATTAAACGTCATATGTATTCGTAATATCTAAGAATAAGTGAATAAAATTTAAATATTCTAAATTCCTCAAACTTTATTTTCAATATTTTAGACAATTGTCCTTGGCCTGGGTTCGGTAAGGTTTTTTCAAAGAACAACGTCAAAACTAGTTCTTTATGACATGGCATAAATTCCGAAATTTATTAAAAAACAATTAATTATTATTATTAATGATTTCTGGCTATGTTGAGTTCTTTGGTAAAAAAAAAAAAATTACTTATTGTCAAAAATTTTGAATTTTGGACCACAGCAGTTTTTATGCTTTATTAACTTTACAAATTTCTCGAATCTCGTTTAAACAAATGTTTAATTTTTTCAATTAAAAAGTTAGACAATACTAAAAGAATTTTAAAATTATAACTCAAACAAGTGTGTTGATAGTCGAAAATTTCGCAATAATAATTTACCCTTATTTTCACAGTTTTCACACGAATTCGACTTTAGGAAGTAAAATTTTATTAACCCATTTTCTTCCTCTGCTGCGTATACGCAATATCATAATTGAAATAAAAATATTATGTGTCTTGTGTGATGCAACGGCAAATTTTGTTTTCGTTTTTATGGTATATATTTAGACTATTCGCCTTATTCTGACCTCCTGCATAATACATCCTGACAGACATACTAGAGTCTTAGGACACATCTCATTTTGTGAAAATTTGTTAACTTAAAACTAAAAATTACCGAATATAAATTTCTAGTCTTTTCGACTTTAAAATAGGGTTTATTCTTTCTTAAATAAATCATCATGAATGATAAAATTCTTTAATTATGCCTTAGTTTTCTGAGACTTTTCCAATTGCCGAGCATTACGCCTACGTTGCGTATACGCAACATGATGCCACGGCCTTTCTAGTTGTTGGAAAGTTATATAAGTTAATTAAAGCGATTGTGACGCCTCTTCATTGATTTCATTCCAAAAATGAACTTATGACTTCACTGAATAAAACTGTTGCGGTGGAGTAATGCGTAATATTTCCAAAAATATTAAAAATAATTGTACTTTAGTCTCTATACGAGTCATTGTGCTCATTTAAAAGATTTTAGTTTACTTTTACAAATATTCCTAAATATAAGGTTTCTAGTGGAGTTTGTAAGAGAAAGTTATCAAATTAAATTTTAACTCATTACTTTATAGACTTTTGAAACTTGTAAAGTTGTTGCGTGGAACAGCTGCGTGATATTTCCACGAAATAAAAGCAATAGAAATCTAAAGATTTGAAGACTCTCCAACAAATATTATATACACGATTTCTGGTAAAATTTTTTAGCGAAAGTTGTTTAATAAAATTTTCTGGAGCACAATCAATCCTTCCATTTTTTATTTTACTTATAAAATTTGCTGATTGTCTTCATTCAAATTGCAAATAAAAATACATTTAAAAAAAAATGTTAGCTTCCAAATTGTTAATCGCTTTTCGGAACTTGATAATAAAAAAAGGTAAATCTAGGTTTTACGAAAAACAGAAATAGCGGACTAGAGAGCGACACTCCAACAAACCTTAATTACCATCTTTAATTATACTAAAAATTTTGATAAAAACATGGTGGACTCTTTAAAAGAGCATTACAAACATTACTAACCAGAAAACCCAAATCATTGAGTAAAATTACCTCGTTATCTTTGGCCACAGACCGCAAAGGTTGGGCAATGTCGACTGCAAGCGATCCAAATCCAACTGACTGCGTTACATTGAGTTGTCTGGGCATAAAATTGTGATTTTATTATTTTTGGCAGTGTGCCCGTAACAATTTCGAGAACAAAAACCAAAAAACCCCCCCAAAAAAAAAAGCAAAAAGAGCGACTAAAACAAATATACAGGCATATGCTGCGGCGCTTACAATTGCCTGTAACAAGGATACACACATATGTGTAAGTTCGTAGCCGAATTATGCAAGGTCTGCGGAACCCAAAAAAAACGAAAAAAAAAAAATCCTTATAGCATATGCTGCGACTGCATTCAACAATTGCGAAAAGTTTGGCCAAAAAAACAAAAAAAAAGTAAGCCGAAAAGATTGCTCGAACTGAGGCAATAAATTATACGCGCTGTGTGGCAGTGCATAGACGGGAAATTTTTATGGACTGTAACGCCGCAGCATAGGCAACAATTTTCTCATTCGTTTTTTTTTCACTGTTTTTTGGCGTTTTCTCTCTCTCGCTGCCTTGGTGCAGTTATTGTTGCCGCAATTTTATCACACTTTGATAATCGCATGCCACATACTTCACCGCACGTCACCGCACTTTTGCTATTCGATTCAATTTTCGTTGTTTTCTTACGGCGGATACTTTTTATTTGAAATCTTTTAGTCTATTAGGCAATCTCTGTTATTGTTTGGCGGTTCTAAAAAACATAAGCTGCCAAATTTGCATAATATTAGAGCACTTTTTTTGTTCTTTTCTCGTTTTGTCAAGTTTGCAACAGCTTTTAAATTGAAATTTCACAGCTTTTTGACGCGGGCTGGCGATTTTGTAGCCATAGCATTAGGGCAACCTTTTTCACACTTTTCCATTAGCTGCAACACTTTTTTGCGCTCTTTCATTTATGGCCTACTTGTACGGGGTTTTTTCAGGGGCTCTACGCCGGAAATTATTTCACCTTTTATTCAATTTACTTTATACGCAATCGTGACACTAATGTAAGCCGGGAGTGTGTGTGTGTGTGTGTCTGTCAGTGTGAGTGTGTGGTTGCAGCATCAGCATCCGGTTCCAGCACATTAAAGTGTAGCGCGTTATGCTAGGTTTACACTGGTTCACGGAACGTCACAAATAAGTTTTACAGCGGCAATATTTATTAGTATGGCTTTTGGACACTGTTATGCGGTGTTCTCACTTTAAAATGAACTATCGCAATTTAGCTTCACATTGGCACAGCGCTAGTTCATATGAACTACTATAGAAAATTCGAACAAACCACTTCTTGCTGTGACAAGCCTGTAAAATACACATATTTAAATTTAAGGAAAGCTCTAATTTTTTTTGGGAAAATTTAAATTTGTATTATCTGCCAAAGAAACGATTACTCTCTGTATGCTTGCTAGAGAGTAATCTGTTCAAATGAACTTCTTATAAAAATTCTAATAAAACTCTTTTTGCTGTGACAAGCATGTATAATATGTTTATAATTTTTGAGAAAGTTATTATTTCCGTTTTTTTAAGAAAATTTTAAATTTAATTTGTGTGGCAAAGAAACGACGCTCTGGAATGCATACCAGTTCATATAAACTACTATTAAAAATTTAGTTTTTGTCTAAAATTTATGTTCTGAACACAAACCAGTTACATATACGACGAATTTTTACTTTACATTGGCATAGTGCTCTTTTTTGTTTGTTTTAAAAAAGTAATAGTTCATATGAACAACTATAAAAAATATCTAACCTCTTTTTGCTGTGGCAAGCATGCAATATATTTTGGAATTTTTGAGCTAGTTATAATCGTGTTTTTTTTTAACAATTTAAATTTATTTTATGTGACAAACATATCGCACCAGTTCATATGAACTACCTTTTCAAATTTAGTTTTTTTCAAAAATTTACGTTATAAACACAAGAAAATTACAAGTACCAAGAACTATCACAATTTAGCTTTTCATTAGCACAATGTTTTTTTCTGTTGGTTTCAAAACAGTAATAGTTCATATGAACTACTATAAAAATTAAGTTAAAATTTATGGAAAAATGTATATTTATTTTTTTAAAGAATATTTGGAGTAGTTTTATCTGCCAAATAAACAACTACCAGCGCAGTAGACGCTCTGGCAAGCATCAGTTCATATGAACTACTCAAGAAAATTTAGTTTATGTCCAAAAATTACGTTTTAAACATAAAAAATATTACATCTGATTTTTAGACGCTCTGGCAAGCATCAGTTCATATGAACTACTCAAGAAAATTTAGTTGATGTCCAAAAATTACGTTTTAAACATAAAAAATATTACATCTGATTTTTAATATTAAATGTATTCCCTTTTTTCTAAATCAGTCATTTGTCTGGCAAGCTAAATTTTTTTTATTTAAGTGAACTTGCGCACTTTTTGCAGTTTAAAAAATTTTTATTTTTTCCCATAGATAAGAGCGTATGAAGAAAAATGTTTAGTGTTTAAATGTTATGGGCAGCGCTATTTCTGAATAAGTAAGGTCTAGTTAGAAACCAATAAATACTTGTTTTGGAGCTTCTGCTTTTGTCCCTAGTTTCTAAACCAATTATTGCAGAATTCTAGACAAAACTTTGGTTTTATCAGTCAAAAACAAAATCAAGTATCAAAAATCTCTAAATTGTAGTGCCCCAATTAATATTGAGATATCAATATAGTTGGAAGTTTGGAATTCGACTTAGCTGATTTTGCGGCACACCACTGAATAAAATACAAAAATTAAAAGAAACTGGTTTCTTGCTCAATTTTCAGACAAAATTTGAAGTTGTCACTTGCAGTTGTAAGCGAAGAATCAAATTTGTAATTTCTTTAAAATATTATATCAGCCTATTTAAGCATATTTCCTTTGATTCGAAGAACAATAAAATTTTATTTTGTTGTCAAAAATTTAATAAAGCCAAATTAAAATTTAAGACTCACGCGCGACGCCTAGTTTTTGTGTTCACGAACTTGTTCATTGTTCATCTTGTCACAATGCTTAGTAGCTTATCTGCTTTTGCTGTTAAGACTTTCCTAACTTTTAGCCACTTTTTGAGACGCTATTGTATAAATATTTTTTGACACATTTTCCAACACTTATTCCAAAATAGCATCCGTCAGTCTAAACCAAGCATAACACACACAAGCACACACGTGCAAGAAGCGCGCCGGCGGCAAAATCCACTTTTGTTACATTTTTTATGAACACATTCGTGCGGACAAATAACCCGTAAAGTCAGTAAAATCCACGATAAAACCAAAATACGCCGTACCCAGACACATACAAACACAAAAGAACACTTATAGCCTGGTCAAATGTGTGTCGTATGAATGCTTGTGTGTGTGTGTATGCCTTGCCAAATGTCAGCAAATGAAATTGTGTTGCATAGTTTTAGGCATCAATATATACAAGGACGCACACCCACACACACATAGGCGCATAATGCTACAAATTTAGCCCTTTATGTGCACACACATACACACACACTGACAGTTCTGGCCACTATCAAGCCCGGCCCTTTTAGTCCCAGACGCTCGCAGCATCCATTAATGCTTTTTCCATTAAATCTCCAAAGAGCCTATGCAACTGTGTATGTGTGTATGTGTAAACTAATACTAACACACATATGTCTCAAACAACATACTAACTAACACGTTTCGATTTTAGCTTTTGTGCCAATTTCTTCCGCTTAACACGTCCAAACAGTTCGAAATACCGGCTATGACTGAATTTCAAAATCGTCGTCTACTGTTTTGTATCATCCTCAATTGGTAGACCAAAGCTGCGTCGACGCTGACGTAGCTGCCGCTGCCAACGTCTACGTTGCAGCTGCTGCCTAGCTTGGCTTTATCTCCGCCGGCGTAATCGTTGCTGCCTCTGGCAAGCTGCGCTGCTGTCGTTGTTTGCGCTGCCAAAGTGTTGGCGGCGGCAGCCCACAATCGAAGCCTTTGGCGGATGCCAAGCGCTGCTGCTGCGCTGCCAGCGTTGACTGCATTTCTCTTTTGTAACTCTCTTACGTATCTGTCTGGCCGTGTTGAATGTTGTTGCTATTGTTGTTATTGTTTTTCGTTTTGTTGTTTGCACTCTCTCTCTTGGGATTGCACTGAGAGCGCAACTCGGCACAGAGCGAGCGAACAACTGGCTTTTGTTGTGTATATGTGAGCATGTGTGTGTGTATGAATGAATGAATTTGTTGTGGTTGAAATAATTTAATAATTATAAAACGGGTTTGGCATTAATTTTTAAATAAAATGTGCATAAAAAAAAATAATTTTAAAATTTAAGAAATGCAGAAATGCGTTCTTATCAAGCAAGATTTTACTATACATTTGTGTGTGTTAAATGTAAGTGTTTCAAAACGATTTTTTTTAATATCTTTCAGAAACTTTGAGTACATGTGATAGTGTATCTAAAAATCGTTAAAATTTTCGGATAAAAAATTTATTTTTGAGTCGATACAATAACAATTATTATATTGTTACATTATCGTTACTCTAATACTAAATAAAAATTTATATACAATTTTATATATAACTACTAAAATCCTTAGGGGTGTATGAATTATTAAATATACATAATAATATTATTTACTACCCGAAAATATAATGTCAAAACGTTTCATTACAATTAGGACACTTTCTTGTATCAAAATGTACAGCACCAGCTTTAAAGTGTGTTAGTTCCTTAATCTTCTAGAGATAGCTCCTCGTCTTTTTGGTAGCTATCTAAAAAATGTCTACATTTCGTTTCCATGCGACATTTGGCAGACTTCGCCTCTTTCAGCCTTAGTGTCGGTTTTTCGATAGCTCATACAAATCCCTATAATAAAAAATGTTTTTATAAAATAAACCATAATTATAAAAAATTTTAAAATTATTATCTTATGGCTCAGTCAAAAATTAATAAAAAATCCAAAAACTTACAAAATACTCCAACATTCTACCTGTAATGAAGTGCAGCCATTTTGGCGCCAAAAGGTAGGCACCAAAAAAAATAACAGCGTGCCATTAGTAAACGGCATTGAGCACACAAATACATAAACACATGTACACTAACAGCGACCATGCCCTCTACTCACGCCCTCTTTTACTACCACCGCGATTTAAAGCGTAAAATGTCATTCACATTTTTCTCACACACACACACGCACACATACACATATGTTTTTTCATGTTTATATTTATTTGTTTACCCTTCATTTTTAACGTAGCACGTGTTGCTTGTCAAAGCAACGTTTTCTGCGCTCTGCTATCAACAATGTAAGAGCGCACGCGCGCTCTTAGCACGCCTTAAGAGAGCCATAAGTGGAGTGTCAAATTCGACATTTAAAATTTTTGAAAACTGACCTACGACACGCACTAACACATGCATGCCATAGCAGCAGGGTTGAGAGCGAGAGGGCAGGCATTGAACGCGGCTTAACTAGCTGTCTATGGAGCAGACAGAAATATGTTCACACGCCTGCATGTATGTGTGTGTGCGTGTATGTGTTTGTTGGAGTGGCGTAGTTAGTATTTGGTAAGAGGGGTCAAAAATTTAAGAAATCTGGACTTATTAATATTTTTAAAATAAGAATTATAGAATATTCAAATAACTTTAACGAAAAAAGAAGTATTTATTGTTTTAATTTATTTAATTAATTCCGTTTAATTTTTCCATTTTTAAATATTAAGGGGCACACCTAGTGTGACATTTTCAAAAAATCGTTTTTTTTCCATATTTCGATAGTTTATACCTTTAAATATAATATACTAAAATTTTAAATCGATATCTTAAATAGTTTTTGAGTTACAGCCATTTAAAAGAGTAGCCGCTCGGCAGTTAATACGTCTACTACTTTGCTCCCGCCGTTTTTTTTTTAATTTTTAAAATTATATAAAAAAATGGTATCTTATTGACGTGACAACGTCTTAAATTAGGTTTGTATGGGAGGCACCATTGAAAAAGTCTAACGATAACCGTAACGATAAGTCTAGCGATAAATAATCGTAACGATAAGTGGCATTAAGTGGCATAAGTTGGCAGCACCAAACTGGCACTGCTCAAAGCGGTGGCTATTTTTAGGTTTGAGTGAGCGCAACTGATTAACCCCAGCGGCGCATAGCCTCTGCGGTCTGCCGAAATACTGCATTACCTCCGCAGAAAACGTAATTGATTACAAGCGCTGCGTTTCGTTTGAGGTATTGTAAGCGGAGGCAAATAGAAAAGCAGTGATCTGCCAAAAATCTGCATTACAACTGCGGAAAAAGTAATGCACAAATAGAAACTCGCACTGCGCTACCTTAGCAACACAAAATTTTGTTATTTTGTTTGCATGCTAACAAGCATAGTTCGGCCTTTCTTCTGTCAAACCATTCGTTTATACCTTTTTATTTATTATCTACTGCCGAGAAAATTTTATTTTATTAAGAGATACGAAAACGTAAAGTCTGACAACTCAAACGTTTCTAAGTCAACTACGTTAAAAGAAACAACCATCGACTTGACTTTCGCAAGACACATTACAGCAGAAACACTTCCTTTCATTTCCTATTTCTCCTATCATCGTCCTATCCTCAACAAAATCACTCAAATAGGAATTATTATTGTGCAATTTAATAATATTCATATCAATAAATATTCTACCGAGAAAAAGACGTTGTCACGTAAAATCTTCGCCCGTAAAACCGACTTTACAGGCAACAGTTTTTTTATGTTTTAAAGTATTGTCCGTCACTTTCCACTACTTTGGCCCATCTTTCAGGCAACAAACGAATCCCGCGTCGGAAAAATTCTTCATCCTTTGATAAGATCCAAGAATCGATCCATTCTTTCACTTTTTCAAAAGAATCGAAGCACTGGCCCGCCAGGTCGTGTGCCATCGACCTAAATAAATGGTAATCAGATGGAGCAACATCTGGAGAGTATGGCGGGTGAGGTAGAATTTCCCATTTTAGTGTTTCGAGGTACGTCTTGACTACTTTCGCCACATGAGGTCGAGCATTGTCGTGTTGCAAAATTACTTTTTCGTGTCTATCAGAGTATTGCAGCCGTTTTGCTTTTAATGCCCGACTCAAAACGCAATAATTGCGTTCGATAAAGTGCACCAGTAATTTTTTCAGAAGGTTTTAGCAGCTCATAATAAATTACGCCAAGCTGATCCCACCAAATACACAACATGACCTTGGATCCGTGAATATTCTGTCGAGGTGTCGCCGTAAGAGTGTGGCCGGGCAATCCCCATGATGTGTCGTAGTGCACCCATTTTTCGTCCCCAGTAACAATACGATGAAGAAATCCTTTTCGTTTTTGTCTTTCAAGCAGCTGTTCACAAGCAAATAAACGTCGCTCATTATCTCTTGGTTTCAACTGATACGGTACCCAGTATCCTTGTTTTTGGATCATCCCCAGCTGTTCCAGGCTTTTTGATACTGCTTGCTGAGTTACTCCCAATGATTTTGCTAGCTGTTCTTGAGTTTGGCACGAGTCTTCATTAAGTAAAGCCTCCAGTTCATCATCTTCAAAAGTTTTTTCTCTGCCACCGCTATGCCGATCTTCAATAGCAAAATCACCGCTTTTAAAGCGCTGGAACCACTCGCGACACGTTCTTTCACTAATAGTATCATCACCATAAGTACTTGAAATAACCCGATGAGCCTCAGCCGCCGATTTTTTCATATTGAAATGAAAAAGTAAAATCTCCCGCAAATGACGTGAATTCGGTTTATAAGTTGACATATTTAATTAAGTGTAACTATATGACGCAAACAAAAATTAACTAATATCGATGTAAGGTTATATTTATCGATGTCAAAACTGATGGAAAACAGCTGTGATTTATTTATTTGAACTATTACTGGCTACTATCGCCATCTTTTGGAAAACGGCTGGAGCAAAGTTGTAATAATAACTAACAAATAGTAAAATTTGTCTCCGCGAAAAGAGTTAGTTTAAAAGTTATGATTTTTATTAGAAAAAAGAGTTTTTTTAATTTATTTTTTTAAAGTGTTTCGCTGGATAAGGTTCTGAAAACTGCCCTCAGCGATTTTTCAAATCTAAAGATGCAGTTGAATGCCTAATGAGAAAAAGAATTCTCTCAAAATTTCAGTTTTTAAATTTAACGCGTTACGGCTTAATTTAAAAAAAAAACGTGTTTTTCATGCGTATTTAATTGCGACTAAGCCACTAAATATTTTGGAGCCTTTTTTGTAAATTTAAGTTAGCAATACGGCTGTTTTAAAAAAATATTTAGTTCTCTTTTAATCAACACATTTTCTTAAAAAAAATATGAAATTTTCTTATTTTTTTTTAAGTATGTTCCTTAAATATATCAATCACCACTTTTTTTAAACGTGTGTTTTTCAACTTTCTTTATATGGTGTGAATATGAATCCAATCGATTTGGTGAAACAATGTAAAAAAAAAATAATAAACAATTTTTTTTGAAAAAGTGTGAAAAAAAATATATATATTTTGTCAAAAGATGGCAAAAATTACTATAATATTTATTGGAATGCATACTTCTTGATTTTATAATGAAACAAAATAATTTATTTTGTAGGAAAATAAAAAAAAAAAATTAATATGGCTCAATAATTGGTAAATAATAATTGTAATTAAATGCTGCGATTTTAATAAAAATGCGTGGTTTACATGTAACGTAAGAAAATAACGAATTTAACAAATTTTCATAATATTTTTTCAAAAATATTTACATCTTGGACCATCCTATACCCTTTTCTATGCCACTTCCATGTGTTTAGTCCAAGTTGCGTATCCACGATTTGGTTTTGGGGAATTTTCACCGCGAAGCTCACAAAAAACTATCAATTAATTTTTCAAAATTTGTTAGGGGTTGCAAACCAGAAAACTCTCCCCTCCTGCATCCGCCACTGCTCAAGTATGTGTGCTGAGTTTTGCGTGCGTATGTGTGGGCTTACTTGCTGCTTGTCAAGCCACATTATCATTTTCATATATCATGCTTTATACTAAATGCTATTTTCATTTCGTTGGCAGCAACATTTTGAGCATCGTTCGGAATCACAGACCTCCGACAGGCCCCCCGACAGATCCCTGTCACAGCCGCGACAGACCGCCCTTCGTGCCGAACCCTTGTATCCTAGCTGTTTGTGTCATGCATATGCAAACACTTGTCAGTAGCTGGCTGGGTTGAGCTGCTACTACTACTCATGCAAGTGCTATCACACAGATACAATATATTATGGCTGGCAGCCATTTTGAGTGGCCAGCGCACGCATACAATGACAGAGCACGCAGGTGAAAGCGAGGTGAAAGCTATTTCCTTTATACGAAAATGATGAATCAACTCAATTATCTGGCATTTTTGGCTGGAGTGCGGCTTATAAATCATTCCACAGAATGTTTTTGTACATAACATGTCAAAAGTATATAATATGTATATGTAAATGGTGTGCTTACATATAACTCAATTGCTAAAATATATTTGCTTAGTCATTAATATTGGAGGGCTGCAAAGTAATAGGTATAAGGTAAGGTATGCCATGTATTTCGTTAACGCTTTTGTTATAAGCTTGGAAATGCTTAATAATTAAATTTAAAAGCATTTTAAAGCCAACTCAAGTGAATTATGTCAAGTCGTAAAGACAATAGCTACATAAACATGCACTGAGAAAAAATGGGCCATGAGGCATTCGAAGTCCCAAGAATATACACAATAATAATAATATATTAGTTTTCTTTCAGCAGAAGTGTCACAAGAACAAGAAACATTAAATTATTAACGATAAAAATTAATTTAAGAAAAGATACATTCGGTCGTGCTTTAGAAAACGAATCCGATCATTTTTGTTGAGTTCATTTTGAAACCGCATGTATGGTGCTCCCAATTTCACCAAACCGATTTTTTGTGTTAAGCAGAATGTTTTGTTATAAGATGAATTAAAACCAATCGACAAAATAGGTTTAAAAAAGTATTTATATTAAACTAAAATATTTTTAAAAATAATAGGGAATTACGAATCTATCGAAAATAAGTATGAAAAAATGCGAAGTTATTGACAAAAAACATCCGTTCGGAGCATCGCAAAAACGAATCCGAATAAAATTGTTTGTTTTGATATTTTCGTTTTCCGGAGAACGTCCAAATATCTAAAATTTTCGTTAAAAATTAGATCATATTTATTTTTGAGCAAAAATAAGAACATATATCTAAATTGAAAAAAAAAAATTTAATTTAAATGTGTTATATCTTATATATAAAAAAAAGTGTTTGTCTGTCTGTTTGTATGAGGTTGAACGCCAAACCCTTTGTCCGATTTTAATGAGATTTTTAAAATGTTCAGAAGCTTCCTGGGACGAACCGATTTGGTTAATTTTGGTCTTGAAATGTTCGTGGAAGTCCAGGAAAGGTTTAAGGTTGAGAAAATATATCAAAATTGCGACTAGTTTTATATAAAATATAATTATGTCTTTTTATACGTTTTTTTTTTTTGTGGAAAAAGTTTTGAAATACATCTAGTTTCTAGCTAAAATTATTTTTTTAGATATTCTCGGATGCTATTCCCTTGAGAAGTTGCAAAGTTGCGCAAAAACGCAACTGGCTAAGCGTGAACGCCCTTTTTTGATAGTACATAAGTTGAATTGTAGAGCTCGTGCAATACTGTCACTTTTCTTCAACAGCTAAGAACAATAATAGGGTCTAGGTTGATGCAAAGTGGAATTAGGATTTGAAATTCAGCGCTGTACATTTTGTTGTTGCAAAAGTGCTAAACTTTTTCACTGCTCCACTGAATAGCAAGCGTGAATACCCCAATTACAAAAATACAATAAATCATCCAGATAAATAATCTAGAATAAAAAAATGCGAAGTGTGTGGCTAAAAAATAGAAAAATAGATATGATTTGAAGTTACTATCATTAAATAAGGGCTAATCGTGTTTCAAACAAAAGGCATCAACAAAAATTCAGATTTAAATTCAACCCATTTCGATAACTTGCTATAACAAAATTAAGTAAGATTTCATAGCATAAAAACTGTCTAACACAATTTTAAATTTATTCAATTTACAATGCCATTAATCGACCAATAAAGGCTACCGTTGTAAAGTTGTAAAATATTCCAACTTAAAAAGTCTAAAATATTACCCCAAATTTGTTCAACAACTTAACCACATATTTCTCTCAGTGTAGGCAAACTCTAACTTACAATATTCTTATCCACATATAACACATGAGCAGCAAGCGAAACCTAAACAAAACAAATGGGCCAGCCAAAAGCGCACATTGTTTGGCAACTGAACAAGGACTTTGAGATATACACATATACACAGACATAGATACAAACACACACATAGCTACAAATGACTATGGGCATTTATGCAAAGCTCTTAAATAAATTACAAAATTGTAATAATTTGGCGCGGCAGCAACCAACCGAGTGGGGTCGAATAAAGCGATTGAAAGATGTAGCGGACTTAGGCACACACACACACACCAACACATTCAGGCACACACACACACTAAGGACGGTTATCCTGTTGCTTTTTGTCTACGCCATTTTGGCTTTCGACGCTACTCACTCTGGTCTTTATAATTTGTATTGTGTGAACTTAGGCGCTTTTCAAAATGGCATCATTTAGTCATGTAGCTTATCTTAGCATTTAATTTGAGATTTACGGTTTTAATGGACTTTGTTTTTGTAGTATTTTTTTATACATCATATATGTCAAGGACTTGTTGCAAATAAATGTTGCTTTTGTTTGAGCAGCGACTCACTCAAAACAATAATAACAATCCAGCAAAAGGATTTTAAATAGTTTAAATGAGTTTATTTTAAAACTAAAATTTTGAATTTATAATAGTATTTAAAGTACTCTTTGATACAATTACATTATATTTATGCCAATTTCGAGTTGGATAATTATTTTTAATCTTTGTGACTTAACCCAAAAATTTGCATGCACAACTCAAAGCGAATTTTTGGCATAATTTAACTGACAGTTGCGACAGGGTTGCTATGTTGCGCAAAATTTCCCTAACTATAAAAATAGCTTAATTGTGGTTAATACTGTTGCGTTAATTTATTAAAAAGAGCCAATAATAAAGCACTAATAATATTAAAATTAAAATAATAAAATTTAATTACAAAATAAATCTAATTCATGTTAACAACAGTAAAAACTTTATACACTCTGTTAAACACTTAAACATTGATATTAAAGTAAACAGAAATAATGTTAGGCAACTTCACCAATGTAAACTAACATAAACTTTACAGAAACTTTACAGCAAATAACCCGTGGCAATGGCGCGCGCACGACTTGCGCGCGAAAATTTTTAATATCTCGTGAACTAAGAAAGGACCCGTTAATTAAAAATATGCGTTATTTAGGCTATAAAATTGCGAATATGATGATATTTTTTATTGAATTTTTCATTGTGGGGAACGGCACTAAAAAGTTAAATAAACAATTGAATGCTTAATATTGCACAATTGTTAACAATGGAAAAGAATGTTACTTCATACCTTTTAAAGACAATATATTAACGAACAAAATAAAAAAAATTAGACTGATCGGATAAATAGAGCCGGAGATAATCTATTCTACATGTAGTGCTATCGCGCGAACCAGCAAAACTTTGAATATTCATAAAATCGTTAAAAAAATTTTTTCGGTGAAATGCCGATACACGTGATCACTTATTTCATAAAATCATCCTTGAAAAAATTTTGGTGAGATTTAAAAATCTGAAATTATATTTTTCCCGAAATCCGTACGGGTTGTAAAAAAATGTCCCATATACATTATATAATATGCAATTAATATAAAGCTACAAAATAGACCAGGGCTTTGGCAATAATGTAAGGGAAAAATGTCAATTTATCGAAAACAGTTAATAGTACTTATCGGCAACAAAAATTTGGAATTGGGATTGTTCTTTAAAGATTCACAGCAAGATAGACAATACCTAGCTATTTTTATTCTCACGATTGAACAAATAATAAGGAACGCTGAACTTGGAACCCCTGATCCGTAAACGGCGCACCTACGTAACTTCTTGCTTATGCGGATTACAAGAATATTATCGGAAGATCAGTGATATCGAAGCATTTGTAAAGTTGGAAAAAGAAAGCAAACAATTGAGGATTGGGAGTAAATGAAAGTAAAACAAAAATTAATCTAGCAGGAAGCATACCAGGTACATATCTTAATTCTTACATCAGTTGCACGAATGGCTGCTTAAGTAATATCCGAGTAATACTTTAATCTACGAACTCAACAATGTTTCTCAATCAATACTAACGTACGGATATTAGATGTGAACTCCAAAGAAATCACATATAGACTTCCTCGAGAGAGACGGCAGAACATTTTTGTGAAGAGTTCTTGGTCCGATAAGGATGGATTTTAATAATTACAGCGATCGCACCAACAAAAAGCTATAGAAGATGTTTAACGACACCGTTTATGTCAAGTCACAAAGACTTAGATGGGCCGGACATGTTGAGAGAACGCAAAACCGAATTTAAAATTAACCAGATAAGAGTGAGTGGGGCGACCTCGAGCACGTTGGATAAATGGAGTGAAAGATGATTTGGAAAAATTAAATGTCCTAGGCTGGGAGGAAGCTGCATAAGAATAGAGATTATTGATAAAATATTGTTTAACAAGGCTAAGCGCAGTGAATGATGATGATGATCTGGAGCTAAATTTTTTTATTAAGTAGTGCTGATAAAAAAGTATATAAAAGACGTTTGACCATAACTTTGAAGTCTTGAATGGTATATTTCGATTATCTCCGATATTTACGGAGAATCAAAGCTTAAAATTACATAAATAAGCGTGACAGAAAAAAAAATTCTTTTCTATTTTTATACCCTGTACTTAAAATAACAAAGGGAAACTAGATTTGTGCAGTATATGTAACACAAGTCCTTTATACCAAAATACTTATCATAACCTCGGGTAGCGATTGAGCCATGTCCGTCCGACGGTCCGTCTGTCCGTCCGTCGTTCTTCCAACCCAATGAACGCCTAGATCTCGGAAACTAGAAGAGCTAGAAACACCAAACTTTCCCAGCTGGTGCACATATTTCCTCAGAAGATGAAGTTTGTTGAATCATGTCAATGTCTTAACCCGTTCCCTCCAGTAGATTTTCGCGGCTTTTGGCAACAGCGTTTAATATTTTCATCTGAAATTTAGCAGAATGATGCGTTATGGTTTCACACATCTGTATGTCAAAAGTGAACAAAATCGGACAAATACTGCAATAGCTATAGTGCAAATATATCCGAACTGCGTCAATATTTGACTCTACCTAATTATGGTTACAAGTGACCTCGAATCACAATTAAGCTGATTCATGAGACTCTAATGAACAAATCCACATCCAAATTTTTTTGATGAGGACTTCCCACCCCCCGCAATCGATTTACCGTGTTTTCTCCCATACCTTTCAAGTGGATACTTGAAACTTACCCCATGTACTTTAGAAAGCTTCTTTGACGTAACTTTCAAGTTTCATCACAATCGGTAAAAATATACGGAATTATGGTGAAAAAGAGCACTAAAAGATGCATTACTCTTACCTAACTCGAATAAATGTTCATTAATAAAGCTACTATAGCCATTAGCACTAAATATGAAGAATTACGTATGTTAAAGTCGACTTTCAGATACCCTATACTACCACATTGCAATTATTCCGATAAATTAAAGACATTGGATTGACAAATTTGGTTGCGATATCGTCATGATTAAACAAAAAAGCAGACAAATTCTGCACCCAGTCCGTTTTTTTGACCGGTCAGTCTATATAGAGGCTCATATAATATAGTCATACGATTTTAATCAATTTTGAAATTGTGCTGGAGAACTCTAAAAATTTTACTACGATATCTTCATAAACAAGCGAATTATGTATCAACTCTTATCGAGGAGCTATATAGGGTGGATCATCTGATAGTTATATATATTCTCCATATCAAAGAAATTAACTAAGCTTGGCTCGTTTGGTATAATAAAGGATCTAATCGACAAATTTATTTGATCTGGGTCTTACGAGCACTGAGATCTGGGAGTTCATATGGATGGACAGACAGGTATAAGGACTTCATACTTTAGGTGACTTTGTCGGGTTCCCGATTTAGTTTAGATTATTTTTTTCCAAAGTTAAAATAAGTGATGGTGATTCAGCTAAACGGAACGAAAAGAAAAAATTGCAAAGCCATTATTTTTTTCAGTTCAAACTATAGCTCAAACTATTTCATACGATTAATTAAATTATTATTTTCATGCTCTTTGGGAAATTTTGATTTAGATGGATGCTTTAATTTCATAAAATGTTTTCATTAAAATTTTAATTTTTGCAATTTTTGATACTTTATCAGCTGTGCAATCAAAAAAGGGTTTATATAAGAACAGTCGCAAAATGTATGGCTTATACTAAATCAGAATGAGTTTTTATTAAAATGCTCTATTTCTATAAATATTGATCGCCTCGAAATATCCTTTCCTACACATATTAATAAAAAATTGTAAAAAAAATCGATTTTCTCGACCAAATTTGAAAGAATCTCCTATTTAACTTGTCCAACTCTAAAAAACACACCCTCTACTATGAACATTAAATTAACCTGTTTCTTGTTGTATTTCGCTTATATGTATTGCTTAGTTATTCATATATATATTATCAAGTCAAAGTTGAACTTTGTCGCTATTTTCAAAGTCACACTCTAGCTCGAAATTATAAAAAAAAAATGGCGGACGTAAAGTCGGGCGCGGACGACTTTAGGATACCCTGTACCACTAGCTTGTAATAAAGTCCGATTTCTTCACAAAAAACCAAAAACAGAAGAATTTTTAAGCAAAAATTTTTTTTTAACCGATCATTCCTTTGGGAGCTATATGATATAGTCAACCGATTTCAATAAAATTTGACACAGTGCTTAAATACCTTAAAAAAGATATGAATGCCAAGTTTATTTTAAATATCTTTACAAACAAACAAAACACATCGAATTTTGTATAAAAACGTGTTTTTGGACCGATTGGTCCTATGGGAGCTATATGATCTAGTCAAACGATTTGGATTAAATTTGGTACAGTGCTTAGGAACTATAAAATACTCACGAATGTCAAATTTGATCCCAATATCTTAACAAACAAACGAAACACAACAAATTTTGTTAAAAATCGATTTTTTGGAAGATCGGACCTATGGGAGCTATATGATATAGTCAACCGATTTTGTTCAAAATTTGGCACATTTGGCAAGTGGTCTAAAATTTCCAAACGCCAAAATCTGGTTACGATATCTTTATTAAAAAACGAAATATGGCGAATTTTTCTTTAAAAAAGTTATTTTGGCCGATCGGATCCTATGGGAGCTATATGATATAGTCAACCGATTTTGATCAAATTTGGTACAGTGATTGGGAACTATAAAAAACTTTCGAATAATAAATTTCGTTACGATATCTTCATAAACAAACGAATTATTCATCTAAAACGCTTTTTTTGTCGAGGTCGTCTCAAACACCCCTGGGAGCTATATAATTTATCCCCGATATCAAAAAAATAAAATAAACTTGCCTCCTATGGAATAATATGGGATCTAATGTGAAAGTTTGTAACTCTAGCTCTTACCATCTCTGAGATCTAGGCGTTCACACGGACGGACGGACGGACAGACGGACGGACGGACAGACGGACAGACGGACATGGGTATATCGACTTCTCTATTCACCCTGATCATTTTTTAGGTAACTTTGGGGTGTCTCCGACGTCTCCTTCTATGGGTTACATACATTTCGCTTGACAAACTAATATACCCTTGGTACCATACGTACAGGGTATAAACATAAGCATAAATATTTTGTAAGAGCCTAACAACTAAACATAGTCTAAACATACCATATAAGTCTAAAGCTGTTAAACATTTACACATTAAACTAAGCTAAACAGAAATGTTCAACCATGTAAATTAACATAGAATATTCTCTTAAGGCATCGCAACATAATGTTAACATAGAATACACAAAATGTTAAAGTAACATAAGCTTAAAAAAGCTCAGGTCAAGCCGCCATTAAGCTCACTTTCACTTGTACTTGTCAAACAAACTGCATTAAATCATTATTCTTCGAAGAAAGCAGGGAACATTTCTGTTAATAAATTTTATACAAGTCAGTTAACTCATTTGATATGTAATACTGGGTTTTAGAATATATAATAGTTATTATTATTGTTTACCTACACTTTTTAAGGTAAGGGGTATTGTATTAGGCTGTGTCTAGAAAACAAATTATACAACATTTAAATTAATTTTGTATCATATTTCAGTAATTTTGTATTATTTTCACAAAACCCATGTAAAGCTTAATTTTCGCCAGTCGTACATCTAGAGTCGTTGTCAGTATGTCGTACTACTTAGAAAAACATCTGAGATTGGTTTTCGTTTTGGCTAAGATCTTGGGCATCAGTTCGTGGAACTATGAGAATAAGCAAAATACTTTTATACCGTCCAAATTTCGGAAATCCTACTCATTGTGGATTCATCGGATCATAATCTTGCCATGCACCCTTTATTGGTTACTTGTGTATGCCGAGTTGAGCATCGTTTTAACGCTGCAGATAGAACACCTTTATAGCATAGTGGAAATAAATGCTTACATGATCCGCACGTTGGCAACACTTATAACCACATGGATATTATTTACAAACAGACGCGGAATGCTTAGATTGCTCAATCTATTTCTTGGTCTTTCGACACAATATCGTATTCTCTTTGGAAAATCAGTGATAGTTCCCTGGTATATAGGGGTTTTTGTTGCTATTCGGGAACTTTCCTTTTACGGATTTCCACTTTATCTTAGCCCTGAGGTCAGTTATGCTATTATACCATTGGCATTTCACTATTTCCATTGCGGAATTATTAACCACTTATATGATATTGGCATGATAGTGCATCTACAACTTTTGAAGGGATTGCAGACCTACTTAGAGTCAAGCAGGTGTAAAGTGAAAAGAGTATTGTGTTGGGAATACTTTTTGGAACTGCAGGATTTGCGTAAATCCATGCAGTTCTATGGTTGGTTATGTTATTTGAGTAGAATGATTATAGAACAAATGCTCTTCTCTGGCGTTGGTTTCTTTTTCTTTTATCGAGAAATAACAAAAGAAAAACGTAACCTTTTTGGAGCAATAGCTGTGTGTTCTCTAATATCAAATTTTCTGCATATCGCAATATTGGCAAGACGCATACATCGGATAGAACAAAATATTTTAGAATCAATGTATTTGCATGAGCTCCAAGAGTTTCTTAAAAATCTGAATGAATGTCATTTGCTGGATACTGTAAGTATATATCCGGCAAGAAATAAATATTTTTATTTTTCAAAGTATAATTTTTAGATTGAAACATTACATTTAGTTCGTTGCATGAAGAGTCAGCAATCAATTACGGTACTCAACTTAATATATGTACGTGGACCACTTATATTCGAGTTCTTCAGTCTAATAATCTCCAATGCCATACTTCTATTTGGCATTGTCGAGTTCGCTTCGAAACCTTCGAATCAATAAAACCAAAAAACTTAAATTTGTATCTAAGTCGTTTTTAGAATTTTTTCTATTATTATTATTTACATTTATTAAATAATTATTATAAAAATTATTATTAAAATGTTTAATCCAGAAGTAAACTCTGAAAACTAACTAGTAAATTTTCGTTTTTGGCCACACCGCATTGTGGGTCAAAAATGAACAAAATCGGACAAATACAGCAAAAGCTGTAGTCAAAAATATACAAAACTTAAATATCCTATGAGCTATCCAGAGCTAAGACCCGCTGCATATACGGCCTACATAGGTAATTGAATCTTTATGGAAGCATGGTTCGCCCTTTTCCGGCTACTTTATTATTTCGAATAGGTTTACCATGTGGGAAAAATATTGGATGCAAAAAATCCCCTTAAAAGGGAACGAGCTAACGATCTATACTGATGGTTCGAAGACGGATGAGGGCTCAGGAGCAGGCATCTTCTCTGAAAAGCTTTCGACGAAACGACGCTTGCGCCCAACCGTATCCATAACCACTCAATAACCCTCTGCTGGGTTCCGGGTCACTCAGGTGTCCCTGGTCGTGAGGCGGCGGACGAGTGCGCCAGGCAGCTAGCCTGCGGTTACGGAAGTAGAAAGACCATTACAGGACGTCGTATCGCAAATCAGGGAGACGCCTAGAGCTGTAGCGGAAAGAGAATGAGACATGGAGTCCGGTTGTCGTATCTCCCGAGCATTCTGGCCGAGATATGATCTAAAGCGAACATCTGAACTCCGGCGTTTCTATAAAAACCGGACTAGAATGGTGGTAGGCGTTGTAACGGGGCACTGAACCATAGACAATAGGGCTGAGAGGTTGCACGCTCCATATCAGCGATTTCTGCCGCAGCTGCAGAGATGAAGAAAAGATGTGACTGCCCGGCACTTCTTAGAAGACGAACCCAGTTTCTGGGTAAACCATTCTTTGAGGATCTGGGTAGCCTGGCCTTTGTGCCCTTAGCGGATCTGGCTGCTTTCGTCGAATCCTTAAAATGGCTCTGCGATACGAGACATTTACGCGAATAGGGATGTACAATTTTCGGTCCTTCTCCACAAACAGTCCCACAGCCAATCAAGGCAGTCTTAGAGACTCTAGTGAGTGAGTGTAACGCAGAAAGGTCTTGAGTCAGCATCGCATCAGTTTCATCTAACAAAATATAGAACTATCGCAAAGGACGAAAATAAGGAGATATTGAATAATTAGGGAACCGGATACGACTGATTCGCAGTTTCTAGGTTCCGAGAACGAGCCACGCCAAGTACAGCCAACACCAGGTTTAATAATTAATAATTAACTTTAATAGTTGTCGGTTATATCATTTGGTTTATATAATAAAGCGTTATTAATTTTATTATTTATTATTAGAAAATTAATTGTACAATACTAAAATTAATTTCTTATCCTAATTGATCAATTATGTACTATTTTGATAAAAGCCATGTAAAGCTTAATTTTCTACAGTCCAACTTTTGCAATCGTTTTAAATATTTCGTACTATTTACAGAAACATCTAAGGATAATTTTATTTTGGCTAGGATCTTTGGTATCAGTACGTTTAACTTCCAAAATGAAAAACATATTTTTGTACCGACTTAATTTTGGAAAACCTTTTCAATCTGGATTCATTAGATACTCATCTTGCCATACGGTATTACTACTAGTTATGTTAGAATAATTCCTCTACGTTCTCGACTGTCGCAACCGATGTTTCATTAGGCCTGACGAAGAGTGAGGTCCTCGATGCACTGTGTGGAGAAACATAATTTTTGTTCTTGCGAAATTAATCATCAGGCCGTACTAGCCGGGCGTTTCACTTTAAGGCCTCAAGTTGAGTTTGA
This sequence comes from Chymomyza amoena, assembly GCA_037043745.1. NCBI lineage: Eukaryota > Metazoa > Arthropoda > Insecta > Diptera > Drosophilidae > Chymomyza > Chymomyza amoena. Next base: position 165,688 of record JBAMAX010002562.1, read on the forward strand.
ATTCGGACGCCCCTGCAGACTTTCTGTAGGATTGAAGCGGGAGCAGACGCTTGAATTTACCCTTGAAGTGGACAGAACGTTGATATAAAGCGCCTTTATTAGTATTCTAAGAGAGCTCTGTAGATTTATTTCGAAAGGACGTTCGAAGTCCATTTTAAGGTCTGTGGGGTATTCCAGAGTGGAGAAAAAAGCACATTTATATAGCGAACCACTTGAGCCAAGACAAACGTCCTCATCTGTTTAACAGATGGGAAGTGGGACTTGTTTACAAGTAGGCCACCATTTATACGCTAGACGGCATTCCTATGTCGCCCCTCTAGCGAAATTCTCCACTTGGTTCAAGGTACTGTATACTCTCATATGTATATTTTTGTCTCACTTTAAAAACATTATATCTGTCATCTTATTCGTTATAAAACTTTTATACATATTATATTATTGTTTTAACGAAAGACTATTAGACGTTTGCGCGCTTACTGAAAAAAAGCATTTTCTTTTCAGTGGTAGTATAAGTTAAACTTAAGCTAGCCAAGATTACAGAATTTGTAAAAACCCATCCAATATATTGCAAGATAATCGAGTTGCTGGTATAAATGTAATTAAATAGTGTCACACTACGATTATGCTTCATGTAGCTTTTTAAATAAAAGATCTCAACCTGAAATAAAAAGTTTTTTGTAAAATTTTCATAATTTCAGCCTCTCAAAAGACGTACCTCTTCCAAGCGTTTGTAGTACTTGTGTCTTCTTGGCCTGCGCAAATATTTAACCAGATGTAGAGTATGGAAAAACTCCATAACTTGAAGTTCTCGCTTATAAGTTGTCCGAGCAATTAGAGACATGTGCAAAAAATTAGAGCAGATTGTAGAGTAAACCATAAGCGCAAGAAGTCCAACGGAGTAATAACCACCTCGAGACAACCAAAAATTAAAGGTGTAAAACATACAAACAAACAACATCTCTGTGGTAATTCTGCAAGTGTGAGAGATCCAGCCATAAGTCTGCAAGCGATTGGCGTAATTGCACCAGCTGACCATAATATAGCCAGCAAGTAGTCCACTTTAATCTGCCGCCAGTTGATCCCAGATAAGCCGTAAGATCCATTGTATAATATGCATGCAGCAATATGCCCACATCTATTAGATGGAACTTAAGAGTTGCATGAACAAAGTAGAGCATGATCGCTGCGACTGCCCAAATATTTGTTGTGCGAAAAACAAACAGATATTAATCCAAATAGGTACATTTCGCGAATCAGGCACACTGCAAATAGATACCAGGGTATTTGTAAGGAACGTCCCAGTAATATCCGATGATACCTTGCTGTGCATGCGAATGTATTGAGCAGTTTTAGGATTCCTTTATCTTGCCACATCGATATGTAGCTGTATATTAAAATTGTTATACAACGCCCAATGAAAAATATTTGCTGCAAACTGTCATTCATATTTAAAATTGTTAACATATCTTTCAAGCCCACTATGTTCATAAGAATACCAAATGAAAGCAAACGTTATTGGGCAAATTAGAAAATAATTTGTATACTTTTGGTATGTGTTCCAGAAATCGGAGTGCTCAAATTTTTTCCAACTCTTTTTATAGCAATATTTATTAATACCAAACAATTTGGATCAGCACATTGAGGAATTTTAGGTACACAAGCAGGTATGAGGACATACTGAAACTAACTATAGACATTTTATTTTTTTTGTATAATTTGGAAAAGTTTCTACTATAATATTTATAAATGATTGATAACGTCGGCTCTATGGTTTTTGATTAATATTAAATGTTTAGTTAATGATCGACTTTGCTAAGTGAATTAGTTTTTATACTGATTAATAAGGGGTCAGGTGTCTATAGCTAGCGTTGTAAAATGTTTGTCATATAAGACTTGGGGAAAACACAAATAGCGTAAGGTGGGGTATCTACGCCTGCTTAATATACCATTTATATGACATTAGCATGATGCATGATAGTGCATCTACAACTTTGAAAGCGATTGCAAAAAGTTATATAGGAAATTCGTTTTGAAACTACATGATTTGCGTAAATCTATGCAGTTCTATGGTTGGGTTTGCTATATCAGTAGAATGATTGTAGAAATACTGATCTCCTCAGCCATCGCTTTTCGTTACTTTTGACAAAAACTGACAAAAAGAAGAACAAAACTTTTACGTTGCGATCGCTTTTTGTATTCTACTACGGAATTTTTAGCATTGCACAATACTGGCAAGACGTATACATCGTGTAGAACAAAAAGTTTTGGAGACAATTCATGAGCTATAAGAGTTCTTAAAAAACGATAGAGAAACTTTTCATATATTAAACGCTGCAAGTAGAAATTTGGCTATAAATAACTTTTTTGTATTTTACTTGTATATTTTATAGGTCAAAATGCTACATGCCTTGGTTGCAAGTTGGATGGAATGTCCCAATTGGATGTGCTAAACGACATGCAAGGCTGACTCTCAGTAGTCTTTTGCGCTATGACGGCAGTGAGGCTTGATGAGTAACCCGAAGTCCGCGACTTCAGAACGAGATCAACTGAATATCCATGAATATCAGTGAGAAAGTCGGAATCTCCTATTCCAGAAACTAAATTTGAATATTTAGACTTTCGAAGTTGAAGCTGGGTTACGAAGCGACTAGTAACAAAATTAAGTTGTGACGCAGAGTCTAAGAGAGCCCGGCAAGGTACAAAAGTGCCAGCAGAGTTTTTAATGAGTGCAATTGCAGTGGCGAGAAGCACAGCATCAGATTGCGACTGAGACATAAGGGCTTGATAAGAGATTGGCAATGCTGAGAGTTGAGTTGACGATACGGCTGAGTTTGAGATGGGGCGAGAGTTGTGTTTGAAGGGGCTTTTGTGTAATGCAGAAGCGTGTTATGTTTTGCATGGCAAGTGCGACAAGATCCCGATTTACATTCGCGTATATGGTGTCCCTTTTTGAGACAGTTCAGGCACAAGGAGAGTTTCTTGGCTTCTTTTTGACGAAGGTTTGGCGATAAGTTTATGAAGAGCGGGCAATTGTAGACGGAATAGGCAAGCCAACCAATATATAACATATGTATGTATGTATGTTCATATATATATTTATATATATTATAAAATTTGGGCAAGACGAATTACCAAATTATATATTTAAATGCACAGTTTATACAAATAAATCACATCGGGGTCACCAATGTTGAGTTGAGCTACTGAGCTTTTTCAATAGCTTTAATTCTACGTAGTTTAATTAATTTAGTAATTTATGAAATATATATGCACTTAAATATTCACTTTTTATATGTTTATTTGGCTTTTTCGGCAGAACTTATAAAATATATACAAAAGGTTCAGATATTTATGTATCAATATATAGCCCCGATATAGGCTGTGCAATTAATATGTTATTGCGAAATAAATGATAACCGGCCAAGCAGACCCGAATGGCCGTGCCGTTGCGAAAAATGATAATTGGCCAAGCGACTCGAATAGCCGTCCAGTTGCGAATTCCATTGGAAAGCCTGTGATATCGTCTACTTTGTTTTACTCACTGTCGGTGATTACAAGGAGATCCGCATAAGATATTTTATTTTGCCCAGAATATGTGGCATATGGTGTGAGACCAACCGGTCTCGCAGCCATGGTACAACGTGGGAACTGCACACTTTAAGCAGTTTGTGGAAAGCTCTTAGTATTTTCTTGATCCACGCAGTTACTTCAAGCTCTTCCGACTTTAATTATGATGCTTCCTAGATACTATTGCAACCGATGTTTGATTAGGCCTGATGAAGAGTGAGGTTGCTTGTTTGTAGACACATAATTTTTGTTTTTGCGAGAGTAATCGTCAGGCCGACTGGTCGGGCGTTTCACTTTGGGACGCCCCTGCAGGCTTTCTGCAGAATCGAAGCGGGAGCACACGCTTTAATTTACTCTTGAAGCGGACAGAACGTTGATATAAAGTGCCTTTATTAGTATTCTAAGAGTGTTCTGTAGATTGATTCGCTGTCGATTGTTTCGAAGAACCGTTCGAAATCCAAAAATAGTATAAACAATGTCGATCTCTATTGGCGGACTGCTCAACTATTATACACAATGAGTTGATGTTGGATGGTGTGTCTTCTGCATAGTCTGATGTGACATGATGTTACCAAATCTAATAGGAGACTGGGTTAAAGTTTAGGTGAGCGAGAATTGAAACAAGATTTTTCCGGTCGGGTTACTAGCCCAACAACCCATTTTAAGGTCTGTGGGGAAATTTGTGGGGTATTCCAGAGTGGGGGAAAAAAGCACATTTATATAGCGAACCGCTTAAGCCAAGACAAACGTCCCCGTCTGGTAAACAGATGGGAAGTGGGACTTGTTTACAAGTAGACCACCATTTATACGCTAGAAGGTATTCCTATGTCGCCCTTCTATCAAAATTCTCCACTTGGTTCATGGTACTGTTATTCTCTCATATGTATATTTTTGTCTCACTTTAAAAACATTATATCTGTCAGCTGCTACATAATGAAACTTCTTTACTTTTTATATTATTTTTTCTACCGAAAGACTATTAGACGTGTAGCGCTTACTGAAAAAAATAATTTTCTTTTCGTTGGTAGTAAAATTTAAGGCAAAGCTTGCCAAGATTAGCGAATTGGTAAAAACCCATCCAATATATTCCAAGATAATCGAGTTGCAGGTATAAATGTAATTAAATAGTGTCACACTGCGATTATGCTTCATGCAACATTTTAGATAAAAGGTCTCCACCTGGAATAAAAAGCTTTTGTAAAATTTTTATAATTTGAGTCTGCCTAAGGACGTACCTCTTCCAAGCGCTTGTAGTATTTGCGTCTTTTTGGCCTGCTCAAAAATTTTACCAGATGTAGAGTATGGAAAAACTCCATAACTTGAAGTTCTCGCTTATAAGTTGTCCGAGCAATTAGAGACATATGCAAAAAATTAGAGCAGATTGTAGAATAAACCATTAGCACAAGAAGTCCAAGGGAGTTATAACCACCTCGAGACAACCAAAAATTGACGGTGTACGACATACAAACAATCAACATCTCTGTGGTAATTCTAGTAGTGTGAGAGACCCAGCCAAAAGTCTGCAGGGATTGGCGTAATTGCAACAGCTGACCATAATACAGCCAACAAGTTGTCCACTTTAATCTGCCGCCAGTTGATCCCAGATAAGCCGTAAGATCCTTTGTGTAATATGCATGCAGCAACATGCCCACATCTATTAGATGGAACTTAAGAGTTGCATGAACACAGTAGAGCATTATCGTCGCGACTACCCAAATATTTGTTGTCCCAAAATAAATATATATTAATCCAAATAGGTACATTTCGCGAATCAGGCACACTACAAATAGATACCAGGGTATTCGCAAGGAATGGCCCAGTAATATCCGATGATACCTTGCTGTGCTTGCGAATGTATTGAGCAGTTTTAGAATTCCTTTATCTTGCCACATCAATATGCAGCTGTATATTAAAGTTATTATACAACGCCCAAAGAAAAATATTTGCAGCAAACAGTCATTCAAATTTAAAAGTGTTAGTCCATCTTTTAAGTCCACATTTATATAAGAAAACCGCATCAAAGTAAATGTTAGTGGGCAAATTAAAAAATAATTCGTATTCTTTTGATATGTGTTCCAGAAATCAGAGTGCTCAAATTTTTCCCGATTATTCTTATAGCGATATTTATTAATACCAAACAATTTGGTCAGCAAATTGAGGAATTTAAGGTACACAAGCACGTAGTAGGACATACTGAAACTGACTATAGACAATTTTTTTTGAAAATTTGGAAAAGTTTCTACCATAACATTTATAAATGATTGACAATGAAGGCTTTATGGATTTTAATTTATATGAAATGCTTAGTAAATGATCGACTTTGCTAAGTGAATTAGTTTTTATATTGTTTGATAAGGGTCCAGGTGCCTACTTCTAGACTTGGGAAAACTCAAATAGCGTAAGGTGTGACAAATCTGACACAGTAATTTGTTTTAGCTATAAAAATGTTATTTAATATCAAAACGATTTCACATGCGGCTTCGATAACCTAGCGACAGTGCACTAGACTATCATCCCAGAGTTTGTGGGTTCGAATGCATAGTCCTGCACTTTCCACTTTTCCCTAATTTGCCCTGTCCATTCTATATCCCTATCAGTTACTCCCATTATCGCTTTCACAAAGGGCCTGTGCAACTGCCTATCTGCTCCTTTTCACAATGACAAAAACAAAGCAATCCAAATCCAAGGTCAAAGAAAATCCAGGTACATCATGTCTCGTAAATAGCATATAAAATACCTCGTTAGTTCTTTAAGAGGTTATGTCAGAATTTTCGGGTGCTGGAATTTATTAGAGCTTGGGGATTCAGCGGCACCAGATTCCAAAGGTTATCTCTATCCTATTTAAGGTTCATTCAATTTTGTAGCCTTGAATAAACCGCAAAGAGTGGTTCTGCCGCCTCTCTCTCTCCAAACTGAAATATCCACCTCTCTAAATTCCTGTTATTCCTAGTGGGACATTGGGCCTCTATAGAGATTTCAATTGTGGAACCATTTTCATTTGAACATGAATTTTGCACCTTTAAATCCGATGAGCATGTTGCCGAAGAAGGTGGATTATCCACATAAATGTAGGCACTAAACTCTACCTAAAAGATAACAAGAGGCGGCTTCTAACGAACAGCCGGGATTGAGGAATTAGTTTGATGACAGCAGCTATATCCCTAGATTTGTGCTAAGATGTTAAGGCTTTTGCCAGCTGCTTTAGAAGTTTACCTTGAATGGGCAGCTCAGGAAATTCGCGGAACTACGTAAATAGAGGCGTCCGAATCAAGTACATCTCCTGAGAGCAGGTTGAACAGGAAAACTGAAGTGCCTCTGACGAAACGTCCTTCGAATATTAGCAAAATGGGACAAGTGTGTTCCCTCTATTACTTTTTGGAAAAGCTAGTGTTACCAGACCAGTTTGAATGCTCTAGGTATGTCTACGAAGACTTCATGGTAGTACTATTACTCCGTAAATAGAGGCGTCCGAATCAAGTACATCTCCTGAATGCGGGTTGAACAGGAAAACTGAAGTGCCTCTGAAGAAACGTCCTTCGAATATTAGAAAAATGGGACAAGTGTGTTCCCTCTATTACTTTTTGGAAAAGCTAGTGTTACCAGACCAGTTCGAATGCTCTAGGTATGTCTATGAAGATTTCATGGTAGTACTGGCTCTGCTTAAAAACTCCCTTAAAGTGCACAGCCACGTGGTAAAATTGCTCATTAGTATCAAATCATTGGTTATGATAATATCCCTAGACTCACTAATGTTTCCGTAACATTAAGCATTGTCTAACCCTGCGAAATCAAAGGTTGAAGACTTATCTGACCGGAGAACCAGAGTCGCTTCCGGCTTACCAGGCCCAACTAAAGGGTAGGACTCCCTCCGGTCCCGGTCTCAGGGGGCCGATGGAATTTCTGTCATACTGTCGGAATTTAAGCTTAAGGTGTAAAAGAGAAATCGGTATAACTCCCCCGGGGCTATCTCATAGTAAGGATACCATTCTTTGTTAGCTTCTCTAGTTTGCGAAGTTTAATAAGGTGTTCAAAAAACGGGTTCTCGTATTTTATAACCAATTTTTAAAATACATGAAGAAGACATAAATCTTGCTATATCTGGATTTATAATTGGAATACGAAGAGCTTGACGCAATTGAAATAGATTTTTAATAAGGCTAGATGTTGTTCAGCCCCGAAAAACTCCCACGTTGATAAGACTTTGATATACCCCTTCTTCTTAGCTTTACTGTCTTTGCTGGATAATAGCTTTTATAACAATCTTTCTCCATTTGTCCCTATCTGTAACGACATCTCTTCAGTCTCGGGTTGCTATTTTCGAAGATAGTCTTCCAAATCTTCCAACCTTCGTTTTCTTGTGCACCCTCTTCTTCTTCCTCCAATCAGTTTCAATACTAAGGCCTTTCGAACTTTTCTTTCGGTATTATATTAGAAATCATTATTTTATTGTCTTTGCTTTAGGGTAGATCGACTCTGTTTGTAATATCATATCGTTACCACCGCTTCGTTTTTATATAGTCTTGTAACTGCTTTTTGTTAGTGAAAGCTAAGCTGAAGCTGGACAATACAATAGTATAGGTAAAAACTAATCCAAAATATTCCAAGGCAACTGAGCTGCGTGTATAAATATAATTAAACAGTGTCTCCGTGCGATTATGCTTCATACAGCTTATTAGATAAAAGCTCTCAATCTGCGAAAAAAAAAAATCGATTATAAAATTTGTATTTTGCTTTCCTAATCGAACTCATACCATTTCCAAGCGTTGGCAGTACTTGCGACTACGTGGCCTACGTAAATATTTTACCAGACTTAGTGTATGGAAAAACTGCAGAATTTTAAGTTCTCGCATATAAGTTTCTTGCGCTATTAGAAATGTGTGCAAAACATTGGAGGAGACCGCACAGTATATTATAATGGTAACAAGTCCAAGTGAGTTATCACCACTAATCACCATAAAATAACGATAGGCGCTTAGCAGAGAACAGAATACGATCTCCCATAAAAGTCTAAAACTGTGAGAGAGCCAGCCATAAGTCTGCAAGGATTGGCGTAATTTCAACAGCTGACTATAGTACAGCCAACAAGTTGTCCAATTTAATCTGCCGCCAGTAGATCCCAGATAAACCGTAAGATCCTTTGTGTAGTATGCATGCAGCAACATGCCCACATCTATCAAATGAAATTGAAGTGTTGCATAAATAAAGAAGAATATTATGGCCACCCAACCATTCCGAATCAAAATTGATATAGATCCGAACTGGAACATCTCGCGTATCAGGCAGACTATAAATAGATACCAGGGTATGCGTAAGGAATGACCCAGTAATTCCTTGTGATACCTTGCTGTACATGAGAATATATTGAGCAGTTTTAGGATTCCTTTATCATGCCACATCGATATGCAGCTGTATGCAAAAATAATTAAACAACGCGCCACTAAAAAAGTCTGCATTGAAAAATTATTCAAATTGGGCCAGGTTAGTCCTTTTTTGATGTACACATTTCCAAAAGAATAAAACACTATAAAAAATGTTACTGGCCAAATAAAAAAAAAGTTTATAAACTTTTGGTATGTGTCCCAGAAATCGGAGTACTCAAATTTTTTTCGACTAGTCCTATAGTTATATTTATTAAGACCAAACAATTTGGTCAGCACAATGAGCAATTTAAAATGCACAATTCGATAGTAGGACATTTTGAAACTAAATACGGACATATTTTTGGACAAGTCGAAAAAGTTTCTGCCATAATGTTAGGTGCTTATAAATGTTTGGGTTATGGTTAATGGCTATTATACGCATTAGGCTTAATTTAAAGTAAGCTTTCCAATTATTATTATAATAACGATAATATTTGTTAAGAGACTATGGATACTGGGGCATATGGAACAATCAACATTATAGCATTATATTATTATTATTTGAAGTTCCAAAAATTCAACATCCTGACAACATCTTGTTGAAAAGATTGTCACTAAAACTCGTTTGCATTTATGGCACAGATTTTAAAGTGAATGTCCAATATATGTATATAAATTTATTTAAAGTCTACAGCGGATATTGTGGAGTCTCAACGACTCTCTCAACTCCGGCCCACCTTTAGAATTATCAAGCATTTCAGTCGGAGCTA